>CM053785.1:411245692-411665692 GCA_028749045.1 Cupressus sempervirens | reverse complement strand
AAATACTAACATTAACAAACAAAATGAACAATCCATAATTGACTTTGGGTCAGATAGTGACAATGAACAAGTGCCATGTCAAACTCTAGTGGATGGGTTCATAGAATCCATTAGCATACACAAAATGCAAGACAAGTTGATTGAAGTTGCACCTGCCCAAGACCAATGCCCTATTCGAATATTTCAAGACACAAATGCAGAAGAAATGAATTTTCCAACTTTATTCTTTGGTAGCCCACATGATAATGATATCACTAAAAAATTTAGCTACCAAAAAATAGTGCTATGGAAATTGTCACATTCAGTTTTCTTCAAAATAATTAAGATATTGATACATCAAGTAATGTCCATAATGTGGATAAAAATTCGAAAGGGCCAACTAAAAGAAAGAAAGCTATTGGCAAAAGAAGTCAAGCATAAACCAAATCTAGAGAAAATACTAAAGTTAGATATAAGTTATGTTGACTTTAAAAAAATACAAATATCTCCTGACTACACACAACACCTAAAGAAAAATGTTTTCGCAATGATATGACAACTAGGACCACCTACATCCTTCCTCACATTTATGAGTGCTGAAAAAAAATGGTCAGCACTGCAAATGACATTAAAAGAACTACATACCTCCCACTATTCAACAAATAGACAAAACTTTACTGTAGAAAATGAAATGAATGTACATGAATTAATCAAAAGAGACCCAATAACTTGTGTCTGATACTATAGACGTAGAATAAATACACTCTAAACATTGATCTTGACAGACCAGTCTTTCTTTGGAAGTGTATTAGACTATTTGTCAATAACTGAATTTCAAAACCATGGAAATGAACATGACCATTTCCTCATACGGGTTCACAATGCTCCCATGTATGGAAGACATAGAAATACAAGCATAATATAATCTGTAGACAAATATATTACATGTGACACAAAAGATTTAGAAGCAAATATAGCAACACTACATGTGCACCACCATACAAAATGATGCAGAAAAATCCAAAAATGCACATTGTAGATATAATTTTCCATTTCCACCAATTAAGAACACAACAATACTTGAACCATTAGAAGATACAAATGAAAAAGTTACATTCAATTGCTACACAGATTTGTACCAAGATTGAAAAAGCAAGTTACACCAATACATTTATATTCATAGATTTTTTAGAAGAAATAAGTGTCAATGAAAATGACTACATAATGGCCTTGAGGTCTACAGTCAATCGACCTACCCTTTATCTTTAGAGAACACCTTTACAGATATGGAACAATAGTTTCTCCAAAAAAATACCAGAGCTTTGGAAAGCAAATATAGATGCACAATATGTCCTGAATGCATATGCTGCAACAATGTATTGTAACTCCTATATGGAAAAAGTGGATAGATCGATAAAAAATGCATTCAAAAAAATCTATAAAGACCACCAACAAAAAAATATAGATACCTTAAAAATGATATCAAGCTTAGGAAATGCTTTACTAAACCTCCATCAAATGTCATCTCAACAAGCAGCACATGTTGCACCTTCACTACCCCTAAATCATAGTTCTAGAAAATGCATCTTCATTGATACAAGAGCTCAATATTATCAAATATTTATATTAAAATTAGTGAAAGAATTAAACAAAGAAGATGATGAATTAGAAAATGTAATGTGCAATCAATGATGGACTACTATTTACAACATCCTTAGATAATTTCAAACATCTGCCTTGTAGAATTTGTCTCTAAATATAAAAAGGATGGCACTAAACTTGATCATAAAACCAAGCCAAAAGTAATTTGTTTCATAAACTTCAACAAACATATCAACATAGAAAGCCACTATAGAGAGAAACTAATATTATACAATCCATTCATAATAAGTTAAAATACCCTCAAAGAAAATTCTAATAGTTGGGAAAATGCATACTTGCAAAATCAATCAATTATCCAAAGAAACCGTGCCAAATTCTGCTACACCAAACCTCTGCATGGAATAACATTAACAAAGCTATCTCTAAAGTCAATGGCATTGATGAAAATATCAAGAACACAAGATTTATAGAAAAAATCTCATAGAAGAAGAAAAATATGACATGCAACAATATATTCATACTACACTCAATAAGAGCATCAATAATCTATCCTCAAAACCATTTGCAATTGCAAGACATCCATAGATGATGGACAACAACGAATACTACCAATTGAGAAGATCCCTAAATAGAGAGCAACAAATAATCATTAAAGACATTGTCATGAAAAAGTTAAAGGATCCTAGCACCCTGATACATTTGTTCCTAATAGGAGGAGCAGGAACGGGAAAGACATTTACTGCAACAACTATTTACCAAGCTCTCATTTGATTGTACAACAATACAATTGATAGTTATCTCGATAAACTAAAAGGCCTAATGACTACATATACAAGAAAAGCCGCATACAACATTCGTGGGTCAACACTACATTTGGCCTTTCACATACCTTTCAACAAATTAGAATTTGTCCCACTTAGCACAAAGACATTAGATACAATGTCAAAGACCTATAGTCAATTGCATGTGCTTCTCATAGATGAAATCTCTTTGGTAGGGTCCACATTTTTACGGTACCTTGATAAATGATTGTGTGATATTATACCACTACCTACTAAATACTTTGGCAATATTGACACAATATTTTTGTGGTGATCTCTACCAAGCTCTCCCAATGCTAGACTTGGATGTATTTAACAATAACCCATCTCCAATAGAACTAATGCCCTACAATTTTAGGAGAGACAAGCTAAAGTGCCATTCTCTAACCACAATAGTTTGATAAAATGATAGTAAATTCATTTCTACTCTTAATAGGATACATTTAGGAAAACATAAAAATGATGACATACAATACCTCAATCATGCTTGCTTATACCTCGCGCCACTTGACCCAATATTTCCATACCTCTTTTTTAGAAGACAAGATGTTGACACACATAACAAGAATATGCTATCAATAGTTCCTGGTAACAAAATCATATTACATGCAATTGACCTTCTAGACCAAAACTATATTGCAACATGAATATACAGCCATGCAGCAACCCTACCAAGTCAAATAATCTTAAAACCAAATATTCTTGTTGAAATTATTGGAGGAAACTATAACACAGAAGATGGCCTTGTCAATGGATCAGATGGAATCCTCAAAACATACACAAGATAACAAGACATTGACATAAATTGAATTTGATTTAATGATCCCAAAATAGGTCATCGCCAAATAAAAGTAAATTAGTTCAATACTATAAAATAGAAATTCAAAGAGATTGGGTCCCAATACATCGAATAAGAAGACCAATTTCAAAAATGTTGACTAGTGAACAAGTAAAAATTAGAAAATAGTTTCCAATACAACTTACATGTGCTCAAACAATAGACCGATCTCAAGGGCTGACATTAGATGGCCTTGCTTTTGACCCAACTAGCATTACACAACATGGCTTAACATATATAGCACTTTCAAAAACAAAAGAAATCCACTCACTATATTTACTTAAACCTTTACAATCAAAACATTTTAAAGTCAAACAAACTATTCATTGCAAGATGTCTCACCTCCAAACAAATGCACAATGGGAACTTGAAAATCAGCTAACATGCTTGATGCAAGATTCATATATACTTATATGCACACTAAATACTTGTAGCTTTAGAGCACACATAGAAGAAATTATTAATGACTATGACATCATTGTGTCCGATATTTTGTGCCTCCAAGAGGTCCACTCGCCTCCATCCCATACAAATATATTGCACAAATACAAAAACCATACACTGTATCATATATATGCCATAACAACTTTTGTAACAAATAAATTAATGGTATTGAATAAAAAAGAGCATAAAACACAAAATAGTGAAGCCATAACACTGACACTGCATCATCATGCCACCAAATTTACTATGTCTAATGTTTACATATGACCCAATACTCCCATAGATAACATCTTGGCCATAATGACTGACATCTTTACCTATCTGGTCCAACAAACAACTCTTCTCATTATAGGAGATTTCAATTTAGACATGTCTAACAACAACAAAACAATAGAAAAACTCATATAACATATGAAACAACACAACACACAATTTTCTCTCAACAAAACACATACTCCAAATAGACCATTAATAGACCATATATGGACTAACTCAATCAGAAATATATGTTCCACCTATACAACAGAAGCATATTGGACAAAGCACCTCTCAACTTTCATAAACATTCATTCTATGAGACAATAACATAAAACCCTAGCACTTAGAATCTTCCAACATGGCTCAATCTTCTCATTGCAACTACATTCAATTTAATATTATTTTTACCAACAATGATGGACAGAACCAAAGTAGCAGATGAGACAGATACAATGAGAGAAATGAATCAAAAAAAGTAATAGCATCAATTGCTTCAATATACTACATTATCTACAAAATGACCAACCTTAACATTGTGTTCTTTCCTTTATAACAGACCAATCATAATGGAGACAACAAACCAAACAATCGAAGCAAACACAAACAAGCAAAAAAAACCAAAAAGTTATTAACATGAATGGTTCTTTGCATCTTTTATGGTCCTCCAAATCATGCAACTTAACACCATCTTTCTTATTTTCTAATAGGCCAAAATTAACTTCCGAAAAACCAGTCACTATTGAAGATCTAAATGCGAGAAAATTTGGCAGCACTTTCCACGGTACTGTACTTGTCACCTACAAAGTTGTCCTTGACAAAGCTATAGGAATGCATGAAGTCTTACAAGTTTATTTGATAGATTGCAAGGGTGAAATGACAATAAAATTGACTATTAGTAGCCATCTACTATGCAAGTTTGAGGATAAGATAATACCAGGAACTACAATAGCAATAAAAGAATTGTAGGTTGCACCAAAAATAGATTTTGACCATGGAGATTCTGATTACATCTTACTTTTAAAAGATTCAAGTGAAATTGAAACTATTCCACCACTTGAAAATGAATATAACTTCATCCCAGGCACAATCATAAAATAGCTTACATCTAGTACAAAAGAATATGCTTATGGAATAGTAGGTGCCCTCACTATGGCAACAAAAATAAAAGGAACATAGCACATTCTTGATATCAAAGACAACCATACAAATATGGATAAAGCACTAGTAAGCTTCTTCACTCTATTTCCATTTTCTTTTATACCTTTTTTTTTACAATTTTGATTCATTTCGCAAAATAATCACTATTACTTTTCCAACATAGCTCTACATGAATCAAAGTTTCTCTCAACTCTTCTATCAAATGGAACAATAGTTATAGAAAGGTGAAATTCAATTCTTTCTTTTTGGAAACATTGCAAAAAGGCAAGATCAAAAGCATGCTTTCTATACAACTCCATCAATATATATTTACAGTCTCAATGACAAAAGAACATTGGAAAAACTCCATGCACTCCTACACACCACATTTGAGGTAGCCATTTCAAATACCTTGCACTTATTATTTTCCTACAATAAGATTCAACATTTTGCTAATATTCTTGAACCTTTTTATAGGTTGTTGGGTTCTTGACACATGCAAATGCATATTCAAATCCATTTCACACATTCTGTCATAAATGTGACTACATATTTGATAGCTACACCATACTAAATGAAAACAAAGCATATTGTGTCAAATGTAAAGAGGGATTCAACTACATATATTCTCTTCATGTTAAAGTAGTCATCACTAACAACAATCAAACTATCCACTGCTTTGTAGAAAAGAATATTGCTCAACAAATCTAGCCTTCTTTATAAAACATGACATATGAAGCATATGTCGCTAACAAACTAACAACTATATTTATGTTCTGAGACTTCCAACTAAAAGGAAAGTTTAGTCTGAATCAAAGTAGTTAGATAACTTGTCTTCTTGCACTTGAATATTAGGCCACACAACATATTCATTAGGTATACACATTCATAATGCTTTTTGTTTCTTTTGATTTCATATTAAATCACTTTTTCTATGTAGTGCTAACTTGACTCATATAATCAAATCATTGTACAGGGCTCCAACTACATCAAATATTTTTGTCATATTGCAAATGTTACAAAGTTTTGGTTTCAAATACCAATCATAGTAGTTGATCAAATCTACTATAAAACATGTATGCTATTTATGCTATTTTGAATAGTCACAAGTAACATTCAAGAAAAAGCATTTCATTTTCCATGCATCCTTAACTTAGATGTACAAATTATATAATTTTTAATATAGATATTAATTTCATGTTTTCATGTAAAGAAAAAAGAAAAAAAGGTTCTCCTCTAATATAAAAAGTCATGCCCCCTTTACTGCTCAATGTATAAAGTCAATATGATATAGCTCACTTGAGCTAAACTCTTTTCTTGATTTCCATGTTACAGTCTTATGCTTCTATGCTTGCCAAATAAGCAAATTCCTTTTACCTTTTGCCTCATAAAAATGTAGGAAAAAACATTATAACATCTTCTATATGGTTTTTGTTGTCAATATTCTATTGAACTAGGTAGACATGCATGCTAAGAATCTAGATAGATGATCTTAATCCATAATAATTGCACTGCTTGTTGTTGCTTTCTTGAATTGGGAAATGTAAATCTGCATATACATTGCCTGGTAGATTTGGGAGAAATGTAAACTGTGAGTTTGAATAAGTTATTTTGACCCATTTCCATAAAAGCTCTATTGACTTTTTTTGGATGTCATTGATAGTTGAAGCAATAGTTGCTAGATTAAAATTTAATAACAAAGCAATTGTTTGATTGAGCTCAATGTTGTGTTCTAATTACTGGAGACATGTATCTTGATTTTTTATTTTTTATTTTCCATCAAACACTGTTGATTCCATACTAGAAACTCACTCATCCATAGTCCATAAACCCAATCTGGCTTCCACATTTCTTGCCTTCCACAGTCCATTTATTACTCTTGTACAACATAAATCAAGGACATCATATCCTACTACCACATACCATCACATTGGGTAAAAATGAGGCATCCCCTACTTTCCTCAACACAAACCCTCTTCAGCTGGTAGAACAACATTTTGCTAATTAGAACTTGCTTCTTTGGATTGATATGTCTGAATACATGGAACAACATTTAGTTTCTAGGCTCATCAGTGCTCCACCTGGGTATGAATTATGCAATATGTTTATTTCAGACGGGAACTATTTTTAATTTAATTTTTTTTTTATATATTTAATTCAAACAAGCAATAATTTAGCTAAATCTTAATCTATTATTGCAAATACATTGGTTATGAAGAAAGTGGACAAGTGACCAAAGTAGTCAGAAAATGGCCATATAGTGTTGTTGCACTTAAAAAACCATATAGCTAGATTGCTTGTGTTCTTGTAGGTACCATTTGCTTATTCATGTTTTTCATGTATTTTACTCACACATAGCATATTATATAGCTCTATTATATTCTTTCTTACACTTGCAATATTCACTTTCAACCTTCAACACTTATATAAAAATATGTACTAATCACTAGCACAACCTTAATGCTAAGAAAGATTAGAATACCATCTTGTAATGGTAATATGTGAAATGTTTGTAAAATTTTTGAGGTTAAGGATTTATCTTTGAGAATTTTTTTACTGATAATATTTTAAATAATAATCTATATTCAAACTGGCACCTTTGTTTCCCTTCTGTAGTTTATGTTGATGGAAGCATTTGCTTGGACATTTTGCAAAACTAGTGGAGCCCAATCTATGATGTTGCAGCCATCCTCACATCTATTCAGGTATAACAACTAATTGGTTTATTTGTTAGATATTAAAATATATAGTAGTCATTAGGTAGATATGTAGAGGAAAAAAGAAAATGACCACAAAATGTACTTTCTAGGTGTCAAGTCATAATCCTATTTCTAAGATCAAGTGATAGCAGCTTTGGTCTCATCTGTACAAGTTGTCAATTCATAATTCTGTTTTACAACTTCAGCAATAGGGTCTTTACTATAAATAATTTCTTTGATTTCATTTTTTCAATACCCAAGATCTTTGTTAACAATATAGAAAATTATAGATAAGAACTGCCTAATTTCTATGATTGCTTCCAACTTTTGTCTTATCTAAAATACTTCTCTTTCTTACTAAGAACTTAATGCATGATCTGTTTTATGGTCATAGACCTTGATTTTAATTTTCTTATATTGCAGACTTTACTTTGTGATCCAAATCCGAACTCTCTAGCAAATTCAGAGGTACAACAGAATAAATAACTTCGTTTGTTGGTTTTGAGTAGGTTTGCTAGTTGTGAAAGTTGTGGCTTTGCTTCCATGCATAATCATGGTTTAGGCAATGATAATAGATATGTGGACTATTTGACAATAAAGGGCAGGATTTTTTCATAGCCCATGCAATCTTTGCCCTTTTTCTTATCTTGCTTTGTATGTATATAATCAGTAAACTTGATTACAACAATATTTAATTATGTCTTCACTTGTGCCTAACATCTTTTTCTTGGAATTATTAGTTTAATTTTTTTTCTATTGAATCAACTATCTTTAATTTAAGTTTTCATTTTAGTAACTTGGAGTTCTCCTCTCTTTTCAAGTGTATGTTTTGATTGATCTTTTAAAGGAATTGGACTTTACAACCAATAGTTTCACATGTTAAAGGACAAGTTAATCGTCTAGGCTGTATACAATTCTAATATTATATGTTATGACTCACATACAATATCAATTCAAAATGCTAATTAAACATTCTTCCACACTTTGCATTTCATTTTATATTGCTAAAAATTTTAACTAGTTCAATTTCCCCTTCATGTAATACTGCTTTAGTCAACCATAAAACATGAAGGCAAGAACTTTGGTGTGTGCGCCCCTTGTTATAAATGGTAGGGCGAATAGTACGAAGTCTTCATAGTAGAGCTGCAAATATATATGAAATAATAGGACTGAAACAATTGGTTCATGGTAAACAAACTGGACCGATGATTGGGATGTATCAATGCTGTCGCTTTGATGCTATTTGGCTGATTCTTCTACCACAAGATGTGGCTATTTTTGGTGCCCTAGCTTACAAGAAAATAAATTTTTTTATTTTTATAAACTTACGATAGAAATGAATCCTTTTTGTATGAATAAGAATTTGATTTAAAATACTACCATGTGATAATGTATCCTATGGTTGCATCTGCCTTGGCCATTGATGCAGAGCTCAGCAGCTATTTAAATGGACGAGATCATCCTTCACTCAATATTCCTAAAATAATTCATCTTGCTTGTTTGCTTACCTTCTAACAAGATGAGGACTTTGGCTGTTTTCATTTTTCTCATTGTACGTTTTTCATTTATCATGTAGATAATTTATAATTGATTTTTCTTCACATCACACACTAAGGAGAAAATTAAGCTTAGAAAAAATAAGTCAACTTTGACTATTTAAAACTTTTAGTGTTGGAATGAAGCTTAGTGTGTGATGTTTAAGCCGTCCTCTTTTTCCATAGTGTTTTGCTTTTCCTCATTTTCAATAACGTAAGTTTTCAAGATATCGTTTATTGCAATTCCTTGATGTCGGCCAGATTGACTGATCATGAAGCTCATATGTTTATAGGAATGCTTGAAATTCATTTAATTGTGAAGCTATTGTAGAACAACGCATCTTTCTTTCAAATTTTGCATTTGTTTGAATGTGTGACTTGTTTGGTATATATGACAGTCATTAGCAGTCTGCGGAGCAGTGTATAATTTGGAAGGTGAGAGGGAAAGTGTGATAGCGTACTCGCGGGAGAAGCTGCCCACGACACCCATTCCATAGAGTGTGTGAGAACTCATCTCCGCCGATGATGACAAAGAGGCGTCGAAAATCAACGGCAAGAGAGCTGGGATGCAATGTTTGATACGCTTGGTGCAGGAAAGGGAAAACATTCCTAAACCAGATGAATTGTCTTCCAGTCACGGATCTTACGCTGTAGATCCTCAACTTTTCAACTACCATGGCAATTATATTAGCTTGTTTCTGCAAGAGAAGAATTTGCAGTGCGGAACAAAAGTCTCTGTGAACTTTAGAAACAAGCAGAAGCGTCTTCTTCCCCGCGCCGTGGCAGACGAAATCCCCTTGTCTTCCGAGAAGCTCTCTTTGACGTTGAAGGAGCTCAATGTAGCGCCTAATTCCCTCACCGCTGTGGCCATGAAGAGGGCGTTACAAGCCTGCAAAAGACCTTCTGTGGCTGGCGAAACAAAGTACTGCGCAACATCGGTGGAGTCCATGATCGACTTCACCACATCGAAGCTCAAGAGTAGCCGTTTAACTGTTCTGGGGAGGAATGTTCTGAAGATGTCAAAATATGGGAAGCAGGAGTACACCATCGTTGGGGTGAAATTTGAGAGCGAACCGGACAAGCCGATGACAGTTTGTCAGTTTGTCACCTTGTGAAGTATGCGTACAGGGTGTATTATTGCCATGAATTGCACGGGACAAAGGCTGCGAGAGTTTGGGTGAAGGGCGAAGATGGAAAGACGATGGAGGCAGCGGCCATCTGTCACACGGATACCAGCGCTTGGAGTCCCGAACACACGGCACTGCAGAAGTTCAATCTGAAGCCAGGCGGTGCTTCAGTCTACCATTTTACTATCGAAAAACACCTGGTGTGGGTGGCAGCTAACTAGGATCCACAGCATGCTTCTCTCCTCTCTCTCTCTCTCTGTATATATAAATAGATAAATAAATGTGTTGTGTGTTAGGGAGTGGCAGGAAACTCTGTTGTAGTTTGTTGGTGTGACGAGCAGTAGCTCTCTTTCTGTCATCTATCAGTGTACCAGTGCCTGTCTGGCAGGGTGACTCTGGATATACGTTTGTGGCTATGTGTCTGTTCAAGTTATTTTGTTTTCTACTAATTGGTATTTATAATCTGTGGTGAACTTCTCAAACACAGTTGTTCTTACGTTTCTGGAATGGTTAGAGCACTGTTTCTTAATTTTTCGCTTGATGTTTAAGGGTGGCCCTATTTTAGAGCCTTTTTTCGATATGTTTCGTGTGAAAAATCAAACTATTGCAGTCACTGATTATTAATCTCCTATCACAAATGATTATTAAACTGCTGAAAATAAATTCCCAGCTAATATCGAAGAATAACACAACTGCAACTTCACTTATAAAATATGGAAAGAAATGTGCAACACAATGAACACAATATTTTTGGACAAATTGTCCCTGGAAAAACCCCTAAGGGAAAACCAGTTCTACAGATGAGGAATTATATTAAACTTCAACAAATCAAGAGATACAAAATTCCTTGCCTCTCACTAGCAGAACTCCGACAACCTCCTGATTTCTCCCGCTGATATTCCCCACTGCTATCCCCACGCTAACACTGCAAGACTGTTTGCTAACACTGCAAACTGCTTCACAAAAGCTTCTTCACTGTGCCCTTGCTAACACTGCAAGACTGTTTGCTAACACTGCAAACTGCTTCACCAAAGCTTCTCCCTTCCTCTCCAAATGCCCCCTAGACCCCTTTCTATACTACTCTCATTGGTAAACCAACGACCGAGATTAAATCAAACCAATGGCTGAGATTAAGACAACTCAACAGCCAATAATAGAATTGGTTGCAAGGTGTCCAAAAGGGAATCTCTAAAATTAGTAAATAATAACCATTTACTAATTTTTGGCAAGTGGACAAACAGCTGTCCAAACCACTCATAAATACAACCACTATTCATATATAAGGATGAACAGTTGTCCAAGCTACCCATAAATAGTGCTACTATTTTCGGGTCAGAAATAATAGCTATCCAACTAACAATAATTAACACTCCCTCTTAGCGAGGAAGCTGTTCTGCATGAAACCCATCTTATCTCTGAAGAAGATAAATTTGGCCTTTCCCAAAGCCTTCGTCAGAATGTCTGCTACCTGCTCATCTGTAGGTATGTATTGTAGTCGAACAACTTTCTTCAATCTGCACACGTGGGTCTCTTTGTTGTGTGCTACAAAGCCTTCTGGTTGTTCTATGTATACCTCCTCCTTCAACTCACCATTGAGGAATGCTGTCTTGACATCCATTTGATGGATCTGCCATCCCATCTATGCTGCAAGTGAGATTACAGCTCGTATAGAAGTATACCTAGCAACTGGAGCAAATGTCTCCTCATAGTCTATTCCCTCCTTCTGAGAGAATCCCTTTGCCACAAACCTAGCCTTGTATTTATCGATGCTACCATCTGCACCATGCTTTATCTTGTAGATCCAGTGTGATCCAACTACAACCCTATCTTTTGGTCTAGGTACTACCTCCCACACATCATTCTGCATTATTGAAGAATATTCCTCAACCATAGCATCTCACCATACCTGATGTTCTGCAGCTTCCTGATAGCTAGAAGGCTCACTATCTACCAACTGACTAACTAATGCCACATAGTCACTGAACTTGGCTGGTTGTCTTCGCTGTCTAGTACTCTTCCTAGGAGCTCCCACAAACTCCTGAGTATCCCTTTGTGTATCTGGAACCACATGGTTCCTGCTGCCAACTGTAGAGGATGAAATGTCAACCTCTAAGTCTTCCAGATGCATTTCCTGTTGCACCTGTTGCTCCATACCCTGTGAATCTTCACTAACTGAGTCTACACTCGTACTGGTAACTGTACTTGAGCTTTGATTCCCTTGACTTGGTCTTGGAGCTTATGTTGGCTACTCACTCTGATCATCTGCTGGCAAATCTCTAGATCTCTTGAATGCCTTGTCCTCCATGAACTTGACATCCCGTCTGACAATAACTCTTTTAGTCCCCGGAATGAAAATCCTGTATACCTTTGAGGTCTCACTCTACCGAACAAAGTACCCCCTCTCTGTAGTCTGATCTAACTTTGTATGTGTATCTCTAGGAATATGACAATATGCCAAACTTCTGAACATCCTGAAGTGACTAACATCTGGCTTCTTCCCTGTGAAAGCCTCCTCTGGTGTCATCTTCCCTAGCACCTTGTATGGAACTCTATTCTGAATGTAGACTGTTGTATTACATGCCTCTACCCATAAGTAACGGGGCATGTCCTGGTCATGTAGCATAGCTCTTGCTGCCTCCAATATAGAATGGTTCTTCCTATCAGCAACTCCATTCTGCTGTGGATTGTAAGGAACAGTCCATTCTCTCTTGATTCCTTCTCTAGTGCAAAACTCCTGGAAGACATTTCCTTTGTACTTGCCTCCATTGTCTGACCGAAGAACCTTTATCTTCTTTCCTGTCGAGTTCTCCACAAGAGCCTTGAACTCTTGGAATCGACTAAAAACCTCATCTTTAGTCTTCAAGAAGTATATCCAGGTCTTTCTAGAGAAGTCATCAATAAAAGTAACATAGTACTCATATCCTCTGAGAGATTTCGTTGACATTGGTCCACAAACATCTGAATGTACTAGATCAAGAACACCCTTAGATCTAGTGTCACTCCTTGGAAAAGATGCTTTCGCAAACTTCCCCAACACACATCCCTTACATACATCGCCATGCTGTGTGCTCACCTCTGGAACACCTATCACAGTCTCACGAAGCAATTTAAGTGCTCCATGATGAATATGGCCCAACCTCCTATGCCATAGCTCTCCAAGATCTTTAGGATTATTGTTGCTCATAAGTGCCCTAGGAGTATCAAACTGCAATCTATAAAGGCGACCACTCCTAACTCCAATAGTTATGGGTGATTTCCAATCCTTGTGCTTAATCAACACATGTGTCCCTCTAAAGAGTACATTATACCCCCTATCCTGAAGAACAGATACAGAAATCAAATTCATACCTAAACCTGGCACATATAACACATCATGAAGAGGAATTATCTTTCCATTCTCCCTCTGAAACTGAACAGTCCCTTTCCCAACAGGGTTGAGTTTGGACAAGTTTCCCATAGAAATCTGGATGTTGGTGTCCTCCTCCTTGTAACTGGAGAAGTACTCTCTAACTCCTGTCATATGAAATGATGCCCCACTATCTATATACCAAACACACTGTGAGGTTGAGCTAACCATACAAGCTATGAGTGCAAACTCATCTTCCATTCTGTTGGAGAGTTCTTCTGCACTTGCTGAAGCTGCCACTTGCTTCTTACCTTTTTTCCTCTCTGGGCAATCACTGACATAGTGGCCAAACTCGTCACATCCAAAGCACTTGACCTTAGAAAGGTCCTTCTTCTTCTTTTCACTTTGTGAATTTGATCCTTTGCTAGATCCCTTCTTTGTTTTCCCTTTACCCGCTAGGGCAACGTTCTCTTGTTCCACCTCATTTTTCTGACTCTTGTTGGCCCCATTGACAAGACTTAGCCTAAACTCCTCCTGAGTGAAATCAGTCCATAGTCGATCCCAACTCGGTAAAGTATCTCGTCCACTGACAACTTGAACAAAGACACTCCATTGTTTAGTAAACCCATTTAGGGCTATTCTCACTAGCTCATCATCACTAGGGCTATCTCCAATAGCTGCTAACTCATCCTTGACAAGTCTGAGCTTGGTGAGGTAACTTGTGACGTCTTCTCCCTAATTCATCCGAGTATTCTTTAGCTTCTCTCTGAGAATCAACTTCCTGTCAGTGGTAGCATTCTGGTATAGATTTAGAATGGCGTCCCACATCTTCTTTGCTATATCTAGCTCCGATATATGTGGAACAATATGATCGTTGACACGATCAAGGATAATCCTCCTCGCTTTGGCATCATCCTTCCTATATGCTGCAAGCTGTGTTGCATCCGTTGGTACAGGTACACCACTGGTAGCATAATCCTTGATACCATTCTCTTCCAACAATAAAGAAATTCTGGCCTTCCAGACACCAAAATTTGAGGCACCATCCAATCTATCCTGATCTCTCAAACCAGCTGAAGCCATCTCAAGGGTTTAAAGCAATAATAAATCTAAAGAGATCAAAATTTCTTTCCTAGGGAAAAACTCTTCTACCCTTAACAATTCTCTGATACCATGTGAAAAATCAAACTATTGCAGTCACTGATTATTAATCTCCTATCACAAATGATTATTAAACTGCTAAAAATAAATTTCTAGCTAATATCGAAGAATAACACAACTGCAACTTCACTTATAAAATATGGAAAGAAATGCGCAACACAATAAACACAATATTTTCGGACAAATTGTCCCTGGAAAAACCCCTAAGGGAAAACCAGTTCTACAGATGAGGAATTATATTAAACTTCAGCAAATCAAGAGATACAAAATTCCTTGCCTCTCATTGGCAGAACTCCGACAACCTCCTAATTTCTCCCGCTGATATTCCCCACTGCTAACACTGTGCCCTTGCTAACACTGCAAGACTGTTTGCTAACACTGCAAACTGCTTCACAAAAGCTTCTTCACTATGCCCTTGCTAACACTGCAAGACTGTTTGCTAGCACTGCAAACTACTTCACAAAAGCTTCTTCACATCCAAATGACCCAATGACCCCTTTCTATACTACTCCTATTTGTAAACCAACGACCAAGATTAAATCTAACCAACGGCTGAGATTAAGACAACTCAACAGCCAATAATAGAATTGGTTGCAAACTGCTTCACAAAAGCTTCTCACTGTGCCCTTGCTAACACTACAAGACTGTTTGCTAACACTGCAAACTGCTTCACCAAATCTTCTCCCTTCCTCTCCAAATGCCCCCCAGACCCCTTTTTATACTACTCTCGTTTGTAAACCAATGACCGAGATTAAATCAAAACAACGGCAGAGATTAAGACAACTCAACAGCCAATAATAGAATTGGTTGCAAGGTGTCCAAAAGGGAATCTCTAAAATTAGTAAATAATAACCATTTACTAATTTTTGGCAAGTGGACAAACAGCTGTCCAAGCTACCCATAAATAGTGTTGCTATTTTCGGGTCAGAAATAACAACTGTCCAACTAACAATAATTAACATTTCGAGCATGGATAGAATATAATCATGATATTCTTTTGAACACAATTTTCATTCCCTTCATTATTTTCATCAAAGAACGTGTAGAATGGGCAAGAAAAATGGTGGGGAAGGAAAAGTGGCAAGGATTTCTTCCTCGTGAGATATTAGGATTTGTTGAAATTTCAATAACTTATTATCCAGAGGAGCTCGTAGATTGTCATAGTTCAACCGACTAGGATGCAAAGGTGGATTAATTGGGATTAGATTTAAACAATGGTCATAATTTAAATTTGTGTGTTTTAACCAATAAAAGGTCCAAGCTGACTGAGGATATATTAATAGCAACAAAGATAATTAGAATTTCAATCCTACAGATCTATAATAGGAGCAACATATTCTTCTAAAAAGATGCTTTTAAGAAAAATAAATTCTATTGAGTCCACTTAAACATTACACACTGAGGGCTCGTTTGGCAATGGGAATACGAGTGGAATAGGCATATGTAAATTTTTATAATTTTGAATTCTTCATTTCGATAAATCAGATCAAAATTGGAATATGAAATAAAATAGGAATATGTATTCTAATTTTGGTCCAAAAATGAGTTTTTACAATTGCACCTAAATAGGTGGAATTGGAATACGTATTCCTATTCCTATTTTATTTAGTTTAGAAAACAGAAATTTTTGGGTCCGCGAATTCCCCATCAAATTCTGGCTGAACCAAACATAGAATAGGAATATGTAACCCCATTTTCTATTCCAGGATAGCTATTCCTATTCCGGCAACCAAACGAGCTCTAAGCTTAATTCCTAAACCAAAAGTGTTAAATAGTTAAAGTTGACGTTTTTTTTTCCAAGCTTAATTCTTCCCCTAGTGTGTGATGCTTAAGGGTGGCCAGCCCAAATGAACATGATACAAACATATTCAGGAAGATATTGTCATGGCCTTGTGGAAGGTCAAACTTCTACATTCCATTGGGTTGAAGGTTTTCCTCTATAATGAGCAATATGGTTGTTACAACTTCTAGCTCTCTTTATTTCCCTAGTATAATGACACATCTCGTCTAGTAATTCTAGAACATCTCCATGTTAGGATTCTCTATTGAGTCTCTACTCCAGAGTTTAGATCAAGAATAACGAAGAAAATATTGGATCAAGAGTAGTGAGATCCACCCACTTACCATTCTACTAATTGTCCACAACCTAAGATCTAATCCCAAGAATACATATGTCCCTAGGGGGGTAAGCCTCATTAAATAGGAAATTAGACTCTAGGAAATCTACTTATTTTCCCCAAAATCCTTACTAGCACCATTGCCCACTTTCCATCCAGCTCTAGACAAGATTTAGTCTTTACCTTGCTAGATACCGTTCCAAATGCTAAAGCTATTAACTAGATTTTGAGAATTCAAAAAATCCATGTTAGTCATATCATTTATATGGTACTTACTCTCCAAAATCTTGTTCCAATCTTTACTATCTTCAAAAATGTGCCAGATTTGTTTCACTAGAAGAGCAAAATTAAATAATTTTATTGAGTGAATTCTCAAACCTCCATTCACTATAGGATTACAAACTTTATCCTAGCAAACCAACACCAACCTTTTTCTTTCCTCAACACTAGACTAGACAAAACTCCTTTGGATATTTTCAATTCTATCGAAGAATTCTATAGAAATTTCAAACAAGCTAAGTGCATAAATTGAAAGGTTTTTAAATACTCACCTGAGCAATTGCAATTTCCTTGCTTGACTAAGCAAGGGACCTTTCCAACCTGCCAATTTAGAATTAAAACTATCCATCAACTTCGTCAATGAGGCCTTTGAAGGTTTCAATCCTAAAGGAAGATTTGAATAGGGCATCCACAAACACTCACTCTTACACTCCAAAATTTTGGCTATCTTTTGTTGTCTAGGAATAGGAGTATTAACAAAGAAGATTGAGTTTTTCTCCTAAATGATCAATCGACTAGTTGCCTTAGTATAAACATGAACAAAATATTTAAAACTTCCATCTTCCTTAATAGAAGATTCTCCCATCATAATCATCTCATCAACAAGCTACTCATGAGAGCAAGTGAGATCATTAGAGGAAGGCTTAAGACACACAATCAATCTTTCAGACACTCAGGCACTAATAGATCTTCCCAAGGTCACAACCATAATCTCAAAAAGAATGAGAGAGAGAGGGCTACCTTGTGTTAATCAGCTCTTACATAGGCCATTGACATATCCATCTTGAGATGGAATCCTTAAGAATTTGAGCAGCTAGTGGACTGAATTGCCACATGGATTGTGGTAATGGAGTCCAAAATTTGCCTCCCAGGCTCAAAACCATTTTGATAAGGTGAAATGATAGAAGGGAGAATTGACAATAATTTGCAGGTCATAACTTTAGAAAATACCTTATAAATGGAGTTAAAGGAAACTAACTAGCCTAAGGATTCCACTATTTTAGCACCATCTATTTTAGGATTCAAAATAATGAAGGTAGAATTTAGTTCCTTGAGAAATTTCCTACATCGAAAAATTCTTTAATTGCTACACAAAACTCTAACCCTATAGATTCCCAAACACTTTGATAAAAGAATATCAAAAATCCATTAGGTCCCAAGGATTTCTCACATTCAAAAGAGAACAAAACTTTCTGAATTTCATCAACAAAGGGGATATCAACCCACATTCTATTAGTATATGAATCTAGGAAAGAGGGGATGGAATCCAAAAGGAAGTTTTGACTATTAGGACAAAGTTTAATATCTTTTTTAAACCAGAAAGGAAAAAAAGTCCACAAAAGCTTCAGAGATACCCCCATCAAAACAAAAATCACAATTAAGAGTAGAAATATCTAAAATTCTTATAGAAGCTCTATCATTAGAAGTCATGAGATAAAAAACCTAGTTTTTTGTTCTTGAGTCTTTAACCAATAAGCCTTAGATCTTTGTCTCCACTAAAGCTCTTCTTTGGTTGCTATATCATAATACTTCACTAATAGTTCCTTTTGCTTGAAAATAAAGTCCTAAACATCCCTATTCTCTTGAATATATTTTTGAACTTCATCTAGACCAATTTTAATGATATATTTTTGGAGAAAAATATCCCCAAAAGTCTCCTTATTCCAAACTTTGACTTTATTTTTAACAATTGAGTTTCTTAGATACCTTGAACATCATTGAACCTTCAACCTACACATTCTACCAATCCATGAAAAGAGAATCAAAGGAAGGATGTTCCACCCACATTCATTCAAATCTGAAGGGGAAATTGCTTTTGACCACTAGCGGATCAACTAACACAGGAATTGGGAAATGATTATACCCAACCTTGGTAATAGAGAAGAAGGGACAATGGAATCTATTAAACCAATCACCCAAGATAAGAGCTCTATCAAGCCTTACCTAAATGAGATGCTTTCCCTTCCTATGTTTGGAGCATATCTAAGAGTATCCTTGAAGATCCACATCTAGCACAACATGAAGGGAGTCTTCCATCTAAATGATCTTGGGTAGAGATTGCCCCCAATTTTTTATTATCATTCAAGAGGGAGTGAAAATAACCCATGACTAGCCATGGGAAGTCATTAATTGAACTTCTAAAAGAGCCTAATTTTTTGAAAAAGACAACCTCCCATTATTAGAGTTAGAAGAGTAAACATTGGATAGAATCCAAGAAAAAGTGTCTCTAATATGGGAAAACTTAATACAAATAATATTATTTTCAACCAAAAGAACCTTTTCTAGATAAAAAGGTTATTCTACAAGACAACCACACCAATTGAGGCTCCTTTAGAGTCACACCCTATAACTTTTCCATTCTTAAAGAGAGAAAGGTCTTAAAATTTCTCTTTAGACATCTTAGTTTCTTGGATTAATAGAAAATATGGTTTATGATCCCATATTACATTCCTTAGAACATATTTTTTATGAGGGTCATTCAATCCCCTTACATTCCATGACATAATCTTGATTTAGAACTTGGGGAGGAAATCTCTTGGATGATTTTTTGTTTACCATCCATAATATCTTGTTTAGTAGCTAACTTCCAAGCCTCCTTATACTTCGTACTAGAACTAGATTTCTTACCTCCCACATCCAGCTTGATGATGTTACAAGTCACTTTGTTGATAGACACATGTAGCTTCTACTTGACTTTCCTTCTATAATTCATAGATTGCTAGGGTTGATTAGAGGAAGAGAAAAGAGAATTATGTTGAACCAACTCTTGTGATTCCTAACCTTCCTAGGTAAAATAGGTAATATAGACATGAGTCAAGAACTCTTTCAAAATAGAAGACTCATAGGACCAAACCCTTGACTCTGCCAAGTTGGCAATAATCTTTGGACTAGGGGAAAAAGGTCCAAGAAGAACCACTTGGAAATTTTAGATTAATACCTTAGAAAAAGGGGCCACCACTGTTTCAACCACACATGCTCCCTTAGGGCCTGAACCAACAATCTACTCCCCACCTCCAACCCCCCAAAAAGTTAAAAATCCCTAGAAACCTCATCCATCCCACCATCTACAAGAGGAACTCAGTCATCTAGAAGATTTGCAATCTAGGTAAATAATAGATTAGTCTTCTTATTTGAATTAAAGATGCCAGCCACCATGTGGAGGTTTCCACAATCAACTCCTCCATTGGAACAATGAGGATTTGTTCCAACAACGAGAATGGGGATACCAACTGAGATTTGCACAATCACCTCCTCTATTGTAACATGAATACTAACATTCCCCTGACTCTTTTCCTCCTCCAAAACATCATTCTACAATTAATTTTTACATGTAATATATTGATATATTTTCAAATGCTACAAATCAATGACTATTTTCTTCATATGGCATGAAGCTCAACTTCATTACTATAAAAATTTTGTACACAAACAAGAATTACCTATAAAATTATATCTAGTGGTCATGAATTCTTAACAAATCAATTAAAAATGAAAGAAAATATATAACCACTTTAGTGATTTCCCCAAAAAAAATTCTTTAATTTAAATAAAGTATTCTATATAAAACATCAATCATTATCGCAGCTTAAAAAATAAAATTATACAACTTAGAAACAATCTGAATATATTTTTTTTAAAGAGTTATAGTGAAAAGATTTACAAAAGAAGAGACTAAATTTTAGTTATAATAACAACACTTTACATTTGAAAGAATTAAAAAAAAGAAGTGGATTACTAGATGCTTAATTAAACAAAAAAAAATAGTGGAATATTATGATAACGGACAAAAGAACTTATTCATTGCCAACACAAACTAGTAGAAGTCTAGAGACTATGCATGTGTATTTCAATGATTTACTGAAATAGAACAAGTTTTAAAGAAAACTCATTAGAAAAGAGCTCTCATGCCAAGAGCTTCCATGATCTTTTGATTCAAAGTCAAATTTCTTCTATAGTAATGACAAACCAAAATATAACACAATGCGAATATAAACATATAATATAGTTCTCATACAAGCAATAACAAAAAAAAGAGATGGTTATGAAACCATTCTTTCAATATTTTAAGCGTAATGTACTAATATATGTTAGCTATATGTTGTGTAATATTAGTTAATCTCAGAGAAGCTAGCTGAATCCCTCTATGATAAATGATTCAATTAGTTGATATTGGTGGGCATACACATTGCTTTGAAGGCACCCAACTCGCCTATCCTTTGGATCTCGACAACTCTATATCTGGACAGATCTCAGCGAGTGAACCACAGCTGAACAAGGATTCCTATGAATACCTTACTCTAAACATTAGCACCAATGTGTGGACCCTTCAATTCCTTGTAGAGTGGTGAATTACAAGGCATATCTTTCTGATGTTATCACCAAAACCTTAGAAACCAATACAATTGTAGTTCGTGGGGGTTGTAGTGTTGGATGATCTTCTCTAAAAAAGAAATGAATGCCTGTGGAGTAGTTTTTGTGTTAGTAACTTCACTTTTGCCTACACCGGCTGCCAACAATGATTTTTATGTATCCAAGCATCCATATGCAAGCAGGTGGGTTCGTATTGCAAGAAGGCCGTCACCTTCTATTATTGTTGTTATTATGGAAGAAATCCGACTTTATTTGAAACTCTAGAGCTATCCGTAGGAACAACTTATTCTAATAAAATAATTGGATCCTGTAAAGTCAAGGTATGATCCATACATGCAAATTACAAAAGGAATAAGATACGTAATGGATACAATGATTTGAACATGTCTCTGAACGAGGTTGTTAATAGAGCGCAAAGACATATAGATAACAATAATAAGTGCTATAAATTTCATGAGAACACACATTTATACTTACCGTGCTAAGCAGGTCACTATCAAGAACTTAATCTACTGCTCCTTACACTATCAAAATACAAAAGCATATCCTACTGCTTTTATACGCAGCACACAACATTTATTGAGGTATATGCAGAGAGAGAAAGTAAGCAACATGGGGTGGACCTTAGGTTGTTCCCACCCAGACAAGGTGGTTTTGGGGACCAATTAAGTGATAGACAGAAGCACCACCAGGCTTCACGTTCAACCTCTGGAATGCTGGGTGTTTTGGATCCCAGGAGCTGGTGTCCGTATGACAGATGGCCGCCGCCTCCACCGTGCTGCGATCTTCGCCTTTCAACCAGACTCTCGCAACCTTCGTGCCCTCCAAAGCGTGGCAATAATACACCGCGTAGGCATATTTTGCAATGTGACACACATACGCTGTCTTCTCTACTTTGCCCTCGTATTTCATTCCCACGATGCTATATTCTTGCTTCCCAGATTTCCATGTCTTTGCAACATTCATCATCAGAGCAGTTAACCGGTTGCTCCCCAGCTCTGACATGATGAACTCGATCATGGACTCCAGCGATGTTGCGCAGAATTTGGTTTCGCCCTTCACAGCACGTCTCTCGCACGCTTGTAAAGTCTTCTTCATATCCATAGCCGCGACGGAATCGGGCGCTATGTTGAGCTCCTTCAACGAAACGGAAAGCTCGTTGGACGAAAAGGGGATTCTGTCTGCCACGGTGCGTGGAAGAAAATGCCTCTTCTGCCGAGCGTTGGAAAAGTTTAGAGACACTTTGTTTCCGCACAGCAAATTCTTCTATAGTAGAAACAACTTGACGTAGGCTTCATCTGCAACGTATGCTCTCATATAGGAATGCAATTCATCTGGCAAATGAGTCTTCTCAGTTTTGGGAGTGCTTTGATCCGACAACTCCACCAAACGTATCGGAGGCACCTCATCATTGCCAGAGATGAGTTCCCACACACTCTGTGGAATGGGAGTGGTCGGCAGCTTCTCCCGCCAGTACGCAGCTATTACATTTTCCCTCTCGCCTTCCACATACGCCGCTCCGCAGGCCGCTACTGACTGTCAAATATATCAACCAACGAAAACTCTTTAAGAAATACAAAATTGACAGTGTTATGACCGGTCATGAACAAGCTTAAGAATATTACATTATTAAAAGTGAAAGGCATTACTAAATAGTTCGATTAACTCAGAAGCTATGTAAACCAATCACAAACTATCTACGTGAACTTATGCAAAATAAGAAAACATACAATGAGAATAATGAAACTAATCAAAGCCCTCATCTTGTTAGAAGACGAGCAAAGTGAATGATTTTCAGAGATACCAACTAAAGCAGGACCTCGTCCATTTAAATAGATGCTAAGCTCCCTGCCAAAGGCTATGGTGGATGCGACCATAGCAGACGTGCAAGCGTCATATCACGTGTCTATTACATTGTTTTAAGCGTAATTTTGTACTTTTTAATTGAACGTGTTTCTTTGTAGAATCTTATTCATAAACAAATGATACATTTGTATCGTACGAATTTGGAATAATCTTAAATTTGTTTAATGACGTATTATACATTTTCTCAACAAAATTTCTGCGATTTCTTTCATTGAACGTGATTTAAAATGTATCTAGAGGGATTTCGGCCTGGGAAGAGGTGCATCCATCAATAGAGGAAAAGGAAATATCAACTTCATCCGCTAGAAGCTTCTGTTGAAGAATCAACCAATCAGCACCAAAACGGCCCCTTACAATGATCGGGCATCCACTTGATAAGACTAAAACAAAAATATTGCCATGGTGGATGCAACGAAAGGAGACAATAACACATCGATAGACTTCCATTATACAAACAGTCTTTGAAATTCAATCATCAGTCAACGGAGTAAACAGATTGAACTCAGTTTTATATTTTAATATACAAAAGAACATTGTGATAACAGAACACAAATATTTTTATAATAAAACATAAAGACAGAAATTTATCAATAACTTCTCTCCTCATGGTGCCTTTGCACAAATGGGGAGTGAAGACATATTTTGTTGTATCATTGAAACAGACCTTAACAAAATTTGGAGGGCATCTCATGCAATTGAGCTTCTGTTGAAGATTTTGTATAGCTATACAGTTCAATGTCAGTGGGTGTTCGGAAAGATTGGCTAAATCTGAAGAAATTATCACTAAAATAGGTCAACTACCACTTTTAAGATATGTAATAGATCCATATAGTGTTGACAGTGAGCTCAGAATTCTGTGCATTGGCCAGGTTTTATCAAAGGAGAAAATGAAAGTGGCTAATAACAGGAAGAGCCTTGAGGACTAGAAGGAGATGGGTCCTATTTTTACCCTTTTATTTTAGTAGAATTGTTGCTACAATTAAAATTTTGAGTATGCCTGTGGTATAAGCTCCTACCAGGCCAATGGACATCAAAGGAATTGACATGTCCATGACAATACACATATTTTGATGAGTGCAGACACATATATATCAAGTCTTGAGATCAATGACAGAATAAAATCAAGGAAAACTGTTAACACAGAATCAAAGGCACCATAATGTGTAGGGAAAGATGTTTTTCTCTTCAAGAATTGGGCAATCGCCAGTGCTTTCTAGGATTTTAAACGCAGAATTCCAGCCTACATATTATATGGTCTCAAATCATATATAACTTGTTATATATTCCTTCTAAAAAAAATAAGACTAAGGGTAACAACTCTTTTTGAATTGCAGAGCAATCTCAAAACATATACATTTGCACTATTACATTCAACTGAATAATAAGACATGTTATTGGAATGGTTAAACCTTGAATAAAAATTGACAATCTGTGCACACATTTCCAAGTCTAATTCAAAATAGGACACCAATTGTGAGTGCAGGTGCACTCGATTAGCTACTCAATATGCCAGAATTTAAGTTGAATAGTTTTCTCCTACCATTAATTGGAACTACCATTGAAAAAATGAATTGTGAATAGGTGTTGCAGTACTTCAACTCTTTGCAATTTTTTTCATTGTCAAAATTTCAGATCATGCTACACATCTCTATGAACAATGGAAACTAAAAGGTTTTGGTGTCTAAGGCGTGGAGGTTTGAACTACTTATTTCAAATTTCAATAAAAATATAGAAGATTGAAATGCCAAACTCTAATCTATGACCTACTTAGTCTTTTTAGGAATGACCCAGTTAGGTCAGTGATACATCATCGAGGGTAACCTTTATCTCTTTTCTCACAAAATGAAAAGTGCATGAACTATCATCCATTTATCACAAAATTGATAGAGGATATTGATGATGTGCATTTCAGGTATAGGGTCAAGTTTTATATATACTTTTGTATTGAAAGTTTGGCTGGATGTGCTAAAAGAGTGATTCTAGAGTCTTAACTTTAAGCTCAAACATCTAAAAAATTGTTCATACATCATGTAATACTAGTGATGATTCATTTTCTATAGATCTTTCCTCATACTTGGGTTTCCATCCCATGTTCAGTGTTAAGCTACCTAACCCATATACATTTTGCCTGAGCCCATTTTAATCTTGACATCCATCGGAGTTGGAATTATTCATTATTGACTACAATAGATAAACAAAATCCATTGAACCTAAAGCACAAGAATCTTCCTTTTGGGTTTGCAGTCTGCACCTCACTAAGGCGTGGTATGCATGTGACAATTTAACAACTTATGCAAATTCTAGACAATACCTTGCAAATTATGTAAGATAACACTCTATTCGCTTTTCAATTTGCAAACTTGGCAACTTCTGCCACAAGCTTTATAAATTGCACTTCAGTATGCTAGGCTCCATGTGGGTTACAAGACAAAATTACATCACCAATGGAGTCTCTAACCAGTGGACATTTGATGATTTATATTAATTTGGAATAACACAATCATGAATAACAAGTTTGTCATTGTACTCATATTGATCATCTCATGTTTATATTGAATAGAGTAGCTCTATTTTTTGTTATCTCTTTTAAATATATGACATGCTACTAAACTTCTTTGAACATGCCCATTGCATGTATACCATGATTCACAGGTTAAATAATTCTATTACTTAGCTAGATTGAGGATTGTCTAAAGTGTGAAACTTAAGGGATTGTTAAGGAACAACAAATGCGATAATCTATACTAAAAGTAATGAAAGGTCACAAGTGGATGAAGATACATTGGTTTTCATGGGGAGCAATCTAGGAAAAAATAGGTGACAGAAAGAGGAAAATGTATTTAATTGCCTAAAATATAGGTGTGAATGGATTGAAGTCTCCAAGCATAGAGAAACTTCGTCTAGTCTACCTCTAGACTACATGGTAGCACCCAATCTTATTAAGCTCTCTTCATAATAACTTCTAAAAATTGTGTTTAAAGTGGTTCCATCCAATAATAAAAAGGTCCCATTTAAGTAGTTGATGAGTTGGGAATTTGTAAACGATCTCAACATTCTATCAGTTGTTTGGAATTTTTATCTTTTTTGAACATGATTTCATTTACTAATGTGAATATGCATTGAATCTAAAATTGTCTTGAGCTTTCTACTAGCTATTATAAATTGTGATTTTGATGTTTTGGGAATAAAATTCAGTAAATATGAAGAAAGTTGTTTGTGTCTTAATGAAGTGTTTATTTGTTTGTTTTGCACATGTGGAAAGAGACTTGCTTCAGCTTCCCAAGTTCTCTAGTTAAATTTTTTTGTTTATCTAGTTATTAAGAATCCCAAGAATATGGGAATTGGTTTTTCCTTATAAAACTAGAATCATCAAGTATTGTAATTTAATCAAAGCTGGCAATTTAAGCAATGCATGCTACTGGATATAGAGAGAAAAAGGTGTTAATGTTGTTATCTTATGAGGTTGGGCAATGCACTAGCATCAAATAGGAGAAACAAGAAAAAGGAAGCCCAATCCTGGGGTATTAATGGTTACTCACTTATTTTAATTGTAGGTTATAGGAAATTGGTTATATTTTTTAATTCTATGTTGTCATCAGATGCACATTAGATTTATTTCAGTAAATCCCCTTAATTACATGGATGAATTTTCATCTTCACCATTGGCTACACGTAGTTGTTCCCCAACTATTTCATCTATGTATCTACTATGTAGAGGTATGATGTTGAATTTTTTTAATTTGGCTACTTATGGTATTGTTATCCAATGTCTTGAAAAGTCCTTTGTAGTTTCTAATGTAATACACACAAAATATCATGAATATATGTTTCAGTTGCATCTATGTTTTTGTAACTCTTTCTTTATTATTCTAATTTTTTACATAGGGAGTAGTAGATTTTAACAATCTTCTTCTAACCACTGAAGCAAGAATCTTTCATTCTTGCTATAACTCTTTATAATATACTTTTGCACAAGCTCTGTAAAGGGAAATAAATATGTCTTCCTATCTTAACATGATAAACCAATGTCAAGGTTGCCATTAGTATTATCTAGCATTAGCATCTTTTTGTAGCCATGGTAGCAAAAAGTTGTTGCTAGGAATTGCTTTTGAAAATCCAAAGGCCAAATGTAATATTGAATTTAAATATTATAGATATATCAAGTACAAGTTATTAACTACTACATTCAATCCAACAAGCACATAACCTAGAAGGAAAATGGAGCCATTAATTATGAAAAATTATGGATTCATGAAACATTTTGTTTCCCCTTATTAGCAATTTAGCTTTCAATCCTCTCAAATAGGAAGAATCACTTCGAATTACTTGAAAAGACTCAACAACATGAGTAAATTTTATCAAGGATTTGATCTAGACAAGGCAATGTGAAAAAATCCAACGAAGACTCAAGAAATATGCTTATTTAAGTGAAGAGCTTGATAACCTCCTAAATAAAGATAATGAATATTGTTGAATGCAGATGTTGAGGATTTATTGGCTATCATGTTTTTAGAGATTGAAATATCTCCTAGAAGTCTACTTTGATAGATGAGAAAGAGGGATTATTACATTTTGACAAATTCTAGAGAGGTTTTTATACAAATTAACTTTAAATGTGATTTTTTTTGGGGTTTTAGATGCATGATTTTTTTGGGGGGCTTGGATGCTATGTGCAAATAAATGGAAGAAATGTACAAAATTAAATCATTGGATAATGATGCTTCATCATTGATCAAGACAAATATAAAATGCCAATATTGGTTGCTTGTTTTTAGATCACAGTTGCTGCATGGGAAAGCTTGTGTATCATAATTTAAGGTTCATTTCTATAATGTGGGTTCCTATCCATGTCCTAGTCCTTCTTCATGTTTAAGTGGTTATTTTATGCACATCTCCACCTTTGTAATAACTATGAAAACTAGGAAGAAATTTGGAAAGGTTGAGAGGATTTTTCGTGTCATTTTTTCTAAGATTTCTAACCCCTTACATTGTCATATATCTAATCTACTAATAAGTGGGCATTGAGCAATAGCTCTACTAATGAAATATGTATAGAAAATCCCTTACATTTTCATTCATTTGATCTACTAATAAGTGGACATTGAGCAATAGCTCTACTAATGAAATATGTTCAGAAAAAATTAGGTATATGAGCTCAATTATTTCTTAGCTTTGGGATAGCTCTACCATTAAGGACTAGTTTCAATAACTTATTAATTTGAAAACCTTTGGATATTTGATTCTAGAAATACAAGGTTTGTGTGTGAGTTAGAGAATGATTAAGCAATCAATAGAAGAATGATATAATGTAGCACTAGTCATGGTATGTACTCATTAGTTTGCATCAATTTCAAATTACTTATTAATTTGAAAACGTTTGGATATTTGGTTCTAGAAATATAAGGTTTGTGTGTACGTTAGAGAAGGATTAAGAAATCAATAGAAGAATGATTTAGTGTAGCACCAATGACAGTTTGTACTCATTAGTTTGCATTAACTTCAAATCACATAAATTATTTCCATACTTAGAGGTACTAGAAATAGTGAAAGGGATAGGTGTGTTAACTATTAGTAAGTTTGTTTGTTGCAGTAACAATTTGTTGATGAGATTTGAATGGGAATGTTATTGATTTCCCATCCTTGATAGTTAGGCTTGAAACTTAAAAATTAGCAAAATGTCTACAGTTGAGAGATATCTTTGTGAGAATTCAGAGATGTCATTTTTCATTTTTTTGGGCCATGGATGAGCTTGGATGTGCACCCTATGGCGGGCTTCCTAGACACATTCAGATGGCATTCGCCTCTACCTCCACCTCCCAATTTATCTGTCACCACATCCTACTTCTAGGGAGAGCATCAGTAAGTTATTATCAACATGAATGCCTAATGAGCAATATCAAAAGCCATAATTGTCTAGAGAAAATCATTGTGTTTCCAAATAGGTTTGGTAGGAGAGGGGTGTTGGGATGCCCCTTTCTTCTTACTTATTTTCTCTTTAAGCAACTAAGAAAGAACCCTGAAGATAGATGTTTGATGTTGTATAGTCCCCGTACAAGATCATTTCAATACTACCTTCAAGCTGGGTAGGTCACATTAGAAATTAATATGAGTTCTCATCATGAGGTGGTTTTAGTTGATGTTAAAGATAGAAATAAAACTAGTACTAAAGTAGAAGAATAGCTAAAAATTAAAAATTATTTGGTGTCTGATGATGAGGATGAGGAGGAGGATAGACATAATCCTACCTGCACCTCCACTACACATTAATACAAGAGTCACTAAAGCAGAATGGCTTGATATTGAAAAGTATCTAATGTTTGATGAGGAGGATGGACATAATCTCTCTGTACTTACACCTCCATCTCCACTACAAATTATAAGTTTTGCTAAATCAGCTACAATTGGTGACATAAATTCGAGTTTCTATTCTACAATTTGTATAAATATTTCAGTACATTGATTATATGTCAATGTCCATTTCACTTACCTATACACATACCCAAATACTGTCACTAATATAGTTAGATCCAAAGGACTTCCCATCTAATATCATTTTTCTACTAGGCTAGTTTGGCATTAATCAAGCATCCACCATAATACATTCTGATATTACAAAAAGCTAAAATATTGGCTTTTAAACAAGAAATAATTGCTGAGTGGATTGACATGGGGATTTAAATTGTAAAAACAACACATAATGTAGTTAAAAAAGGGAAACAAAAATCTCTTCAAGTAACATCCCAAGAAATAGAATAAATTCACTTCATTTCCCTTAAAATTGCCCAAACTAGTGGCCATATGGTTAGTTCTGCCTAGCTCCATCCTGTTTGCCTTGATGCCATTGTTTACCAAGGAACCATGCTCAACAACCAGAAAACCTTGGGCTTGAAACCCTCAAGAGACCAGAGCACAAAGTGAACACCAATAGCCTCTGCTCACGCAACCCGCTCCTTCTTCTATGCTACTCCTCTTTGCATTTGCATTTGCCACCCTTGCTCAACCCGTGAATGAAGCTTTTTCTTTTTTGTTATAACATTGGGTCGGTTGAAATTCAACTTGGGAAAACATAGGTTGGTCAAAATTTTGACCAAATCGGCTATAGAATTTTTATTTTTGACCAACATGGGAATGAAAAGGAAAAAAAAAGGAATTATAGCTTTGGTCGAAAATTTTGGTAGAAAAACAAGTGTGAATGTACTAGTGTTAGAGTTTATTATTAAAATAAAACTCCTAAATAATTTTTGTTAAATTAAATAAATATAAATATGTCAAAAATATTATTTTAATATAATATTTTAAATTATATTTATTTATTTAATTAATTTCTCAATTAATTAAATATAATTAATATTGAATTTTCTTTATAAAAATTTCATTAAATTAAATTATTAAATTATCTTTTAATAAGATTTAATTAAAATAAAAAAATATCACATACTCACAAAACAAAAAATTACAACTCAATTGAAGACAAAGGACAAAATAAAACTCTAGGGTCAAAATCACAAATTCACATCACTTGACAAATTCAGATGGGTAAACTAACTCAAATACTTGTCCTACTTTTTAGGAAAATTGGCTTAGGGTTTAGGAATTGGACTCTAGACTTATGTCCCCACTTATACCATTGAAATATTACAATATGGTACACTCATCTTGACAATTCAGGGAAGCCAACACCTAGTACCTGCAATCTACATAAAATATATGCATGTAGAAACACAATATTCTAAACTAAACATGCAACAGTAGGAAGTGGTGCATCATGTAGATCTTGACTAGTAGGTGACTACAACTCCCTTCCTCAACAACATCAAAAATGTCAAACATAAAGAAAATACACACACACACACACACACACACATGCAAGTATGGAGTATGTATCCATAGAAACTGCATAACTGGCATCATTAAATAACTGATGGTCACTAAATGAACATATATATCATCAAAAAAAAAATCATAAAATAACTTAAATAATTAGTACTAAAGTAACTCAACACATATATCAACTGAATATGAAATATATTTAATCTATTCTAGTAATCAAGCATTGATAATCATAAACATAATTAGAAAATTGGCCTAAAAGAATCTTGACAATACTACGAAAAAAGTCAACTAGGGGTAGGCATTACATCCACTCCCCCTAGACTTAGGCTTACTCCTAGAAGCCTACAAGAAAGATAAAACTAAACTAGGGGTAGGTATCACAACTAAGAAGCTAGAAGGAATTACTATAGAATAGAGAAATGCGGAATTAGTTCAAGAGGGTTGGTCTTGACAAATACATTAAAGCTATTCAAGGCTATAATTTCAAGCTCTTGTATCAGTTTACCAATACCTAGTACAAAGATGAGGTGACCATTGGTAGTGTAAAATTTTTAGTGACACCTCAGTTGATACAAAAAGTGATTGATTTTCTATGTGAATGAAAGAAGGTCAATAGGAAGGGTATGCAAGATTATAGAAAATTCAAACATAAATTCTTTGAGGGAATGAAGAATTTGGTTAGGATAAAATTTGGTGATAGGTATGAATGTATATCCCTATGAAGGAAATGCTAAAAGAAGATCGTTAAATGCTTAGAGAAACTTGCTTGCTTGAATGATTGGACACATTGATCTCTAGAATGCCTTGAGTACTTGATGATTTTTGATTGCTTGATGTGACAAGATGTGAAAATGAAGGCCCCAAGCCTCCTTTTATACTAGTTTTCTAGTAGAAAAATAGCTAAAGATTGAGTTAATGTTGATTGTTAAATGAAGAGAACTCCACACTGATTGTTAAGAGGATAATCAACTATAGGCCTATTGTGAAGATGAGTGTTAACTAGAGGCCAAGATGTTGCCATAAATTATTCACAAGTTTCTTATGTCATAAAGAAATATATGAATTGTATTATTCATTGGTTATACTATTTGTCATTTATATCAAATGATGAACTTATCATTACATGTTGTTACTATATCTTTAGAAAGATTATTGGTTTGAGGTTCCAAGAAGCAATAGGGAAGCACCTTATTAGATAACATATGGAATAATAAATGGAAATAGTTTAAGTGATGGATTGTCCTATCATATTATTAGAGACAAGAGACTTTTTGGTGAAGTTATCTTTTATTGATGATTTGGGAAGGTAAAGTTAACTTTTAGTTTAAGTAATGCAAGACTATTTGAGAAGTTTCTACATGAGTGAGAGATGTCTATATGATCGTAAGATCTGGGTTTAGGGTTTGTGAAATATAAAAAAGCGAAGAGAGAGAGAGAGGATAATAGCGGTTGGAATAGGAGCAAAGCTATCACATAGAGAAGGAAAGAAGGAGAATAGTGAATGGTATGTTGTTGTATTGAGGAGGTTTAATGGATCTAATGTAGCAAGGTAATGAGAATCATAGATCATTCTTATTACTATTTATTTCTTACCATTGTAGTAGTTTAAATCCCGTGGAAGGGTGACCTTAATTGGTCTATTTTAAAACCTCTAATAAGGTGGCATTCTTAGATTAGAGTGTTAAACTTGTTTAACAAGGTTAATCCTAGTAGAGTATGGATCTAAAGGAAAATCTTGTAACCAGCTACACTTAATAGTGTTTGTAAACCTTAATTAAGCTCCTAATAGAGTGTATTCTAGAAGAGTACTATATTTGTAGGCATCATTCTAACATTGTGGTTTTCACCCTAATCACATTTTCATAAGACAAAACTTGGTTTTCAGTACACACATAACCTACTAGACAACTTGATGATGCACAGAAAAAGACAAAGCAATTACACAAATAGTAACAATAAAATTGTCTGGTGCTCTAAAGAACTTGAGTATGTTGATTTCTTGGGATATGGAAAGTGTGTTGAAGATAAGGATTGATGTGTTCCATCATTTAATTCAAGGATAGGATTAGGTAAAAGACCTAACGGATGGATTCTATTAGAAGTTTCTAGAAGAGAAGGAGATGAAAAGATACAATGAATCTGATGAATCAAATCATGAGCCCTAAGATCTATGATAATTGTGAGAAACAAAAAAGGATCAAAACCACCTATTTAAGGAGGCACAAAGGAAAAATTTAGAGACATGCAAAGAAGAGAAGAGAGTAGAGAAGTTACACATGTTTGAAAGATTTCCAATGAGATAGAATAAAGCTATTGAGTTTGATAAGAAAATCTAAATAGAAGGCTTAAGTTTGTTGTGAAGTGAAGCGTGATTGCTTGAAGGGGTGCCAAGCAAATCAAGGATATAGGTGACAAGGAAGGCTTATCAAGGAATCAACTAATGAACTGAACAAATATCTGTAACTACAAAAGTGAGTTGTAATCATATAGATCAAACCCTACATTTTTCTTTCTAATCATTGTAAATAGTTTGTATTGAAATCCTTTTAAACAAGAGTTTGACCTAATAGTTTGTATAAATCCTTCAACTAGGTGACATTCTAAAGGAATGTTCTAAATTCCTCTAACATGGCCACTCCTAACCAGGTGATTAAATCTTTTAACTAGTTCACATTTAATAGTGTGTATTATAACCTTTAACAGGGTTGGCTCCTAATAGGACTCACTTCAAAAGAGTGAAAAGGTGGTGTGCCCATGTTGCTAGTGGCTTTTCCCAAATTGGGTTTCTATATTAAATCTTAGTGTCAAACTTGTGTCAAATGTTTTTGTGGTGTTTTAGATTTCAAATGTTTACATTTTACAAGTCTATTATATTAGGATAGTAAACTACTATTTAATATTGTTATTTAGACTACCATAGAGACTGAGCAACAAGATAAGTAGAACAGAAAAGTTATTAATTGTTTGATTACTCAATAGGTACTAATGGATCTCGAGTAACTAATGGACCTTGAATAACATGAAAATTCAGCCCCTAAGTTTTGTTCATCATTGACTAGCTACGGCCATGCTATTATTGCATGGGCCCCATTGTCATTTCCTCTTTAGTTACAGTTTTTTGCGTGCATTTGTCATGCCTCTTGGTGTGAATGCCTTATTGGTTCCATAGTTGATCATATTTATAGACTATTGACACCTATATTTTCAATCAAAGTTTAATTCTTGCATGGTTGAGTACTATCATTAGGGTCACTTGTACAAATTTATGTGTCCCCTACATCCTTGACAAATAGATGTTTTGCCTTTTTTTCCCATCTTTTTGTTATTTTGGGGAGCATGCAAGTTATTTTCTTATGTATATTTGATTGACAAATATTTTTTCTTATTTTGCCATCTTCTCATTGTTCGAGTAGTGTCATTGGGGGCACTTATGCAGATTGATCATGATCTTCATCTTGGTTTTAGAAGAGGTTCTTCATTCAGCATCTTGATGGCTATGAGTTGACAGATGTCCACCGTTTTCTCAACTCAAACAATTTCCATTGCATCTCTATAGATTTTGAGAGAGGACTTTACTCCTACTAGATTTTCCCTCTTTCCTCCTTTCTTTCATTAGTTATCATTCTCCTCAATCAGAATTAAAGGGGAATTAAAGGGGGTATTAGGGTAATAATTTCAACTCATTACCGTCAGTTAAGTGCTGATTTTACTGATTTTACGTAGATCGGCATGATTCACATGCGAAGACTGGCTAAGTTATGATCCATAATTTTAGGATGACCGCTTCCTCTCTTAGTCACAATCAATTTGTTATTTCTGAATTCTCGCAAAGATGCATGTATTCTTTTCCTAGCTAGATCTATGCAGCCATTGCTGCAAAATTTTACAACATGCAGATTACAAAAGGAATAAGATACGTAACGGATACAATATTTTCAACTTGTTTAAGAACAAAGAGGTTGATTTGAACGTGTGTCAGAACAAACAGGTTGTGAATAGAGAGCAAAGACATATAGATAACAATCATAAGTGCGATAAATTTCATGAGAACACACATTTATACTTACCCTGCTAAGCAGGACACTATCAAGAACGTAGTCTGTACATCGCTAACTGATGGGAAGAGAGCTACTGCTCCTCACACTAACAAAATACAAAAGCATATTCTGCTACTCCCTACTACGCAGCAAACAACATTTATTTAGGTTTATGTAGAGAGAGAAAGTAAGGGACATGGCGTGGACCTTAGGTGGCTGCCACCCACACAAGGTGGTTTTGGGGAACAAAGTGACAGACAGAAGCACCACCCGGCTTCACATTCAACTTCTGGAGTGCTGGGTGTGTTGGATCCCAGGCGCTGGTGTCTGTATGACAGATAGCCGCCAACTCAACCGTGCTGCGATCTTCGCCTCTCAGCCAAACTCTTGCAACCTTCGTGCCCTCCAATGCGTGGCAGTAATACACCAAGTACGCATATTTTGCAATGTGACACACATATGCTGCCTTCTCCGCTTCGCCCTCGTATTTCATCCCCACGATGCCATACTCTTGCTCCCCAGATTTTGACATCTTCGGAACATTCGTCACCAGAGCAGTTAAACGGTTGCTCCCCACCTTTGACATGATGAAGTCGACCATGGACTCCAGCGACGTTGCGCAGAATTTGGTTTCGCCCTCCACAGCAGGTCGCTCACACTCTTCTATGGTCTTCTTGATGTCCATAGCCGCGACGGAATAGGGCGCTATGTTGAGCTCCTTCAACGAAACGGACAGCTCGTTGGACGAAAAGGGGATTTTTTCTGCCACGGTGCGCGGAAGAAAATGCTTCTTCTCCTGAGTGGTGGAAAAGTTTAGAGACACTTTGTTTCCGCATAGCAGATTCTTCTCTAGCAGAAACAGCTTGACATAGGCTTCATCTGCAACATATGCTCCCTCATAGGAATGCAATTTATCTGGCAAATGAGCCTTCTCAGTTTTGGGAGTGTTATCCAATTCATCCACCAAACGTATCAGAGGCAACCCATCATTAGCAGAGATGAGTTCCTGCACACTCCGTGGAATGGGTGTCGTGGGCAGCTTCTCCCGCCAATACGCAGCTATTACACTTTCCCTCTCGCCTTCCACATACGCCGCTCCGCACGCCGCTACCGACTGTCAAATATATCAAACAACAAAAACTCTTTACAAAGTACAAAATTGACATTGTTATGACTGGCCATGAACCAGCTTAAGAATATTACGTTATTAAAAGTGAAAGGCATTACTAAATAGTTCGATTAACTCAGAAGCTATGTAAACCAATCACAAACTATCTATGTGAACTTATGCAAAATAAGAAAACATACAATGAAAAGAACGAAATTAATCAAAGCCCTCATCTTGTTAGAAGACAAGCAAAGTGAATGATTTTCAGAGATACCAAGTGAAGGAGGACCTCGTCCATTTAAATAGATGCTGAGCTCCCTGCCAAAGGCCATGGTGGATGCGACCATAGCAGACATGCATGCGTCCTATCACGTGTCTTTTACATTGTTTTAAGCTTAATTTTGTACTTTTTAATTGAACGTGTTTCTTTGTAGAATCTTATTCATAAACAAATGACACTACAGTATCATACGATTTTGGAAGAATCTTAATTTTTTTTAATGACGTATAATACATTTTCTCATCAAAATTTCTGCGGTTTCTTTCATTGAACGTGATTTAAAATGTATCTAAAGGGATTTCGACCTGGGGAGAATTGCATCCATCAATAGAGGAAAAGGAAATATCAACTTCATCCGGTAGAAGCTTCCGCTGAAGAAGCAATCAATCATCACAAAAACGGCAGCTTATAATAATTGGCCATCCACTTCAGTAAGACTAAAGCTAAAATATTGCCACAGTGGATGCAACCAAAGGAGACAATATCACATGGATAGACTAATAACAATATATAATCATTCCGAAGTGCATTAATTGAAAATGGTAGTAGTGAAACTTGGTACGTAATCTGCTCAATTAATCTTTTTTAAACTTTGATTGATTTGACTTTTTACAACCTGTTACAAATTGTTTTCCTTATTTCAATATAAAAAAATCTATTTTAAAGGATTTTATTGAAAATAGCGTCCCTAAATTTATTGAACTGACGTCAAAATCAGTGAATATACGTATTTAAATAGTGACCACAAAACTATTAAGAGTAATATATTTAATTATTGAATATAGTATCCATAAAAGTATTATTAAGAATAATATCTTTAATATAGAAAATAGTGTTCATAAAAGTATTTAATTTAAATATTGAGAATACCTTGTACAAAATCATTGAGAGTAGTGCACTTAATTATTGAAAATAGTGTCTATAAAGTTACGCCATATTAATAAACTCACATAAATTCTAGTTATTTTAGATTTAAAGGGAGAAGCTTCCTATCTCATAGTTAGGTATGTACTAAGGTAAATTTTTTATGTCCTCTAAGGTGTGAGATAGAATAGGAGAAAAGTGGTCAAGAAATAGACTCATCAAAAGCCAAATGGTTGTCTCAAACTAGTATAATCATTAAGTTTAAAATAACTTTGTTGACAATATATATATAGACACACACACACACACACACACACACACACACACACACACACACACACACACACACACACACACACACACACACACACACACACACACACACACACACACACACACACACACACACACACACACACACACACACACACACACACACACACACACACACACACACAGTTGTTTCTTATGAAAAATTAATAAATAATGAGAACATTATTTTAGAAAGGAACAAAAAAGAAAACTTGCATTTTAATCTCATGAGATAAAATATGTTTTCTTAAACAAGGAGGTGGAGTTGGAATAAGAAATTAACTATGGAAAAATAAAGTAATGGCTGCAATAATCTTGGGAAAAAATAATAAATAAACACACTTGAAATGGGTGACAATAATAAAAGGGTAAATATTTTATTTAACTAGAACTTGCACCCAATAGAGGTGCAAGGGATACATTGATATGTGTTTGATTTGAAAGCATAAACAAAGATTTACATAGAAAAAATACAATTGTATTAAAGTGTCAATATCCAAACATGTGTGAGTATATAAGTCATTTTGGTGTATATTAGCATCCATTTTGTAAGAGCTTGATTTTTTTATTAAGGAAATAAGCAATTGATGGGTGCTAACCTGAATTACAATTAGGACTCTACACACCAATAAGAGAACACTACCAATGCCTAGTAATGAAAGATGTAGATAAATCAGATCTTCCAAAGACAAATATGTACAAGTGATTGACTTGCCAACCATGATCAACACTTTCAATGAATAACTTGGGATAAGCCCCCACTATAGGTGTAGACTTAAACCAAAAAATAATAACAGCGGACCAGAATGTGCCCTTTAAAACTACCAACAATCACTCCATCACAAGATAAAGAATAACTAAAATAAGAAATCACCATAACAAGAAGGGAACAAAATTAGGCCATCCACACTTGTTAGAACTTTAAGAAAAAATATAGGACCAAACAACACTATACTTCTAGCCTTAGAAAATACAATACATATCTTCCAACCTCAAGTCTAAGCAAGTTTCAACCTCAAACCTTAGAAAATGTGATCAAAAGTCTTCCAACCCCCTATAATCTCCCATATCACCATAATAAAAATGAAAGGAGCAGAGAGGAGGAAGACAAAACCCTAGAGGTAAGAGTTTCCCCCCCTTCTTCTGCTATCAAAACTACTAAAAGTAGTACAAGTACACAACATCTTGATAGGAATCTCCTTTACTTCCCAATGCCCAGATATGATCTACACCTTAATAGGAGATTGCTCTAGCTCGATAGGAGATATGAATGTAGAAGAAAAGAGGAAGACCTAAGCCATCCTTTAGACAATAAAATACCTCTTTGCATCAAAGTGTTTAGGTATGGAGTCATGCCTTCTTCACCATGTGAAGTACATTGTCCAACATGTGCTCTTTCTTGCTATATCTCTAATACTAAGAAAGAGAAACTCACAAAAAACAAGAGAGTACCCAGTAAACCCATTCACAACCACTTTCCCCCAATAAAAAACTACCTTTGTAAGCCCCAAAATAACCACCTCAACTAGATTCTAGCATCAAATAGAGGAACCCTTCCCTTCAAAGCACGTGCAACAGAATCAAACCCTCCAAAAAAATTCACCAAGAGGCAATACAATCCCTAAATGATGAAAAACAGTGCACCCCACAATATTACCTATGCAAGGGGGGCCCATTAATAGGAAAACCCATGAAAGTGAAGACTCATATATGGAAAAAAACCTTGTCAATAGAACTAGCACTAGGAATAGGGACAATATTTCCCTTGTAGACCAAACCATTGATGTCCAGGGCTCTAAAAACCCTAGGAATCACATAAGCTTCATGAGCCACAACTAGAGGCTTGAACGAGAAGCATTCTCTTTGAAGCCACTACACAGATATCTAGACTAGACCAATCTACATCTTCATCTCCTACAAACTCCAAATATAAGAAAGCCCACTAGAGGTAAAGACCAGCACCACACCTAGGCCAAAAAACCCAACACATCCAAAGCCCAAAGTGGGTTATAGAGGTTCTAGCAAAAAACACCACCACCCAAAAAATCTACACCCTTCCATACCTAGCAAGACCAGAAATGTATTTTGCAAAAACATCAAAATCATAGAGACATCCCACAAAGCCACCACAACCAGTCCCCACCTAATAGGGAGCACAAAACCCACAAGGATAGAGAACATTCCCTTGGCAAAAAAAACTTACAAGAAAAAACTTAACACCTCCTCTAACTGCAGAAAACAATACCCCAAGGAGTCACAAGCATGGAGAGGACCCTCCAATCATCAGGATCGTCATCCTCATAATCCTAACTACCACCATAATTGGCTTCCTTAGCACAAGAAACCCTAGTTTCTCTCCTTGCACTCCTACTCATCGCTTCCAATTTGGAGATTATTATTTTTCATTATCTTGATAGTTCTTCTACATTTTTTATTATAAGAGCTTAAGTTATAGTAGGGTCCTATTGTAATTGTTGTATGTCCTAAGAAAATACAAGATTCAAATACATGGAAAGATAGTAAACACTGTTGTGTTTTCAACTATAAATCCTCTCTTATTTCATCTTTTTTATCATTAGTTGTGAACCTATAGAACACAAATTGCTATAATTGATAGGCAACAAAAAAACTCATGAAATTAAGAAAGGTGATAATTTAGTCTATAGTTCTTTGAAAGTGGATGTACTAAAAACTTTACTCCCCTATAATTATTGCAAGATCAATTTTAAGAAAGAATATTTTTTGTTTCTAAGAATACATTGTAAGGATTTATTTTCCTTTTGGAGTAGTGATCCAAAGAGAAGACATTCTCTATATAGAGGACTTCTAGAGATTTGAATCTCAAGAGTTTTGTAAAGGTGGGGTCTTGTCTTTCGTTCTTATGTATATCAATTATGGCATTATATAGTGTTAAACCTTTTAATGTGTGTATAGTATATTTTTATAACATACATAGTTCAATTTTATAGTTTCTAACTAAATAGAGCAATAAAACATTTTCTAAATTGTCAAACAAAAGTGAACTTATAGAATTGTTTGTATAAATATGAGCATGGGAATCACATCAAACACATTGAAGAAACTATCTTAATTTGTCTCTATAATGTGCACAATTGCTAGTTTGGGGAATTTTATAGCTTTTAAAATAGAATAGGTAATATCTTTTAGGGTACGTGTCTCCATCCTTTTGACATGGAGTATTAAATGCATATGAAATAGTAACCTAATAACTAGTCTTAGATTGTCAAGATAGGGAGCAATAATTAGAAAAATTAGAGACTTGGATATGAACAATATATAATCAAATAAGGAAAGATTTTCTAAGTGCTCATTTAATATTTTGTATAAAAATAAATAAAACTTAACTAAAAAATTACAACATGTGTATGAAATAATATGCAAATATGACTAAGCTTAGACTAATTATAAAATAACATTTTTTTCAAACTTAATGGTGTGTATATATTAAATGAATAAAATCATAAAATAGGAAGGCTTAAATGAATATTAAGTTATACAAAATAGATATAATCATGTAACTAAATATAATCCTATACTCAGGCATGAATAATGACTACACATAACATTCAACATTTTTTTTTTGATTAAGGCTTAAAATAGGTTTTTACAAGGGGATCCAAAACCCCAAACAAATATTTTTGATATTAAAAAGAAGACAAAATGGGAGCTGACCCAATGACATAGAACAAGGTTGAAGATCAACCAGAAGTCAATACCATATGATTAACCAAACCCCTTTTACACTCTTAATGTTTCTAGGCATAAACCAAGTCCATGATTAATAACAAAATAATACCCATGGGAAAAGTAGTAACCAATAAATATAAACATAAAAAAAGAAATGACAAGGGATGAAGAGCTAACTCTTCTTCTTCTAGTTGTCCAAGTTCTCTACAAGTAGTTGGAGCCAATTGTCCACCAGGGAGCCATAAAGTGAGCATGTAGTCTCCATCTCCTTAGTATTGTTTCTCTCCTCCTTCCCAACCTATAGAAGATGGATGGTGGTCACCACATAATGTATAACACAAATAGAAAAATTATCCATACTATCAAATCTTTATTTCAACTCCTAATTTATTTATATCAATCCAGTAGTGGACCCCACTACTTTTGAAGAATCATGTTTGATAGGGGGATGTTTATTAGTAGTGGCCTATGACACAATATTCTCCTCCTTCTAGTTGTCACCTCCCACATGCTTACCAACCTAGACCTCTATTTTCTTGATAATCTCCTATTTTTTATCTTCCAAGTTTATAATCCTAACAAGGGAGGTAGCCATCCCCTAATCACCCATATCACCATTCTTCCTATACTCAAGGGCATTGGTTTCTATTTTAAAAGTATCCAATGCATGAGGAAGCATAAGATTGTCTTGACCCCCATCTATGGTTTTATCCTTCTTGTCTTCTAATTCACTATATTTTCTCCTAGTGGCTTTCCTTTTAGGTCTAGGCCTCCTTTTTTCTTAGAGTTCAATGTAGAATCAGAACTAATTAGTTTCTCCTTCCCAGAAGGGGTAGATGACTATTTATCTCTAAATGTCTTGCAAGACCTACAGGTTCTCTTCTTGGTTGTAGCTCGTGTGATTTCCCTTTTTAAACCCTCAACTTTCTCCATTTTAACCTTTCTAATAGTGGGAAAGGGCACCTTATCATCCTGAATTTTTTGTGTAGAGGATGAAGACTAGGAAACATTAGTAATTTTGGGTGGGTAAGGGATGGGGATAGAAATATAAGCATTAATAACTTTATAAAAATTAAATAGGAAAAATATTAGTGCTTGATGGTATATGATGAAGTTATTTCTCACTTCTTTCTTTTGGTTCACATTCCAAACACAATCCTTTATAGAATGTAGTAACTATTATGGAAAAGAAATACTTTTCCTATTCCTAAAGTGGTTAAGAATGGGAAAGTTTTAATAATAAATCACCTTACACCTATCTTCATGGCGATGTACCTAAAAATCATATTACACACCATGTCACAGGGTTCAAGAAAAACCACCATGGATACAAACAGGAGCCTCACTAGGTCAAAAGTATTTACTTAGGCACGTCTTATTTACAACCTTTGACTGCTTTCTCCAATCTTTTCCTTCTAGTACAAGAACAGTGGAGTTCACAATAAACACCTCCATAATTTCAAATGATATTTCATTCATAGTCAGCCAATAGTTCTTCCAAGAGTCAATAAGTTTCTATACGACCCTCTCATCCTAACCCTCAATTAATTCCATAAATGAAATTAAACCTCCTTCCCACAAGTAGGTCCAAGTAGATTTCTATGTTTCCATAACTTATTCAATTTTTGGTAGCTCAATCCAAATATTGGGACTCTCCATGGCTTCATCATCTCCAAGCTTGATCACCAAGTCATCTACAACTTTTCCATCTTCTCAGCAAGGCTACAAGAAAAATCAAGAGAAATATGTAGAGAACCAAGAAGAAAATTGGTTCTTCCCTGACAAAAAAATTCACTAATAATAAGGGCTATGGTGTTTAGATTACATTTGGTATTTTTGGATGTGAATTTTTTTAAAAAACTATTCCCCTTATTACACTTCATCTCCTTTCCATAAAAATGGTTATCAAGAGTTAGAAAGTCATGTCCTTTGGGATTAACACAAATTACACCATATCTTTCCTTGGATTAAGGACCCACTCCTAGTATAAAGTATCATAATTGTGATATTAGTTGGTAAGGTTCTCTAATTTAAAATCATCCCCATAAATTCCCTCACCTTATAAGGTGCCATCATAATTTTGACTCCCAAAATCTACTTGTTTAAGTTGGTCATTATTGCATTAAAAATATTTTCTATTTTAATATGATTGAATTACCTCACCCATAATTAAATAATGAAAAATGTCATTATAAAAAGCCACATTAAAATAGGAAGTTATCTAAAATAAGGGGGATATTGAAACATGTTAATCAAACATGACACATATGATCTTTAAGGTAGTCAAAATAGTTGTAAGGATAATAAAATAAAACATTGCATATGATATTACTCTCCTTTATATCTATTATTGTATTGTGAGTATGTAGATTGGGTTATAAGCCTATGGATGCAAGTGCATTCCTTTTGTTATCCATTTTCTATTAACTGGGAAATAAACTTAGAAAATTACATTCATCTTGTGGGTTTGTCACCCATTGGGACTTTCCTTAACTACTTTCCTCAAGATCAAATTTGATGTTATTGTGGCATGTGTTGTGGATCTTTCATTATTGTTTATCTTTTAGATCTATAATATACTTAAGTGATTTTACATTATATTTGGAATATAACTGAATCGGCCTATTGATTATCATATTTATAGGATAATTATGAAAGGTTCATATTTTGTACCTAGTTTTCACTATCAAATCACTAGGTACTAATGCAAGCTCCATTCACTCTATTTTTAATTTTTTTTCAATTAGAAAATATTCTAAAATGCCCACACACTTAGTGATAAATTTTAGGATCTATTATATTATATATATCCAATTTATATTTTGATCTTTAAGTAACTAATTTACATAGACGGACACTTAAAATTTGAGATGTGCACTCATTTTAGAATTCATATAGTTCTATGTAGTTTTATGCTCATTTTTCATAAATATAAAATTTCATACAATCAAAGAAGGTGAAGATGACAAAGAATGAATTGATAGTTAACAACACCCTTAAGTGACAATAAAAAATACTATTTTTAGGTATAAGTAAAAGAAATATAACAAATCAAGAGTATGTGCAAGATCATGGTGTGCCAAAATGTGGCATTTTGAAAAATCTATATTTCTAAGATATCTCAAACCATTTCAAAATCTGTTCCAACATTTTCCCCACCCACTCTGATACTAAATGAAAACAATTAATATCTTTATATGTTCTACTAGATTTTTTGATACCAAACCCATGGTCAACTTTAAAAACATCCTAAAACTGTGCTTTTGGCCTATTTTTATGTGGTTTTTACTTCAAACATGTAGCTGATGACTTTTTTTTCACCAAAATTTGATGAAATGAAATGGGTTTCTTAAGAATGTTCTTATCTTTCCATAAATGTAAGGTTTGTCAAATTATGAGTTTAGTAAGTAATTATTACTTATTTTTTGATGGAGTTATGTATAAAGTGCTGATTGACACACTACTTGAAGAACAACTATAACTTTCAAATGGTACAACATTTTTTAAATCCAAAAAATGCATCACATTCTATGTTTCTTCTACTATAAGGAAAAAAATGAAAAATTGAATTTTGTAGAGTTTTGAATTAGTTAAGGTGGTCAGACATGAGATTTTTCTTATTCCAAAAATACTAAAGTCAAAAATAAATTATTAATTATTTATTTAGAATAAAAATATCCAAAAATATGTGTCATATCTAGAAATGAGTCTACTACCTATATCTAGAATATTATTAAAAAATATTATCATTTGATTTTGATTAAGGTGGTTAGACATATGTCTACTTCTTATTTTTGTTCTGAAATTTTTGTAATATTGAATTAAAATTCAAAATTTTGACCAATCAATTTTTATTTTTTTTAGATAAGTCCTAGTAGTTTAGAAACTAGATTCAATCTGCTAGAGATCATTTTCTCTTAACTTTTTAATATAAAGTTAATAACAAGTATAAAATTGCATGTCAAGTTGACATAACCCTAATTTTTAAAATTTTTTATTGCCACTTAAGAGCATAGTTTGGTTGACCATGATCTTGCACATACCCTTAAATCAAATTTATACATAATAAAGAAAAAGATTAATAAAATAGTAAAAATTTAAATTTAGTTTTAGAACATTAATTCTCTTTGAAATAATTTGATATTAATATGGTTAAAACTACATATTCAACATGATGCACTCAACTTTTGAAAAATTAAAGGAAGTTAGAGTACATTTCTTCAACATAATTAATGTAGAACATAAAATTATTTTATTAGATCTAAGAGATCATCTATGCAAGGAATCAAATATCTTTGTGAGAATGATTGATCTATGACATGGAGATGTACTTGGGCAGATATGTCCTTTTAGAATCAATTCTTGCATCCTCCTTTTTATCTCATAATTTTCTAGAATTTTCCTCCCTTGAGTGACAAGAAAAAAAACTATTTTTTAGGTTTAAGTAAAAGAAATATAACAAATTAAATCAAATCTATACATAATAAAGAAAAAGAGGAATTAAATGGTAAATATTTAAATTTAGTTTTAGAACATTAATTTTCTTTGAAATAATTTGATATTAATATGCTTAGAACTACATATTCAACATGATGCACTCAACTTTTGAAAAAATAAAAGGAAGTTAGAGTATATTTCTTCACCCTAGTTTTATGTAGAACATAAAATTATTTTATAGATCTAAGAGATCATCTATGTAAGGAATCAAATATCTACTTTTTAGAGTGATCTTGGTCAATGATCTATAATCAATACAGAGCCTCCATGTACTATTCAATGATTGAGTTACATCATGGAGACGCACTTGGGTAGACATGTCCTTTTCGAATCAATTGTTGTATCCTCCTTTTTATCTCATAATTTTCTAGAATTTTCCTCCTATATACTATCTCATTAGGAAATGGGGTTCCTAGTAGCAAATTAATAGAGTGTCTAACTTGGCAATGTGAGGGTACCCTAGTTGGAAACTTAAACACATTATGATATTTTATTAAAATCTAATCCATTGATATTTGTTCTTTTGTTATGATGGAACCATGGAATGAGTATTATATACATTTTTCTTTTGTTCCTTAGGATAGATCATTAATAAAACAAATGTACCATTTTTGGATATTAATCTTCTACATTGTTTTGCACTAATCAAAGATGTTGAGTGTACAAGATTTACATCTATAATCTATTACTTTCTTCCTCCTAATTTGACTGTCACACTTCATTGCCTGGACTCATACACCTCATGATGTTGATACATGTATGGCTTCCCTAATAGAATATCACACACATCAAGAGGAGCTACATCATAGATTGCCTCATCTTTGAATTGTTTTATAGAATTTGAAAGATGAAATTCTTGTTTACTTGAATATCTCTCCCTTTGCTCATCCATCCCATTGAATATGGTTGTGGGTGTTATGTTGTCTTCAAATTCAATCTATATACAATCTCAATAGATATCAAATTCTTTTCGCTACCACTATCAACCATAAAATGCAAAAATTTTCCTCCTACCCACTTTTGTGAATGGAATAATCTCTCTTCATCATCATGAGAAAATACCTTTGCAGTGTCTAGTATGGCATTTGGGTCAGCCTTAATCATTTATTCATCCTTCATTTTTTTTACCAAAATCTATTACCTTAGGTTCAATAGCTTCTTCATAGGTTTCCATCATTAAATTATTTATAGTTCCACAATCTTTGGTATTATGACTATCATGCCTAATCCTAACCTTTGATAAGTTAACTATATACAATAGGACATACAAGAGTGAACAAGCTTTTATACCAGTGATCTAAATTAAGAATTTAGAATACAATACACTAATACATTTTGACAAATATGTGACTGTGTGACTAAAAAAATCTAGTCACACCAATAAAATGTTTATTCAAGTAACTAAACTTGATCATATTCAACTTTTTCTTTGTAATTTATAGCTATATGTGACTAAATAAGTGGTTGATTTGGTCATTGGATAAAATCACAAGATCAACAATAAAGAAGTGCCTAAGTAAACTATTGACTAATTGACTAAATAAGTGACTAGATAATTCATCATTAATAATTACTCATCTAAGCGCAAATAACTTAATATACTACTAAATAAATGATTAAATAGACTACTAAATAAATGATTCAATAAGTGACTAAATAACTAGTCATTAATAATTAGTCATTTGTACTTCCTCTCTTCACTTTGTCTAAGGTTTTTTTATTAATGGATTAGGTTGATTTTTTCCATAACTCAATGATGACCCTTGGACCACCTCTTTCTCATAGTAATCATTGTTTCACTTTGCATCTTTCATGACATAGGAAAACTTTGTTAAATGGCTTGAGAGATTTAATTTTCATCATTTTTGGCTCTTTGATCAATATTGTGATCTACTTTAGTTTTCCTTTAAGAAGTATGTCAATAAATGGGTGGATTAATAATTTTTTCTTACTTTAGTTCTCTTTTATTTATATTACTCATTCAGATTCTCAATTATTTATTCCAATATTCACAATAAAAGAATTGATACTAGCCTTGTAGAGTTGTCACCTAAATAAATATTGTTGTACAAACCAAACACGAACAACAATATGAAGATTTCAAGCCAAAAGTTTTCTAATCATTTCCTTTTTCTAAGAATGATAAAAAAACACTTGATTCTATCCCTCCAATTTCATGTGATCTTTTAAGTAGTTTAACATGGGAAACACCCATCCTATGCATTTCAAACAATATGTTATAATTTTGAAGAGGCACCCCTAACAATTATTCATAATTGGCTAAAATCAAATAGTAACTCTCTAGTAGGAGAAATCCATTCAAAGAACAACATCATTGATGACATTATTCTCTATGCAACTCATTTATCTTGATTATTAACTAATTGAAGATGTTAGATACATGGTGTTTCAAAATTTAATGAATTGACTTTTATTTTTTACTAATTAATACTTACATTAGATAAGTTGTATTAGGTGGTCATAGACATTTTCATTAATCATAATTATATATAAAAAATATTTGAAGATGTTATATACGTGGTATTTCAAATTTTAATTAAATATCATGTATATAACATCTTCAAATATTTTTATATATAGTAGTGATTAACTAAAATGCCAATGAAATACTACTATATATTTAAAAAAACATTTTAAGATATTTAAAGAAAAATGAAATAGCATGTATCTCAAATATGTAATTTATTATTTTGACTATTATAAAATAAAATTTTATTATTACAAAAAATAAAATAAAATTTAGACATCATATTTGTGTAGTAAGAGGAAAAATAGGGCGTGAGCAAGATGCAAAGATATTTTGTGGCAAAAGCATAGGAAATTTAAAAATAAAAATTTATGAACTATTTATTTCCAAGCTTGTCTGAAATCCACTAATTGGACTCATCTAATATTTTCATAGTAACTTATAATTGACATGGCTTGGAAAGGGAATTTGAGCACTATTTTCCCCTCCTAAAATCTCTTCATCGCGAGTGCTATGAAAGCGGTAAAAATTAGAGCTTATATTTTCTTTTGCATTGATTTTTTCTTTTACATGTACAATCAATATTTTAAATGATACAAAATGAACATTTTTGTGATTGAACATATACCAACTTTGTAGATGGCTTCTACAACTCTAGGCATTTTCTTGACAAAAAGCAATGCCATCGACCAAACTGAAAGTCTCACAGATTATACAAGAAAAAAATTCCCTGTCTATTGATATAAAACATTAGGAAATTTGCTAGACTATGCCACAGATACTAAACCTACAAATTAAATCATTTTAAAAGAAAAATTCTCTTCTTTATACAATAGTTTTCAACCCAGTTATAGAAGAGCATCAATACCTTGGCTATGTTAGTTTTGGTAGTGTAGATAGCTGCTTGTCCATATGTAGTTAATTAGCAAATAATTGTTTTGCTAACTAATTTGTTAGAGTTAGGAAAAATATTTGTTAATTAATTAACCACTTTTAGAAGCAACTAGAAACCAACTTGGTTAGGGTTGTTAAGTTGTTTTGATTGACTTTCAATTGAGAATCAAACTTGGCCATTGATTTTCCAATAGGAGTAGTATAAAAGGGGGTAGGGGGGCTTTTGGAGTACAAGAAGTTTGTAGAAGCATTTATGGTGTTAGTAAATGAGTTTGTAGTGATAACAAATAGTCTTGTAGTGCTAGCAAGGGCATAGTGATAGCATTGGGGATAATAATGGAGGAATATCAATAGAAGAAATTAGGAGGTTGTCTAAGTTCTACCAGTGAGAGACAAGGAATTTCATACCTCTTGATTTGCTAAAGTTAATATAATTTCCTCATTTGTAGAACTAGTTTTCCCTTAAGGTTTTTTCTAGGGATGATTTGTTAGGAAATATTGTGTTCTTTGTGTTATGAATTTCTTTTTGTATTTTATAAGTGAAGTTGTAATTGTGTTATTTTCTGATATTATCTGTGAATTAATTTACAATAGTTTAATAATCATTTAAGATAGGAGATTAATAATCAGCGACTGGAATAGGAATTTTCACATGGTATTAGAGTAGTGTTGAGGGTAGAAGAGTTTTTCCTGAGGAAATAAATTAAGGGTTTATATAACCTATATTGATCTCTTTAGATTTATTATTGCTTTAATCCCTTGAGATGGCTTCAGCTAGATTGAGAGATTAGGAAAGATTGAATGGTGCCTCAAATTTTGGCGTCAAGAAGGATCGACTTTCTTTATTGTTGGAAGAGAATGGTATCAAGGATTATGTCACCACTATTGTAATTTTACCTACAAATGCTACACAACTTGCAACATAAAAGATAAGGTGAGGAGGATAATCCTTGATGGTGTCAAGGCTCATATTGTTCCACATATCTCGGAGCTAGATACAATGAAGAAGATGTGGGATGCCATTATGAATTTGTACCAGAATGCTACCAAAAATAGGAAGATGATTCTTAGAGAAAAGTTGAAGAATACCCAGATGAACTAGGGAGAAAGCATGACAAGTTACCTCACCTAGATTAGACTTCTCAAGAATGAGTTAGTAGCCATTGGATATAGCCCTTGTGATGATGAGTTAGTGAGAATATCCATAAATGACTTTACTAAACAATGGAGTGTCTTTGTTCAAGTTGTCATTGGATGAGGCACCTTACCAAATTGTGATCAAATATGGACTGATTTCACTCAGGAGGAGTTTAGACTAAGTCTTTCCAATGGTGCCAACAAGAGTAAAAAAAGTGAGGTGGACAAGGAAAATGTTGTGCTAGTAGGGAAAGAAAAAGAAAAGAAGGGGTCTAGCAAAGGATGAAATTCACAAAGTGAGAAGAAGAAAAATGACCTATCTAAGGTCAAATGTTTTGGTTGTCACGAGTATGATCACTATGTCATTGATTTACTAGAAAGGAAGAAGGCAAAGTAGTAGGTGGGAGCTTCAATGAGTGCAATAGAACTCTCCAATAGAATAGAAGATGAGTTTACACTTATAGCTTGTATGATGAGCTCAACCTCATAGACTATCTAGTATATAGATAGTTGGGCATCATTTCATATGATAGGAGTTAGAAAGTACTTCTCTAGTTATAATGAGGAGAACACCAATATCCAGATCTTTATGGGAAACTTGCACAAACTCTAGTTAGTTAAGAAACAGACTATTCAGTTTCAGAGGGAGAATGGAAAGATAATTCTACTTCATGATGTGTTGTGTGTGCCTGGCTTAGGTATGAATTTGATTTCTGTATCTGTTCTTTAGGATAGGGGTCATAAAATACTCTTTAGAGGAGCACAAGTGTTGATTAAGCACAATGACTAGAAATCACCCATAACTATTGGAGTTAGGAGTGGTCGCCTTTATATGTTGTAGTTTGATACTCCTAAGGTACTACTAAGTAGTAGTAATCCTAGAGATCTTGGAGAGCTCTTGCATAGGAGGATGGGCCATATTCATCATGGAGCACTCAAATTACTTCATGAGATGGTGACAAGTGTTCTAGAGGTGAGCATAGAGCATGATGATGTATGTATGGGATGTGTGTTGGGGACATTTACAAAAGCATCTTTTCCAAGGAGGGACACCAGATCTGATGGTGTTCTTGATCTAGTACATTTAGATGTATGTGGACTTTATGTCAACAAAATCTCTTAGAGGATATGAGTAATATGTTAGTTTTATCGATGACTTTTCTAGAAAGACTTGGATATACTTCTTGAAACCAAGGACGAGGTTTTCAATCAGTTCAAAGAGTTTGAGGCTCTTGTGGAGAACTCAACAAGAAGGAAGATAAAGGTTCTTTGGTCAGAAAATGGAGGCAAGTACAAATGGAATAACTTCCACAAGTTCTACACCAAAGAAGGAATCAAGAGAGAGTGGACTGTAACTTATAGTCCATAGCAAAATGGAGTTGCTGAGAGGAAGAACCAATCTATATTAGAGGTGGCAAGGAATATGCTACATGACCAAGACATGCACTATTATTTATGGCCAGAGGCATGTAGTACAACAGTCTACATTCGGAATAGGTTTCCACAAAAGGCACTATAGAAGATGACACTAGAGGAATCTTTTACAAGAAAGAGGCTAAATGTTGGTCACTTTAGAATATTTTGGAGTTTGGCATATTGTCATATTCTAGGAGACACTTGTACCAAGTTAGATTAGACTATAGAGAGGGGGTGCTTTGTTGGGTACAATGAAACCTTAAAGGCATATAGGATTTTTATCCCTAAGACCAAAAGAATTATTGTGAGACATGATGTTAAGTTCATGGAGGACAAGGCATTTAGAAGGTCTAGAAATTTTCTAGAAAATGATCAGAGTGAGTAGCCAAAAGAAGCTCCAAGGCCTAGTCAAGGAAAAAAAAGCACAAGTACATTTACTAGTACAAGTGTAGGCTTAGCTAGAAAATTTTCACAAAGCATGAAGCAACAGGTGCAATAGAAAATGCATCTAGAAGACTTAGATGTTGATATTTCATCCTCTATAGTTGGCACTAGGAAACATGTGATTCAAGGGACACAAAGGGATACTCAGGAGTTTGTGGGAACTCCTAGGAAGAGTACTAGAGAGCGAAGACAACCAACCAAATTTAATGACTATGTGGCATTAGTTAGTTAGTTGGTAGATAGTGAACCTTCTAGCTAACAAGACACTGCATGACATCAAGTATGATAGGATGCTATGGTTGAGGAGTACAACTCAATTATGCAAAATGATGTTTGGGAGATAGTGACTAGACTAACAAATATGATAGTAGTTGGATCAAATTGGATCTACAAGATAAATCATGGTGTGGATGGTAGCATCAAGAAATACAAGGAAAGTTTCATGGCCAAGGGGTTCTCTTAGAAGGAGGGAATAAACTATGAGGAGACATGTGCTCATCTGGCTAGGTATACTTCTATATGATCTGTGATCTCATTTATTGCACAAATGGGATGAAAAATCCATTAGATGGATGTCAAGACAACATTTCTTAATGGTGAGTTGAAGGAGGAGGTATGCATAGAGAAACTAGAAGGCTTTGTAGCACACACCAAAGAGATCCACATGTGTAGATTAAAGAAATCCTTGTACAGACTCAAGTAGGCTCCTAGAGCATGGTATGAGCACATTAATACAAACTTGTAGGAAATGGACTTTGTGAAGAGTCAAGTAGATGCTAACCTCTATTACTTGGTGGTTGGGGGTGAAGTTCACATTCCTGTTCTTTATGTGGATGACCTATTTCTTATAGGTGCACCAGGGCTCATACAAGGTTGTAAGAGGGACCTTGCAGAAGAGTTTGAGATGAAGGATTTAGGACTTATGCACTAGTTTCTAGGCATGGAAGTGTGGCAGATAGATGGAGAGATTTTCCTTGGTCAAGGGAAATATTGCATTGAATTCTTGAAAAGATTTAGGGTGGAGGAGTGCAAAGACATATCTACACCCATGATAATAAATTTGAGGAAGGTAGATACATCCAAGGAGAAGGATGTAGATCTAACTTTATATAGGCAATTGATTGGTTCACTTATGTACTTGGTCAACAACGGGCTAGATATTGCATTTGTGGTGAACTCTCTTAGTTAGTCCATGGTTGAACCAAAGACAATGAACTGTATAGTAGCCAAGCATGTGTTGTGTTACTTGTGTGGTAGGGTTGAGTATGGGATCATATATATTTAAGGTGAAGTTATCAAATTGATATGCTATACTAGGGTAAAAATACAAAGTTGTGTCACCTTTTAGGCTAACTTATCAGAACAATTGAATTTGAGTATTTCTATCTAAAAGTCAACTTTGTTCATAGGATCTAGATCAATTCATTCTAGCTAAGTTATAAATGGTCTTACACTTTTCCAATTGGAAATGTCTATTAAATGCATGTTTTATACTAGTTTGTATCTAGTTACTAAAGAAACAAAGTTATTTTAGAAAAGTGGTGTTTCAATAACTCTTACTAATTTTTATGATATTTTTTTAATAACTTATAAACACCATTTTATAGAGCGTAGAGTCAAGAATATTCTCATATAGAGTTTATATTGTTTTAATTAGTTATACTATATTATAATTAAAACAATCTATAACCACATATTTAACACTCGAAAAAATGTTGATTTTTAGAAAGAAAATTATCAAATCATATCAATTTTTTTTTTAAAATTATATGAAATTCTAGTGGAGAGAGTCCTCTTCTAGAATGTATAATTTTTCTCCTAGTTAGAATATATTTGTTTTCAAAAATGTGGTGGGAGATGACAAGTATCAATTCCAAGTGAGTTGATATTTGAATCATTATAAAAGAGAAAATATAGGTCTAAAGATAATTTTTATTTTTGATTGTTCTGGCTATATATGTTATCTATAACATAGTCTGAGATCAAAGGGAAATAAGTTTATTTCCATATAGTTTTGTGGTGTGAACTAGACCCCTAATTTTAACACTTTTTAGTAGCTAAAAAATTGTCTATAAAATTTTCTAAAATGTATCAATTATTATTCCAAATAACTATTAAAAATTATAATCCTAACTTCATCCATTTCTTCACATTTCATTAGTTTACTTTATTTTCAAATTCAAAATAATAATACAAATTTTATGTCATGAAAGGTGAACAAATATACTTTTGTTCACCTTTTCCATTATAAAAGGGTGATATAGTTTCATGCATTTACCCATTGACAAAGATTGGGCAAGAAGTATAATAGAAGAAAAGAAGGACTTCAAGCTGATTTTTTAGTTTATGATTAGGATTTGTATCTCGGTTCAATAGGAAGTAGTAATCTATGTCTCTAAGTTCAACAAAAGCATAATACATAGCAACTAACATGGCAACATGTGAAGCTATATGACTTCACAAAGTTGTCAGTAGCCTTCCTTGATCAGAAGGTTAAGACTATTGTGATACACTGTGATAATTAGAGTTAAATCAAGTTGTCTGAGAATCTAGTATTTCATGATAGGTCTACACATATTGACATTAGATTTCATTTCATCAGAGATTGTGTACAACATGAGGTTGTTCAGCTACTGTAAATATGTACAGAGGAGTAGGTAGTAGACATTTTGACAAAGGCTTTGGGGAAGGTGAAATTTGTCTTCTTTAGAGATAAGTTAGATGTCATGTAGAACAACTTGCTCACTAAGAGGGAGAGTTAGTTTTGGTAGCTTGGACAACTATTCATCTATATGTAGTTAACTAACAAATAATTGTTTTGTGAACTAATTGGTTAGAGTCAGGACAAATATTTGTTAATTAATTGACCATTTTTAGAAGCAACTTGAAACCAACTTGGTTATGGATGTTAAGTTGTTTTGATCTTGACTATTGATTGAGAATCAATCTAGGCTGTTTCTTTCCCAAATGGTTTAGTATAAAAGGGAGTCAGGGGGGCATTTGTAGTACAAGAAGTTTGTAGTGTAAGAAAATGAGTTTGTAGTGATAGAAAATAGTCTTGCAGTGATTGCATTGGGGATAACTGCAAAGGAATATCAACAGGAGAAATTAGGACATTGTCTGAGTTCTTCCAATAAGAGGCAAGGAATTTTGTATCTCTTGATTTACTGAAGTTAATATAATTTCCTCATCTATAGAATTGGTTTTCCCTTAGGGATTTTTCCAAGGATGATTTGTCCAAAAATATTGTTTTCTTTGTGTTGTGAATTCCTTTCCATATTTTATAAGTGAAGTTACAATTGTGTTATTTTTTTTTATATTAGGTGTGAATTAATTTACAGTAGTTTGATAATCTTTTAAGATAGGAGATTAATAATCAATGACTACAATAGGAATTTTCATAGGCTGGGTAAGGAAACAATGTGGCATATCTACTTTCCTATAGACTAGTAGATAACTCTACCCATTAATTTGTACTAGAGAACCATGTATTAAAGACCCATAGATGCAAGTTTTATAAACAGGCCCATAGAGTACTAAACACAGCCTTTTTTTATAGAAAATTTCTCTTCTCCATACAACACTCTTTTACCCCATTACAGAAGAAGAACAATACCTGAGTTGGGTACAATATTAACAAACAAAAATTTGTTTACAAAAACCTACAAATGAGAACTCATGTAATGACTTTGGGGGTGTGGGGCCAACATCACTTTCAAACAATTGATTCCCTTTTATGTTGGTAGACTTATTTTTCTCTTCTTAGTCTTCCATCTCCATGTAGGTCAACCTCCAAGCATAACTTGCACAGGTTCACAAGAGCTATAGTTTAATTGAGATTTTATAGAGAAGGGCCCAACCATTTCAATGTAATAGCCCCAAATAAAGTTACCATTATCTCATCATCTACACCTCACAATGGCTTTATGTAATTCAAAACATTATCTCATGGGTTTGATCCAAGAAATTAGTCCCATTCTTTATAATGGAAAGAGAACTTATCATTTTGAAATTGTAGAGCCTCTTTTATGGCACACTATGCCCTTGGAGTTTTACATAACACTTATTTTCACATGTTTCCTTAAAATGCATTTTTGCTACATTTGTTAGTGATGCTTGATGAGCTTACTTGATAAGTTTTTACATTATGAATGGAACAAAGTTTTTGGTTTTTTATTAATGTTTGTTTCAGTTGAATCGTTAGCTAACACCTTATTTCATTTTTGTCTATTCTAGTATGGATATATGGCACCAGAGAAATACTAAAATTGTGCTACTTTATAGACCAACTTATATGGACTTCGGTGTACAATTCTATATCTTCTTGTAGGGCGTAGTCTTTCAAGTTTTTCTCAGGTCTATTGGAGCTCATTCCATATTTCATATACATTAATAAATTTACCAACTTTATACAAATTACCATATTATCTTTCTCTTGGAAAACAATTATTTGGTATATGGGGAATTTTTTTTATTAAGCTTTGAAATTATGTTCTCATTATTTCATTCTAAAAAAGTTTGAGCTAACAAATCTCTTGGAAGGTTTCCTAAAATATTCCTTGCACAAATTACATATTTAACTTTTTTAGTCATATTATTGAATCTAGGCTATGAAACATAGATCATCCATGCTCATCAATGTTGCGAAAAGATTTTCATTAAAAGAAATACTTTGTTGCTTTTTATGAAAAATATAGTAGTGAAATGACAAAGATTTTGTTGACTATAGTACATACATAATGGTGCCCCCATTTGGTATCAACCTGTTTCCTATTTAGAGATCCTACATTTTGAATTGAGCCCTTCAAAGTTTTCGTTATCTTTTGGCAGTCAAAGAACTAAAGCTTAAGCGACAAGTTTTCGTGTCAGAACAAACATGACTACATAGAAATAGGACCTTGGATTGATTCAATTTTTGGATATTGGTTAATCAAATTAAATTAAGGTCAGAATCAAACTTTAAATGTGCTTCTACTTTGATTGGTAATGGGCATTGTAAGAAATGTGAAGATTTATATAAATCAACAACACGGGGGGGGGGGGGGGACCATAAGCATAAGGAAGATGATATAAGGGAGTTAGTTTGCACCCCTCTGAGGATGGTCAAGGCCTTGTAGGCTGAGATAGCAATGAGGGTAATGGCAAGCATTGATAATATGGATAAGGAGATGAGTCCCTCTTTGCCTTAGGAGGAGGATAATGGGGAATGGGAAGTGAAAAAGAAGAAGAGAAGGGGGGGGGAGAAAAATAAATATTGGAGTATCAGGAATAGTAGGAAGACCATCAAGTAGAGTTACCAGGACAAAGCAAACTGCTAGAGATGTAGCCAGTGGTAAACAGCTTACACTGGAGACAGTAACAAAAGGTAAGAAATGAAACTCCTTTCATGGAATATAATGGGACTAAATAATCCCCAGAAGTAGTATGCTCTTAAGCAATTAATATCTCAGGAAAAAATAGACTGTGTGTTAATTCAAGAGACAAAAATGTCTAGCTCAAATTTTTATAAAATTGCTAGCTATATCTGGCCAGGGGCAGGGTATTTACATAGGGATTTAGATGGAGCATCAGGGGGAATTGCTATCATGTGGAGTCTAAACTCATTGAAGGGCTATGAGATCTGGAAGGAAAAAAAAACTTTATAATTACTCATTTTCAATCAAATAGCTATAGTTGGAAACTGATTCATATCTATGCACCTAATAGCAGATTAGGGAGGAAGGAAATGTATGACAATTTGATAAGGATATCTAAAACTATGTTGGAGGAGCAATGGATGTGTATGGGTGATTTCAATACTCCTCTTTACCATTCAGAGAAGAGGGGAGGCAACAGAGAATGCCAGGAGAGCTTGCAAGATCTAAGTGAATTTATGAGGAAGTTGGACTTCATGGATGTGGAGCTGAGGGGTAAACCATACACCTAGACTAATAATAGGAAAGGCAAGGATCTCATTCAGGTTAGGCTGGACAGATTATTACTATCAGGGAATTGGAATAGCATGGGTAACTCCTACTTGGAAAATCTCAACAGAATGGTCTTTGACCACTCACCCATTTTATTCCATTGGGAGGATGGCTTTAAAGGGGGAAATAAACCTTTCAAATATGAAATAATGTGGGAATCACATCCAAAATTCAAAGATAGGATTCAGGAGTGGTGGAATATAAGAATAGATGGTACTACAATGTACAGACTTACCCAGAAGCTTGATAATATTTGAAGAAATGTCAGAGCATGGGCTAAAAGTTCATTTGGGGATCCTTTTAAAGGTAAAGGAGAAGTAGAGGAAAAGCTAAAAAAAATCCAAGGGGTTATTGTAGAAGGGAATAAATCAGAGGAGAATATTCAAGAAGAGGAGAAACTTAGAAGGAGGTGGAAAGAGATCCTCCAAAGGAAGGAAATTTTTTGGAAACAAAGATCTAGAATTCAATGGCTGGAGGAAGGGGACAAAAATACTACTTTCTTTCATAGATCTACTTCTAACCACAAAAGAAGAAACACTATCTCAAAACTAAATGATGAAGGGGGAAGGGTGTTGAAAGAGCAGGAGGAAATGGGGAAACTAGTGGTAGACCACTTCAGTAAGGTGCTTAAGAAAGATAACTTTTCTGGGAACCAGGTGATCAGGAGAAGTTTAATTAATTCAATTCCAAGGAGTATAAGAGAAGAGGAAAATGATCCAATCCTTGGTAAGATCATGGAAGAGGAAGTGAAAAGGGCAGTGTTCTTTATGAAAGCTTTCAAGGCCTCAGGCCCCGATGGTTTCCCACTTGCTTTCTTTCAGCATTTCTAGAAGGTGATCAAATCAGAGGTAATTTGGGCGACTAGGGATTTTTTTAGAACTGGAAAATTACTATGGATCATAAATAAGACCTTTATTTCCCTAGTTCCAAAAAATTCCAATCCTTTTAATTTGAATGATTTTAAACCTATAAGTCTATGTAATACTATCTAGAAGGTCTTTGCCAAGGTTTTAGTGAACAAATTAAAACCTTTCTTGGAAAAAAATATTGGTAGTCCTTAGAAGGGGTTTGTGCCAGGAAGGCAGATCCTTGATGCGGCTATTACAACCCATGAGGTTATCCATTCAATGGAAAAGAGTAGGCAACCAGGAATGGAATTCAATTTACACATTTCCAAAGCTTATGATAAGGTCAAGTGGGACTTCCTTTAGGATGTACTAGAAAGAATTGGATTTAACAATAGGATTATAAACCTGATCATGTTGATGGTGAGCTCAGTGCAGTACTCTATCCTACTAAATGGGTCCCCATGGGGTAACATAATGGCAGGAAAAGGCTTAAGATAGGGTGACCCGCTCTCACCTTACCTATTTATCATGGTAGCAGAAGTCTTGGGAAGGTCATTCTGTAAATTACTTGATTCAAGCAGCATTAAAGGTGTGAAACCAACCACTAATGCTGAAGCTGAGGTTATATAGCAATTTTTGGATGATACCTTCCTATTTGGAGAATCTTCAATCATGGAGGTTGAAGGCTGGAAAATGATTTTACATAATTATGAAGAAAGCTCAGGGCAACGGGTGAACTACCGTAGAAGCAAGATTTATTTCTTTAATGTTGATTCTTCACTTCAAAGAAGGATTAGGAAAATCTTGGATTGCCAATCCGCTTGCCTCCCAGACACTTACTTAGTCCTCCCCCTCACTACTAAGGAGGTTTTTAATGAATTTTGGAATACAATAGTGGAGAGAATTCAAAAGAAGCTTGCAGGGTCAAAAGGGAAGATATTAAGCAATGCCAGAAAACTTCAACTGATCGCTACTGCTCTTCAGGGAATCCCTATTTATTTCTTATCCATATTTAAGATTAATCTTAATATGGATGAGAAAATTGAGAGAATTCAAAGGAATTTCTTGTGGTTAGGAACTGAAGAGAAAAATAAATAGAATCTGCTCAACTAGGAGGAGGTGTGCAAACCAAAAGCTAAGGGTGGCTTGGGATTAGAAGAATGAAAGACCTTAACAAAGCTCCCCTCACAAAAAATGGATGGAGACTGGCAGAAGGAAACATGGGATGGGGAAATATTATGAAAGCTAAATATTTGTCTAATACCTCCTTTCGATGGAACCTATATAATAATGACCTCCTGGGTGCTTCAAAGATTTGGCAGAAGATTGTTAGAAATAGAGGGCTACTAAGAGAATGATTGAGGTGGATTGTGGGCAATGGCTTCAATATAAGGTTTTGGGAAGACAGGTGGATGGATGGGAAACTACTGGCCTTAAGTAAATATAGTGGTTTAATGGAACTCCTTAAGGAGGACATAGGGGTTAAAGTGGGAGACTACATTGAGCAGGGGAGGAGATGGAAGAAGCTATATAAGGAGGACTATCCGTGGGAGATAATTATTCTCATAGAGGAACTGGAAGAACTAATAAAGGAAGAGAGTCTCTCATTATTGCCATAGGAGGATATCATGGCTTGGGATTTAACTCCGAATGGAAACTTAACTGTCAAATTTGCTTATACCCTAATGTTCAGTAAGGAACTATGCCCAACTTTGTGGAGTAAGGTATGGATCAGTAACCTTATACCTAAGATTAATTTCTTTTTGTGGACAATTCAACATGGAAATTTTTTAACAATTGATAATTTGAAAAAAAGGGGATTCTACATAACAAATCATTGTTGTCTTTGTGAACTAAAGGAAGAAAGTATTTACCACCTTTTCATTGAATGTCAATTTGTAGTTGACATCTGGACTAAGGTTTGGGAAAGATTAGGGGTGGCTTGGGTCATGAAAGATAACTTGGGATAGTTTGTGGATAATTAGGATTGCCCATTCCATCATCCAAGACTAATCCTTTTATGGAAGATTATCCCACCATATGTATGCTGGAACATATGGAAAGAAAGGAATAACAAGATATTCAGGGAGGAAAATAGGATGGTTAAAGTGGTTTTTGGAGTGATGAAAAAACTGTTGAAGGAAAATCTAAGGGTAGCTAAATAGAAGATGCTAAAGGAGGAACCTAGAAGACTTGAAGGCATTGTGGCTGAGAATTGGGGTTGTCAAGAGGATTTCTTCCTTTTTGATAACTTCTCTAGGAGGAGGAGACAACACACAATATGGAGACCACCCACCATCACATAGTATAAACTAAATTTTGAAGGAGCTGCGAAAGGAGGACAGGGAGCGGCTAGAAATGTGCTGAGAGACAAGAATGGTGATGTACTATTGGTTTATGTAGGCCAGGTGGGGATTGGTAGCAATAATGTGGCAGAAGCTACAACGTTATTATGGGGTCTTCAACTCTCTAGGGAAAGAAACATTTTAGAGTTAACTATAGAAGGGGACTCCAAACTAGTGATTGATTGGGTAAAGGGGGAGGCAAAATTGGGATGGAAGATTAGAAATATCATCTTGGATATTAAAAATATATTGGAGGAAATAAGAATGGTCCACCTGTAGCATATCTACTGGGAGGGTAATCAAGTGGCAGACCTTGCAGCTGCCATGGGGTTTAACATTACGACAATCACGTGCTGGAAAAATTTAGTTGATATCAAAGAAAATCTAAGGATGCTAATATCTAAGGAAAAAGGCTACAAAATTCAAAATAGTGATCACTAAATTTAAAAGTAAGGCCAAATTTGGCAAGATGGAGAACTTTGTCGCTAAATTAAACTTTAGCATTTTGGAAATAAGAGACAGACATGGCTGTACAAATGACAAGTGGAGTAATTACAAATTAAGGAAATTATCTTTTCGTAATTATGGAAACTCATTGCAAGCTTCAAAGCACTCTCCAAATGGAAGTATGATAGATATTATGGATTGGGATGTCAAAAATTGATGGGGATAGAAAATTAGGTTTTTTAATCCCCACAAATCTCATAATAAGATGTTATGGGATTCTAGAGCACATCATACATGGTTCTGCAATTTTGATCCCTATTCCCTCAAACAATTTAAGCAAGAGGGTAGCCACAAAGAATTTGAAAGTGATAAAGTTCTGATGCATATTTCTGAGGAAGAGAGGCCGAATAGTGGAGGAATTGAAATGGGAGGTGATCTGAATCAGTTGGAACCAACGAGATTAGAGAAATTCAAGGATAGGATGGCGGCCTCGTATCTTCTAAAAGAAGGGGGTTTTTTACCCTATATGATGTCCATGGCTGGGCACAATGAAAATTGTGCGTTATAATTTGTGAATAATTGGAATGATAGGAAGGTTACAATCAACGGCATTACATTTCAAGTCACGAAGGAGGTAATTGCCATGGCAACAGGACTCACAATGAAGGGCAAAAAATGGAAGAAAGTCACTAAAGTCTCAAATGAGGCTAGCATGAAAAACTTCTTTGCAGAGAATGAGGAGCCAATTCGCTATAGAGGATGGTTTAAAAGGGATAAGCTACCTGAGCCCTAGGATGATGTGTGTTTGGTCTTGATGAAGTATCTCACTTTAGAAGGTAGGTTTGGAGTGTGCTATTATTATCATTTTCCTTTGTTGAATCACTTTAGAAATAGGGATTTCATTTCCATTCCATTTTTCCTTTTGTGTTCGCTTGAGGATATGATTAAGGTTATTAGGGAAAAAAAGAGTAAAGGCTTAAACTTCACCATTATTCATCAGGGGTTAATTTTTTGTCTGTATCAGTTCCACTTAGCTCTATGTCCCCCTAGAGAGGTTGTAGTGGAAAACCCATACCATAGTCAGATTTCCCCCCCCCCCGAGCTCCAATACAGGGACGAAAATTGATACTCCTAGGCCATCTCCTACCAAGGATACTAAGAAAAAGAAAAAACTTGACATAGCCCTAGAACAAAAGGGAAGCAAGAAATTCAAAGTTGATAAGGTGGTTGAGGTTGTTGGAGAGGATTCTGGTGAGGATATTTGGGGAAAAGCAAGAAGAAGGTCTAGTAGGTTAGCTCAGTCCCAGGCTAGACATAAGCAGAAGTCCATCAGATACCTTGTTAAGGAAGTTGAAGAAGATAGTTCAGGCAATAATAGTGATAGAAGGGAGGAGGAAAGTATTTCCAACTCTAAAAAGGATGAAGGTAATGAGGAGGGGGAAAAAGTTTCAGTTCTGGGAACATTTTGATGGATGATACTCAAACTCAAGTGTCGGATAGGAAAGAAAGGAATACTGAGACAATCCATGTTTCAGCCAGCTTCTCACTTAAACCTTTTACTTTTTGTGATGAGATGAGCAAAAAGGATAATTCCCCAATTACCATTTCTTCCCCTATTAAGGAAAATTCTAAGATTTCCTCTAACCCATGAGTGCTATAGGATAAACCATGGGGACAAAAAATGAAGGAGGTTGCTGCTAAGAAGGTCGAGGAGCATAAAGAGGAGAATGAGGCGGTGAAGGAGCATTACATGAACCTGGAGGAAAGGGTCAAAGCTTTGGAGGAGGGGTTTTTCACCTTCTCCAAGTTTGGACTTAAAGTTACTCATGTTGCTGCAAATACCCTCCAATTGCTGGCATAGGAGAAGGAGGAAGCTAGCTTGGACATGGAGGACAACAAATTACTCTTCAAGTTTCTTGCCAACGACTAGGCCCAGATTCTTCTTCATGCAAGGGGAAAGTCTTTTTTTTAATTCTATTCAGTTATGGGGATCTAAGAATCCAAAGACTTTATATACTGTTATGGCAGTTATGGTTTTGTTGGTTATTAGCTATATTTAAGTTTTTATTAGGTCTGGGTGCCTTTTTGGACTTTGGTTAGTTGTTAGGGTTCCTTTTTGGTTCTAGCGTTCTAGTTTTTGGTTTAGGTCTCTACATGCTGGTACTCCTGTTCTATTTGTCTATCTTTGTTACTGGTCGGTAATGTGCTGGTTACCAGCCTTTTGACTAATAAGGGATGACCCCCTTGTTTTTGGTCACTTTTAATTTCAAAAAAATTCAAGTTTTTGATTGTATATATCAATATTTTGGATTTACGATAGTTAATTTATATTGTTTATTCTACTTTGCACAATCATAGATATGTATTATGTAACTTTTTGTCTATGCAACCTTTTACTCTTTAGTTTGAAATGTTTACACAACCTTTTACACTAAAACTATCACAATTTTGGGAAGTTAAAATTATATACATTGGAAAATAAAGGGTTTTTATTCAAATTTATCAAAGAGAAGTCTATTAGTTTTAATTTTTTGAAGTATTAAATGTTATGTCAAGAGAAAAAGGACCAAAAATTCTAGTTAAAGAATGTATGAACCTAAACCAATGCTAAATGTTTCAACACGATACTAATAATTTTTGTTACATTGCATGAACCATTTGACTATTGGAAAAATAATATATCATAGTATCAAACATTTAAAGAGAATTCCAACAATAAATAATGATCATATATTCTTATTGGCCTATGGTAGTCAATATATGTATGTAGTCTAGGATTGGGTACCCAACAAAGGATAGCCAAGCCTTTCAACCACTCACCCTAATCTCAAAATTTTAGATTGAAAAAAAAGTAGTCCAAACAAATTAAATTGATTCAATGAGAAAATTATACACTTATTTGGACTTTAGAGACTTACAATAATTTTATGGGTATTGATTTTTCAATCTTGTTAGCAACAAATCAATGTCCAAAAGGAATGGGCTTTTCTCCCAAACACCTCTATGTGTGTATGCATATATATTTGTTGGAGCAATCTAAAGGCCCTAAGATGGATGTGCTATTACCATAAAGAGAAATATTACCATCCTTTTTCATTGAGGAGCAAGAATATTTATTCCTTAAGTGCTACATACACTTTCAATGCACAATCTCATTCAAGTTCATGTGGGTCTCTCCAACATGAATGTGTAAGTAAAATAATTGGGATTGGAAATGCACATGATCCCTAATCAAAGGAAATCTTTGTGTATCCTGACAAGGAAAGTTATTAGAAAAGTTTTTATACACCAAAAAGTTGACCTGACATGAAGGCATTGGCAAGAACATAATCCTAAGAAATGCCAAAGCAATGCCACATCACAAACTAGGAAATCATAGGAGGAATCATTTTTTATATTGTGTGACTTCTTATTGAGAGTTTAGAAATAGTACAAATAAATTCTTAATAAAATCATAGGTTTGGAACTATGGGCTACCAAAAATAATACGCCACATGGTTATGCATGTCATAATCTACGACATACACCAACCAAGCATGTGGACCCTACCAATGAATTGCCAAAATGAAATAACCTTGGAATGGAAGATGACCAACCAAGATTCATGCAAGTAATGAAATCCAAAGAAACATGCTAACTAATTGAATTTCATAAAAAATGATAGTTGTACAATTCATCTAACAATGGAGATGGATCTATATGAATTGAAGAAATAATTCAAGACAGGTAGGAAATTACCTAAAAACACATAAGATTAGGGTAGGAGCAAAAATTAAATAGTTTTTTTGGGTGTTTCAAGATCACCCATGGACCTTAATGCTCCTACATCAAACACATTGGGTAAAAATCTTGTGATTATACTCAAAAATTAGAGTTTAAGTGGCAGATCTATATTTACAAAAAGCATTCAATTTGTAGAAATACCCATATTTTGTAATCAAGCATCTCAGAATATCTTTTCCTTTATCCCTTCAATACTTGGTGTAACTCTTTTTGAAGATGTCAATATTGATGTGTGTATGTAGCTAGGAATTTAATATTCATTAATATTGAACATTAATATGTAATTATGAGTTTCATGTTAATAGTCACTAAGCTCAAGAGGGCAGAGCATTAATTGATTTCAATATCTCTCTTGGATGTTTGATTGGGTTTAAGTATTGTTTCAAAAGATACAATGTCAATAGACATACCATGAGAGGACATGTCTCATGTCTTCCCATGACATGACTATTGGTATAGATAATTATTAACCTTATACCAATTAGTTTAGTTAATGTTTAATCAAAACATGATTTATATCAAGTCACCGATCTGTATAAACATAAATGTATCATCTGCCCGATCCTATTATTTCTCAATGCAAAAGCATATGATCATTGTGTAATCAATATTATGAAATAGAAGATTATTTGATAACCACAAGATAATATAATTTGGAAGTACATATTTTTGCATGCTTAGATTGGTATGAATATTTGCAATTGAATGTAAGGATAATTGCTTGTGTGAATTCAAGCCATGCTAGCTCTAATTTAGAACAATGACTATGTAAGTGTCTATGTATGAATGTATATCAATTTACATAGTGAACCGATATACATATATACACATATACATATAGTCAGCATAATTAGTTATCCTTGCATTTGATAGAAGCTAGCTATTATATATAAACACTCCCTCTTAGCTAGGGAAGAAAACTAAGTATGAACTAATCAACTTAGATTTCACCTAACTTGTGATGTTAAGGAGTATACAAAACATCAAGTCACATGACATTTGTATATATGGGTATGTGCAAGATTATTGTGTGCCAAAAAAGTGGAGATTTGAAAAATATGTAGTTCTAAAATATCTCAAAGCATTTAAAAATCGATTCCAATTTTTCACACGGTCCATCTTGATACCAAACCAAAAAATTAATACCTTTATAAGGCCTAGTATATCTTTGGATACTAACCCTTCATGGTCAACTTTTAAAAAGTCCCAAAAAATGTATTTTAGGCTTGTTCTTGTGTGCTTTTAACTTCAAACATGTATTTGACAACATTTTTTCCACCCAAATTTGATGAAATGAAAAGGGTTTCTTAATAATGTTCTTAGCTTTCTATAAATGTAATGCCTATCAAATTACAAGTTTAGTAAGTAATTATTACTTTTTCTAATGGAGTTACGTATAAAGTGTTGATTGACACACTGATTGAAAAAAAACTATAACATTCAAACAGTACAACATCTTTCAAATATAAAAGATATATCACATTATATGCTTCTTCTATTATAAGGGAAAGAAAATAAAAAATTAAATTTTATAGAGTATTAATTAGTTAAGGTGGTCAGACATGATATTTTTTTTAAATTCTGAAAGTACTATATTAGAAAATTCAAAATTAATTAATTATCAATAAAAACACTTAAAAATATGTGTCACGTATGGGAATGAGTCTACTTCTTATATCTAGAATCTTATTAAAACATATTATCATTTGATTTTGATTAAGGTGGTCAGACATACATCTACTTCTTAATTTGTCCTAACCATATTGTACTATTGCATTCAAATTAAAAAAATTGACCAATAAATTTTTTTTCCAAATAAGGTCTAGTAGTTTAAAAACTAAATTCAATTTCCTAGAGATTCTTTTCTCTCAATTGTTTTTATAGAAAGTTCATAACAAGTTGAAAATTGCGTGTCAAGATGACATAACCTTGATTTTTTGATTTTTCATTGCCACTAAGGGTATAGTTTGATTGACCATGGTCCTACACACACCCATATCCTTGTTATGATATGCACATTGACATGATGTCACATGATGTCTACCATAACTCATCATGAAATTTCCTCGCATATTATGTCATATAATATTAACCATGATTATATCATAAAGAATATGTTGATACATAATTGATGTCCAGTGAGCATGATATCTATCAGTAAGTCTAAGATAAATTAACTATCAAGAAATTTCCATGACTATCAAGTCAACATGACATTCATCATGATAGTGAACATCATAAATTTATGACCTTAGAATGTTATCTATACAAGTGTATATTATTTGAAAGATCACTACCTTTCAATGGTGTACACAAGGGGCCCATAAAGTCATGGAGTCACATAGATGAGGATAAAATATTTTACACAGAGTCACCACAAATTCTCTCACATGGTTTTTTTATGGCATCACACACATGACATCCACCATGAACCACATCAAAGGGTGGATATATCACAACTACCCCCAAAGGGTGGAACAAGCATTCCACTTTAAGATTCTCCCTCACAAAGATGAATCTTATGAAGTACATTTCAAGAAATCACTAATGTCAAGACTCCCTCTTAGAAAGTGCTTAATTATTAAACTCCATGCTAGTCTCCATATGTAAACACTTTACTTTGGTAAAAGACGTGGTGAAATACAATTCGTTTATCCTATAGTGATAATGTATATTTTCTAGAAACCATCTTCATGGTCAACTACCTCTGATTCACTATGATCAAAGATCCAAATGGTTGATCTTTTAGAAACTCTCTTTTTTTAGATCACAATATTATTTGTAGGAGTGGTTTGTTGTACACAAATGCACTTGTATGATTTCATAGTAACATGAGTGAATGCAATAAACTATGGATTTATCCCCAAGCTTGGTGATATCATTATTTATGATAATGTGGCTTCTATCTAAAGATCCATTTACATGCATCAACCTGCTGACCTATTTGTCTAAGATTTCCTCTAATGAAATGTCAAACTTAATCTTGGGAGCTACTATCTATTTAAAAAATTTCATTGCCTTAGCGAACCCATTAAACGTTCATATCTATGCATGCATCCAAGCTTGTAAGTAAAACATGCAGGTTACTATTAAATCATCATGCAACAATAAAAACATGAAACATGAAAATTCATCCACACACTTGACACAGTGATTTGACATGAAACCCAATTTGGCAAAAACCACCAATAACATGCTACTCCTTTTTCACTCTTCTGAAGTAATGCCTTGTGAATGGCCAATCCTGTTAAAGGTTACAACACACATTGGTAAATGTGACTCGATTAAGGAATTTTAATCACCCTATTAGAAGTGATCCTTATTAGAGAACTTTAGGCCATTCACTTGGAATACCACCCTGTTAAAGGATTTTATAATGATTTTTAAGTCAACCTTAGTCTAAAGGATTTTACCCTAACTGATACAATTGTTTGGAGTAATAGTAGAGCTTTGATCTGATACAACTTACACCTTTATTTTACAGATTTCAGATCATAATTCAGTCCTCAATTTGCTTTCCTTTGATTCTTTTTAGTTTTGACAACTTGTTCACCCTTCAAGCATATATCTCCTTAAGCCTTCTTGCTTGGTATGCCAATGCACTCACCTCTGTGGTCACTTGATGAAGTAGAGCCCTTGACTCTCTATCTCTATTCTTCCTTGATCTTCTCTGAGCTTCTAAAAATATTCCCCTTTGTTTTCACACATAGAATTTGCTTCATGACCAGACATTCCTTAAATAGGAAATTAGAATATTTTTCCACTTTTTTCTCCATTATCCATTTTAGGGTTTGGATGAATTAGGTAGGATATAGCGTATCTACCCCATATCTTGTATCTTATAGAAACTTCTCCTAGAATCCATTTGAATTTTCCTAAAAATGGTTTACCTAAAATTCTATACCACCAATTCATTATCCTTATCTTCCACCTAGTTCACAGACTTCAAGAAAAAAAACTTGTTAGCTCAGATTTGGTGAATCTTTGACTATTCTAATAATATAATAGCTCAACATTATTAATCTTCTGATGCTTGACACATACTATGTTGCTCGACATCAACTGTGAGTTTAGTTAGCATCAACTACGATTTACTAATGCTCGAAACCTATTGTATTTTCTCAGCATCAACTGTTTTACTCGGCACACTAGAATTTTCTCTTTACTTGACACAAATTGATTTTCTACTTGACATGTACTAACTTTGCTCGGCACCTACTATCAACTTGGTCAAGCTTTGTAGATAGTCTTAGTATTACTTGTTCTTCTAATGTTTCTAAGTGTAGCCAACCTTTGTAACCTTAAGTAGATTATCAATACATCATTTCACCATTGTCTTAACTGATCATTACACTTCATTACTTAACCATAACTAAACCTTTCCTCTAGGTGCTATTGTTACATGTAATTGATTAAATCCTCTTCATCAATCATCTAAGTGATAGTACATGGATCTTATAAGAAATTGTCTTACCAGTAAATAGCGGGTTTGACATCAGTGACAAAACAATGATTGAAACATATGCTCTACTTCAACAATCTCCCTTTTTCAGCAATGATCTTTTCAATTAGATCTCAACAATTTCCCTCTTTGGCATTGATGGCAAACCAAATTGATCAACTAAGTCATCTAAGTGGTAAAACACTTTGTTTGACCAAATTGACTAGTTTAAAACAATAAGACAATACAAAAAAAAAAATGTATCAAAATTCTCCCTCTATCAACATCTTCCATTAGGCTACAAAATTATTACTTATGACTCCCTCTTACTAGGTAGATTGAGAGTTCTCCAAAAATTAACTCCCTCTAAGATAGCAATCTCTTGATGTCTTCCTCTAATATACTTTTCCAAGTGAATATCAGTTTATGATATTCCTTTGTCTTTGCTCTTTCTCTCTAATCTATTTTAGAATCTTCCTCCATTGATGATTAGTTTTTGCTATTTCTCCCTCTTTGACAACAATGCCAAAGACATATCATCTTTTCATCTCAACATGTAGATATAGGACTTTGCAGTATCATTAGTTTCTCCCGCTGTCACCTTGCTTGTGACTATTCTGGGGTTTTAGCACTTTAATTACTTCAGGCATTACCTAAAGTTATATCCTTTGCATCAATTTGTGACATTTGGCAATCAACCTATTTGATGTAGGGAAGTCCTCATGTTACTTTAATAGCATTTGATAGGGATATCACCCCTAAATTACCTCTAAGATAATCATATGCATCCTTAGGTAATGATTTTGTTAAGATGTCAGCAATTTGTTCCTTTGAATTGACATACTCTATCTTCACCTCTTTGTCTTCAACTAGCTCTCTTAAGTAATGATACTTGATTACAATGTGCTTTGTCTTGGCATGCATTACTAGATTCTTTGAAATATTTATAGAACTAGTGTTATCACAATAAAGTATCATTGGTTTTGTTATTTTTTCCCTCATTCCTTTGAGTAGATTCTTGATCCATACAATATTTCTGCAATTTATAGCAATAGCAACATATTCAGCTTTAGCTGTAGATTGTGAGGTACAAATTTATTTCTTACTAGTCCATGTAACTAGTCTTTTGCCTAAGAAAAGAATTCCTCCACTGGTTCTCTTACTGTCATCTATATTGCCCCTCAGTCAGCATCAATGTAGGCTCTTAAATAAAACTTTTCATTTTTCTTGTAGTATAGGCCAAACTCTTATATTCCTTTCAAGTATCTCATTATTCTTTTCACCATCATTAAATGATTTGCTTTGTGATTTGTAGAGAATCTTGCAACTATCCCAATAGAAAATGCAATATCAAGTCTAAAATGTACAACATGTTGCAACTTTCCAATCATTGACCTTTATAGTGTTTGATTCACTTCAATAGAATCATCATTCTTTGATAGTTTGTGTCCTATTATCATGGGTGTACTTACTAGTTTTCAATCTTCTAGTCTAAATGTTTTCAATATTTTCTTGATGCACTTTGACTGGGTGATAATTATGTCATACTTTAGTTGATATATTTACAATCCCACAACGCATTTGATCTCACCAAACATTGATATTTCAAATTCAAGTTTCATCTTATTAGCATAATCCTTGCATAAAGCATCTTTCCTCCAAATATTATATTGTCAACAAAAGTTTCAAATAACAAAATGTCTTCACCTTTTTCTATCTTCATGTATAGATTGTTGTTATCATCAATTTTTCAAATCCAATCTTCACAAGAAAGTTATGAAGTCTTTCATACCTTGCTCTTGGCGCATGTTTCAAACCATAAAGAGCTTTGCACAATTTAAATACCATACTATTGGTAAACATATTTTTCCTTTCTTGTTTCTTAGGAATATGACTCTTAGTGCCCAAATTGTGAACAATATCTGATTACAATAGTTGAAAAGCCAATCTTTGATTATTGGCTTTTCTTTGAATTGGTAGTACAACTCCCTTATAGAATGATATACAATGAATTATGTTTTGATCCGAAAACTAACATAGGGTATGCTCTTAACCCGAGAGCAAAAAAGGCAAACCGAACTAAGCCTAAAAAAAACTTAATCTAGGCAATGGGAACTTTCTAATCTATGAACCAAATGGTAGAACTCACACATCCTAAGAATTCATACACTTAGCACTTAATTAATCTACAATAACTATTAACACAGGCATTAATAAAAAAAAAAATTTCTAATGAGTCCTTCCACAAATATTCCACAGCACATCCTACTAGGTTTATTCACAACCTCAAAACAAAGGAATGAAACATCCTTTCCTTCCTACTGTAATTTAGTTTAAGAGAAAGAATCAGCTAATTAACAACTATCAACTTACTAGAACAAAAAATAATTGACATAAAATACTCTTCAATTGACTCTGCAACATCAAGTATCCTACCCTAAAAAAATTTCGACCCTCTATTAATCATTCAACGTCATACATCTAGAGTTTGAGAGATGACCGGTACAATAGGAATTTTAATCGATTCATCTTTTGAGGATGAAAAATGACAAGATTCTAGTTTTTCATATTACAAAATTTACAAAATTTGCAAAATTTACATCAGAAAACAAAAAGGGAGTGTCAACTGAATCACTTGGACTTCTTTTCCTTTTCAGTTTTTTCTCTATATGCCTTAGTAGCAACTATAATTGGAATCATTTCTTCATGAATAGGCACATGTACATTATTGAATCTTAAGAGTCACTTCGAATGCTCTCGAGCCATCTCTTTCACTACATTTAGCTAACTTGTCAATTCTTTAGCAGCCATGTGTACGCATCCACCAAGCGTCTGCAACTCTAATACTCTATTTTGACTGCTTGAAGTCATTCCTACTAGATTAATCAAGTATTTGGAGAAGTTGTTCTTCATTACTTCTACCCTAATAAGAGCTTTCCCTTGTCCACTAGTTTGTGGGTCAGTGTGTAATCCCCGCATGAGTTTGAAAGCTCTGTCTTGGGTCTTCCTCACTTTTTCCCTTATTTCTTTGAGTCCCTCTTTAGCTTCTTGAATCACCTCTAGCTTAAATTGCATGCTTTGAACCCATTCAAACAAAGGCTCATTCCCTTTCTTCAAAATCTTTTCTTCAACCACCTCTTTTGCCTTCATTCAGATGATCATTTTCAGGAGAGAAATACATTCATCACATCTTGCCTTCTTTGTGTCCAAAGTGTTGCGATTAGATATGATATTATCCTTATCAATTTCCAATCAAAGGATAACATTCCCAATTTGATCGATCGAAGAAATTCCATCTGTATTGAGTTTTTCAATCCATTCTCTTCCGATCTAGCCAAAATGCATATCTTTCTAAAGTTGTGAGATGAAAGCTTGCACTTCTTCTACTGTGGGGTTCTCAGTAGCAGGCACACCAGTAATGGTTGCCAATAGAACAACCAACTGCCTGATAAATCTCTTCAATTCTTCAATCTCAACCTTCATCTTGATTTTTGACAATTTGAGGCTCTCCAATTATTCTTCTATCACCTCATTACTTGATCTACATAGATCCACCTTTGTATCATGTCTAGCCTCTCCAAGATCAATTGAATGCAGAGTGAAGTCATCAGGTGTCATGTATTCAATTCTACCTACTTTGTTTGTCTTTTCTATCTCCATTGTTAAGTGTCCTATTTCTGGATCTTTCCCAAGTATTGATAAAGTCTTCTGCTTCTTAGCTTTCATTATTATAGACCTAGAGCGAATTGCTTGAGACACAATATCTTTTGCAGGGATGCTCTCCTCTTTCCTCTTTCTCTTCATTTCTAAGGTGTCTTCTAGCCAGGACTCTATACTAATCACTTTAGAAGCAGCACGAAGTGACTCTATACTGAGCATTTTCCTCTTCACTAGAGTCACTGCCACTGTAGCCACAAAAAAAGGATTCTTTGGATCTTGAAAAAGAAGCCTAGATGAACTTGAGGCTTTTTCTTCCTCTTGAGTTTTTCTCATAGCTTCATCAAATTTAGTGGACTCATTGTTACTTCTCTTTTCATCCTTGATCTCTACTATCTGAATGGGGGAACTAGTTGGCTTCAAAAGAGGAGTGCTTGTACATGGACCAGGGCTATGATGAGGAGATGGAGTTGGAGTAATGTGAGGAGATGAGGCTAGAGCAGTAAAATGAGGAGGTGAGACTAGAGTAGTAACACCATCTTTCGGTTCTTCGATCCTCTTTTCTTCAGTGCTAACTTGGGCTCCAATAAATGGTAGAGGACCACCCTGGCAAGTTGGAGTTATTTGAATATTTTTCTCCGGGGGTTGATCACCTCCCCTTGCAGATTGAGTAGGTCCTTGAGAAGTTGTAATTGTAACACTTGGTGTGCCACTCTGAGAGGAAGTGGGAGTAGTTGTGGCTAGAGAAGCTTGAGTAGTCTTGCTCTTACTTTGACCCTTTTTTGCTATCCACTCAACCCATTTTTTGGTTCTCTTGATGATCTGAGCCATGATAACATCAAGGTCTTCTTCCATATCAACGTATGGCTCAAAACTGATTGGATTATTTCTCAATTTGGTCAAATATGTATTACTAAACATATTTTTCCCATCATCTTCTAATCCTACCACATCTAAGTTAATCCCATATGTCTTTATTTGATCCACTGTCAATCTAGTAAAAGCCCGATCTTGGCTTTCCAACTTATCTTTACAATCCACCCAATAATCCTCCATAGTAGTAACATCCTTGATTATGCTTTCAATTTGAAGCACATCTTTGGCACACCCATTTGGGTCAAACATAGGCCTCACCACTTCATACCCCTCTAACTTGTACTTGTTCTCAAATTTCTTAATCATGTTTTTAGCATCTAATCAAGTCTCACAACTGTAGGCCCCAAATTTTATGAGGAATTCATACTCCTTCTTCTTCAAACTAGCACTCAACACATTCACCTGAATCGCTTGCCTCACAATCTCAATGAGTACAATCATGTCATTCAACTATCTAGGCAGCTTCAAAGGAAATCCATCAAACACTGCAAGACACAAATAAGAAAAAGATGAGAATTGAATGAAATAACTGCCAAATTGACATATGACCACCATTGCTTCTGGACTAAATCTCTGCTCTGGACATCCTTGGAGTTCCCTACATATTCTCATTGTGAATGCATCATTTACTCAAATATACTCCACATAAATATTCTACAACTACAGGCATGGATAAAATTCATAGCTTTTTACACCATCAGGAAAATCCTCTAATTTGGGGAGTCCCGATCACAATTTTAGGGAAACCAACATATATATCAAGAAAGAAGACATATAAAATGAATTGTAGAACTTAGTTGCACTAAGAGCCCTAGATAGATGTTCACTTACCTCATACTCCCAGTCAATATATTGTGTATCCAAGAAAATAATTTGAACCAAAAACAAGTACTATTCTACAAAACTAAGGGCTTCTAGCTCACCTTTAAGTCAATGTAAGAGAACTAGAATTTCCACAATCTCAGGCTTGAGATCAATGCCGAAAAGGGTTTTAGGGACCTTACTCTTAGCTCTACTTGGCTTTTGGAACCACAAGCTCATGATCTCCTTTCACCACACCATCTTCTTCAGAGAGAATTCAGACATAGCTCCTCCAATTGTTCACTCAAAGAACTCTTCTCATTCTAGAATCTGTAGGCAGTTCACTACCACTTGCTTATCAATTGAGATTAGCACTATTTGATCTAGTAGTAAGATTTTCTTTGTATCCAGATTGTAATAATTAATGCATTCATTAATCAACTCTTGAGCTTGTACAACTACTGGAAATTCAGCTACCTCTACTAACCCACTTCCTCAAAGTTTCTCTATTATGGGGTGAACTAGCTCCGTCCTTAATCTCCTTTGGAAATCTTGCATATCAAAGAAGTGAAGTGAAGTGGCTGTGATATTCTACCATATAGACTTCATTCCACCTAGTCCATCAAAACCAGTGAATCTTGTCGCCATTTTGTCTAATATAAAGGTAAGTTGAAATCTAATAATTGCAAATAGTGCAATGAGTGAACCTTATAACTTTGAAAAATTTTGGAAGCACTATTTAGCATAATAGTTCAAAGAGAAAGTAGTGATTTGAACATCTGTTACACTTATCTTTATGTAAGAACCCTTAATCTGTCTGTTGATTTTCATGATCTGCACCACATGAGTGAATTTAAGGATAAATTTGTTGAATTAGTAAATATGAGAGTTCTAACAGATTTTTTCTTGTCTTTTGACTATTCCCATCGGCATAACAATGACTTTCTTTAATTACGAACTTACTTCCACATTTTTATCTGTTTTAGAGAAATAAAAATGGAGTACTCCTTAGGAACAAATCTGCTTGATTGGATTCTTTTTCAAATACCTTCACAAACTCCACTGATTTGCTTCAATTATCTTTCTCGAAACATCCCATGATCAATAAACACAATTACTATGCTTTGTAGAAACAAATTTCCATTATATGCAAAAAATTTCTATCAAGGGTAGAAGGCTCGCAGAGGAGAAGGCGATTTCCACTTTTTCGCTTGTGCCCTTGTTTTACCTTCTTTGCCCTAATCACTTTACTTTAAGCCTCAAAAAAATATAAAACTGGCTTCACAATTGAAAGATGGGACCCATTGACCTGCTTTACCTTTCCACAAATACCTTTTTAGAAAACTGACTTCTTGGTTCGAAAATCATCGAGGAGAAGCTATTTCTGAGTTTTTCGTTGATGCCTTTTTTTATCATCTTAGTGAGTTTTGAAGGATTATCGCAGTGAAAATGTGGCAATACTTGAATGATCTCTCCATGTAACATAATTCACTTCTCTTCATTTGAGCTCACAAATCGCATTTGTGAATCTCGGTAGAGTTTCACCTTTGAGGTGCGAAATCCCACCAAGGAGAAGACTGAATTGGATTTTCTGCCAGTTCAAATTTCTATATGTTCAGAACAAAATGAGCTGCAAGTAAGTTCATCTAAAGGAACATAATTCAAGAATCTCCATCGAGCAAGGTCCTAAACTACCCAAAATGACTCATGATGATAAAGGAAACCCATCCGGCCATACAATGCAGGAGAAGGGAAAAGATGAAAACCCGATGGAGATACTTATCACTTGAGGAAGAAAGGATCAACTAACTCGACCAAACTAAACAAAATACAAGTTATTTTCCATTTTGCAAAATTGGTATATGATGAAAAGTGGGGCAACACATACATTTGTTGTTGTCATCAACAAATCCTTCTAGTTGTTTTATGTAGACTTCTTCTTCTAGTATATCATTCAGAAATGTAGACTTAACATCCATCTAATAAACTTTGAATCCTTTTTAGGAAGCATATGCAACTAGAGTTCTTACTCCTTCCATTCTTGCAATAGGGGAAAATATCTCCCCATAATCTATTCCTTCCTCTTATGCATATCCTTTGCAAACTAGTCTTTCTTTGTTCCTTGCGTTTTCACCATTTTCATCTAACTTATTCCTAAATAACCACTTGTTACCAATCACATTTTTTTCATTTGGTCTTGGAACTAAACTCCAAGTTTTGTTTTTCTTTATTTGCTCAATTTCTTCTTTCATGGCTTTGCACTAGTCATCATCTTCTAGTGCATCTTTTACTATCTTGGGTTCTTTCTTGCTTAGAAAGAATGATTCATTCCTTAGTCTATTCCTTGTCATTGGTCTAGCATCTTTGCTTCCAATGATTTCATCATTAGGATGATGTCTTCTAACATATTTGGATAGTCTTGTATCAACACTCATTTCTTCATTTTGTCTTTCAACTTCAGAGTCACTACGTATATTTCTATCAAGTATCTCAGTATCTCTTTCATGTACACTAACTTTAGAATCAAAATGTGCAGTTTCTTCATTTTGTAACTTGGCATCTGAATGTAGCTCGGTTGTTGAATTCAATTCAGCATTTACTGGCTATGAATTGATAGTCATTGAAACTTGTTGTTGGTTCCCAACTTGACTGGTACCTTCTTCTTTAGTAGGAATTCCTTCATAGAATTATACAAATGATTTGTGTTCTTCTGGGCTTTTGATGGGTTCAACATGATGAACTTCTATGTATTCATCAAAATTTACATTCACACTTTCCACAATTTTGTTAGTGTTAGTATTTAAACACTTGTATGTTTTACTTCTTATGGAGCAGCCAAGGAATATACCTTTATTACTTTTTTCATCAAACTTACCATTTCTAGCATCTTTAAGAATGTAACATTTTCTTCCAAACACCTTAAAATATTTTACATTGAGTGAGTATCCATACCATAATTCAAAACATATTGAATTAGTACCTTTCTTGATTTTCACTTGGTTCAGGGTATAAATCACTGTACTTATAGCTTCTCTCCAATATTTTAGAGAAAAATTCTTCTCCATCATAAGTGTCATGGCACAGTCCATTCTTCTTCTTTCAACAATTCCATTTTGTAGAGGGGTCCTATGTGCAGAAGTTTTTCTTTTGATTCCTCCATCATTACAGAATATTTTAAAAAATTTTGATGTGAATTCTCCTCTATTTGATCTCAAAGATTTTAGACTTTTACATATTTCTTTTTCAACTCTTTCCAAGAACCACTTAAACATTTGAAAGGCATCAGACTTTTGCTTTAGAAACACGACTATCATCATCCTAAAGTAATCATCCAAAAATAACATTATGTACTTTTCTCCCTTGTAGCTTTGTACTTATATAGGTCTACACAAGTCATTATGAACAATCTTTAGTATCTCTTAAGAGGTATATGTTTTTCTTTTGAAGTTTGAATTAGTTATTTTACCTAACTAACATTGTTCGCATATCACATTATCAAGATTTTTGAGCTTGGGGAATCCTCTAACTTTCTTCATGTTACTAATACTAATCAAATTATTAAAGTTAACATGAGATAACCTTTTATGCCATAACCACACATCATTGACTTTCACAAAAAAAAAAGTAGCATCCTCTATATCAAGGTAAAATAGATTACTTCTAATTTGATCACCTTTTCCTATCAATTTCCTGTTTGTGTCATATATCTTGGCAGTATTTTTTCCAAATTCAACTTTGCATCCCACAATACTTAGCTGTGACACACTCAACAAATTATAATTCAATCCTTCAACATAGTAAGCATTATCACATGAGATCTTTTCTGTGAGTTTAATAGAATATTTTTCTTTTATCAGACATGGAACATCATCACTAAATCTAACACTATTTCCATCATAATGGTTTAAGGTAACGAACTTACTCTTATCTCCTATCATGTGATGTGAGCATCCATTTTCAATGATCCATTTGTCATTTTTGTTTACACAAGTCACAAGTGCAGTTGCCTCATCTTCATCAGACTCATCCTTCATTGCAACATAGACTACTTCATCATCATGTTCATTAGAATCATCTTCTTCAGAAATGTAGCACTTCTTTCCTTTGTCTTTCTAATCTTTGCTATCTTCATTTCTTCTACCTTTGTATTTGTCATTTCCTTTGTAGTTTTTCTTCTCTAGACACCTAGTAGCAATATGACCAATCGCATTGCAATTAAAACAAATGATTTGTAACTTACCTTTGAATTTTCCTTTTCCTCTATGGAATCTTCTTGCCAACAATGCTTCCAGTTGATCAACATCTTCTTCATCAGTATCACTATCACTAGACACATGCTTTATCTTTCTTTTCTTCTTTCACTTCTTCTCATTAGAATGTTTTAATAGTAACTTAGCCTTCAAAGCAGATTTAAGACTCTCTGGCTTGTAATTGTCAAGCTGAAATGCTCAAAAGTAGTGAGTCTACCTACTAGACATTCAAGAGTTAGATTGTTTCCAAGAATACATCTCAATTCTTAGATTGTAGATACTTTAATATCACAAATAGGTAGTAATATTCTTAAGACTTTTCTTAGAATATTATCATCTTCTATTTGACCAATAGCACCTCTTATTGCACTAACTACTTTTATTCTAGCAACATATTAAGCAATGTTCTCACCTTCCTCCATTCTCATGTCATCAAATTTACCTCTGAGGCTCTTTGAATTTTCTCTTTGAACATTTTTGTGTTGTCTATATATGGTATGTAGGCCATCTCACATGTTTTGTAGTGTGACATCCCTTGATGTCATCAAATTCTACATAGTTGAGGGCAAAGACAATCTCCAACATTGCCTAATTATATTCTTTCCTCTTCTTCATATCTTTAGCAGTCAAAACTCCAATAGGATCAACATGTTCCACTGAGATGGTAGATTGTGCATGATCTCCTATTCCTTCAAGATGCAGTCACATTAGACTTTTCCATGCAAGGAAGTTTTCTATATTAAGCTTGAGTACTTCTCTCTTAGACATCTTGATCTTTTTGCTTCTAGTGCCTTCAAACTAGTTCTATCAGTAGATGGCTTTGATACTAATTGTTAGAATTCTTCAAAATAACTAGGTGGGGGGGTGTGAATCAATTATTCAAGGTCTAGATGTACCAATGAAACTTTTCACTTAGCTTAATGAACCCATTAAACATTCATATCTATGCATGCATCCAAGCCTGCAATCACTAAAACTTGCAAGTTATTATTAAATCAACATGCAGTGGTAAAAACATGAAACATGGAAATTCATCCACACACTCTACATAGTGATTTAACATGGAAATCAAATTTGGGAAAAACCACCAGTAACATGTTACTCCTTTTTTACTCTTCTAAAGTGATGCCCTGTAAAAGGAAAACCCTATTAAAGGTTGCAACACACACTATTAAATGTGACCCGATTAAGGGATTTCAATCACCCTATTAGAAGTGATCCTTGTTAGAGGACTTTAGGACATTCACTTGGAATGCCACCTTGTTAAAATATTTTCTAATGAATGTTAAGTCAACCTTAGTCCAAAGGATTTTATGCTAACTGATACAATTTTTAGAGGGTAATAGTAGAGCTTTGATCTGATACAACTTACAACTTTATCTTGTAGATTTCAAATCACAATTCACTTGCCTCAATTTACTTTCCTTTCATTCTTTTCAGTTCTGATAGCTTGTTCACCCTTCAAGAATATATCTCCTAAAGCCTTCTTTCTTGGTATGCTAGTGTAGTCACTTCTGTGGTCACTTAACGAAGAAAAGCCCTTGACTCTCCGTCTCTATTCTTTCTTGGTCTTCCTTGACCTTCTCAATATCTTCCCCTTTGTTTCCACATACAAAATTTTCTTCATGACCAAACATTCCTTAAATAGGAAATTAGAATACATTTCCACTTTGTTCTCCATCATCCATTTTAGGGTTTGGATGGATTAGGTAGGATATAGTGTATCTACCCCATATCTTGTCTCTTCTAGAAACTTCTCCTAGAATCCATTTGAATTTTCCTAGGAATGGTTTACCTCAAATTCTATACCACCAGCTCATCATCCTTATCTTCCACCTGGTTTATAGACTTACAAGAAAACAAAATTTTTAGCTCAGATTTGGGGAGACTTTGACTTTTTTAATAATGTAGCATCTTGATATTATTAATATTTTGATGCTCGACACATACTATGTTTCTCGGCATCAACTATATGTTCACTCAATATCAACTAGGATTTACTGATGCTTGGCACCTATTGTGTTTGCTTGATATCAACTATTTTAATGGGCACACACTAGAATTTTCTTTCACTTAGCACCAACTAATTTTCTACTCAACATGTACAAAGTTTACTTGGCACCAACTATCAACTTGGTCAAGCTTTATAGACAGTCTTAGTATTACTTGTTCTTCTAAAGTTTCTAAGTGTAGCCAACCCTTGTAACCTTAAGTAGATTATCAATAAATTATCTCACCATTTTCTTAACTTATCCTTGTACTTCATTACTTAACCATAACTCAACCTTTCCTGTAGGTTCTATTGGTACATCTTATTTATTAAATGCTCTTCATCAATCAACTAAGTGATAGTACTTGGATCTTATAAGCAATTGTCTTACTAGCAAATAGTAGGTTTGACATCAATGTCAAAACAATGAGATGAAACATATGTTCTTCTTCAACAATCTCCCTTTTCTAGAAATTATCTTTTCAATCAGATCTCAACATTATTGAAAGATATGAACAATTGAAGAAGGTTTTTGAACAAGTTTGGCTATAGAAACAAAGAAAAATATCAATTTGTGATTGAAAATTTACTTCTATCTAGTTCTCACATGTGTGCATGGAATGGTTAAGGTCTGAAAACTACGTGGCTCAAAATATATCTGAATTAACTTCCCAAAAATGTTTGTTTGAGGTTCTAACTCATCTGAATGTGGGAGAAAAGTTAAATTTATTGAACAATGGTTGAAATCCTGAGTGTTGTTTTTAACATTTTGTTGTTGATTCCTGACTTGGTATGGACATATATAGATTGGTAAAGGTTTGACACCACCATTTATGTTTAGAGTGTCTATCTATATTTCTAATTAACTTGGTTTGAGGTTCTTAAATGATAGGGTGTGTAAGAAAAGTTAAAAACATTGCAGGCAAGTCAGAAGTAAATTTTTTAAAGCTATCTGTGTGAATACTAACTGGGATCTATATATCCCCTTGGAGATAAAATTAAGGGAAATAGATATCCATTTAGAATCAATATATTTCCAAGTGACTCCTTGCACCTTTTCCAAACATTTAATTTCAAAGTGAGTACAAGTTTGTGGACCTTAGTACTGGCCTCAAGATATTCAACTTTCTCCTATTGATGATCTATGGTAGGGACTAATAGATAAACATGACCCATTCAGTGGAGGTATACTCTATGTCAAATAATGTTTTTGATTTTATTCATATGTTAATCATTCAGGTTCTAGTCTTTTTCATCTCAGTGATGCATAAGTTATCTAACAGAAGCAAAGGATTAAGTACTAGTATAAGAATAAGAAAAAGTTGCACATGAATCTCCACATTCTAATGCTTACTGGTTAATAAGGACAATTTCTATATGATCCAAGTGTACATGCATTTGCATAACTCATTGTGATGCCACTTGGAAAAACATGATTGAAAATGAATTGGAAGAATTGTGTACAAATCCTCTTTGAATATTGCAACATAGACTGGCTAGCCTTTATGTAGAAATATCTTTACTTCTTTACAATAGTTTTCTCACTTGTTGAGTATGCATCAATTCAAGGAGTAATTTGCAATAATAGCTTGGCTCTTTCCAATGTGTAGGTGGTAGTAGCTTAAAATGGATCTCTACTTAGTAACACTTGTTGTATGGTTCCACAAAAATTTGTCTCTACAAAATTAGACATTAACAATGAAGCATATGCACGTCATATGACTATTTCAAGGTTCATGAATATAAATGTTCATCAACTATAAAATACACCCTCATGAAAGTATTTTTAGAAACTAAAGGTGTTTACAACACATTTTCATGAACCAACAAAGCCTTTATAAATAATGGTTAAAGATTACCTCAAGTTATTTTTTACTTAGAATATTAACCTTTGTTGCAGAGGAAGGTGGATTTTCCTTCAACTAAGGATAAAAAACCTTACTATGATGTGACCAGATTCAACTTCTCACATCAAAATTTCATTTATCAACAACCCCTCTTCCAACTTTATACAATCTCAAGACCCTCAAATGTTCATTCCATACACTAGAGCCAACACTAATCAACTCTCTCACTAGTGTAAAATAAACTAGTGTCTTTGCAACTTTGGACATGCATATGTTTTGTGTATCAATGGTGTATCAATGGTTTATGTTATTATTGCCCATATATACCACTTGTCTATCAATGCAACTCTTTCTTTCTTTTTCAAAAAATTAATGTATGCATTAAACAATCAAAACAATATTTATTTGTATACTAGGAACATTTTGATCATAGATTCTTTCTAGGTTTTTTATTAGTGTAAATATTTTCCCTCAAATTTTCAATCCTTTTTAGGTAGTTATGCTTTTGTGAAGTTTCAATATGGCTTTCCTCTTCTATCAAACATTATTGCAAATGAACTAGTGGCCTTATTAGTTTCCTTAGGTGTGACTTTTGAGATAAATCCATCAATCCAAGGTTTGATTGTATTGGATTTTGGTAATTCTATGGGTAATTTTATATCTAATATTTCTTTGGCGATGAATGGAATTGATGAAGTACAAATTTCTCTGTCAAGATATTATGCAGGTCCCATGTTAAATACACTAGTTGGACTGAGAGTTTCTTTGCTGTTGGAATCCTAGTCCATGTAGCCCGTGGCTAATATAGTCCCAAAAGAAACCAATTCATTTTACACCTTAGGTTTTTTTATAGTTGGGCTTTTCTAGGCATTGATTGTATTACCACTATCGAATGACATGGCTCTAAGCAAGTTGTTAGGAATTGGCCTTTAAACTCTATACACTTTCTTCTGTATACTTAGATTGAGCAATATTGAACCGGGCTTTTTAGTATTTCTAGTTTATATTAATATTCATGATCAATATTGAGCTATAAGAAATAAAAATTCATGTGTGGTAAAATTATTATAGTTTTTTTTTTCTTTTTTATTATTGCATGACATATAGTAGTATCGATGTATGAAAAGCTTCTTTCTATCAGTGACATGAAGTTGTGATAGTTTTGTCAACCAAATATTGTTTCTTCTTGATGGTTAGCAATAAATTTTTTCTTTCAGTATTTTTTTACTTTTCCAGCAATATAAATGTGAGTTGAGTTGCTAATTGATGTAGATTGAACCTATGCTCTCGACATGGAGGTTTCAGTAGCACTACTTGATTCTCTTTCATCTCAATTTATACTTTGTTTCTATAAGTTAAAAAAAAATCATTGTTTACTAAAAATGAAAATTATTCATTAATAATCATGTTAGAAAATAGACCAATCATATCTACAAGGGTTAAGGTTAAATAAAATATAATTGCATATCTAATAATCATCTTGTTTGATTTAGATAAATCATGTAACATCTATAATTCATTTTTAGAATTCAACCATAACAGGGGTTGAATGAGGGAAGTATTAAAGGGTGCCCAAAGCATCCCTTACACTAAGCCTAAGGGAAAATACAAGACATTGCTTGTCCCACATGTGGTAGGATGCCATCCATCCCATGGGATGGTCCACGTAGTGGGGAACCTCATCTGCAGGCTCCCAATTCATGTTACATTATTCCTCTATCTATGATTGTCTTCTAATTCAATTTCAACAACTAACATTTTAGAGATTAGAGAGGAAACCACAATAAGGTGCTCATAATATGCTTCTTATCTAAGCCCAAGGGTATGATACCCCTTTGGTTTGCATGTCATAGTACATCATCTATCATGGAGTAGCCTACTTACAAGGAAATGTCATATTTTCTCTCCCTCCTCATATTTCCTTATTTCCACATGATTGCTTATGAGGAAATTGATAAAATGAGAAATAACATACATACTAAATATATGTACATAAATATACTATCACAATTCATAGAACAATATTTATGTTCCATGGGGACATGTGCCCCCCCTCCCTTGCCACTCCCAAAAAGAAACAAAAAAATAAATAAATAAACTAAACCATGTCACTTTGGGGGGCTCTTCGAGACTTAGGGATTTGTGGAAAATGTCCCCCATAACACTACCACCTCCACTAGGAATTCTTTGAGTTTTCCTACTATTTATTATATGGCACATGCCATTATATACTAAAGGAAACCTTTTAACTTTAGAAAACTAGTTTTCCATTCATTAGGTACTTGCAAAGATGTTGTATTGCAAGTTTTGCCTTGTAGAATTCAATTCTACTTAATTTTTTTATTAGTGCCACTCCCTCCACCACTACTTCACTAATGTCACCCCACCATACCCAAATTTAAGCTCTTGATCCCCTTGTCTTTGAAACCCATCCTTGCACTCCTCCATTAGGCAAAATTAAATGTTTACTATATCACTCAAATTGCTGAAGGAGAATGTAGGTTCTTATAATAGGAATAGTCTACTTTGGATTCCTTTCTCTTGTTTGATCTTCCTTGTTGCCTTCCTTTAAATGAAGTACTCCTCTTTATAGCTTTATGTATCTATGAAAAGAGATAAATTTTAGATGATGATGATCTTTAAGAATGGTCATGACAGCTCTTAATGTTGCCTCTTCAAAATTAATTTCTACTTTATGGATCTATGAATCACTACTTTTGTTCAGCTCTTCACATGAATTTCTAGGCTTTATGAATAACTCTAAGTAGGAATAGTTGCACCCTTACAATTCTTCTTATGCTTCTTAATCCAATTGTACTAGGTTTTTTGAATAATTATAATTAGGGATCATTGATACCTTATAGTTTTTCTTGTACACTCCTTATCTAGTCATGGCTCTTCTATATCCATGTAGTACTTCTACAAATTCTTACATTCTATTGCATAATAATTTATATGGACCCTTGATGCTGCTAGCTAAGGACTTGAAAATTTTGGTATCTTATAAATGAGACAATTTTTAGTTGATTAATGCATGTTTATTTTTATTTACTTAATATTTATTAGGTGGGGGCATGGGCATGACAAATTAGAATATTGTATCATTGAAAAGACCTCATAAAGAGTGATTGGCTATAGCACTATAATTTCTTCTCTGCTTTCACCCAAAAAAAAAACTTCAAGCAAGCTCCATAAGGAGCCATGAAAGATCAAAAATTGACTACTAGCTCTAATAGTTACAACTCAATAATTATGAAAATTAGTGGGAACCGATTAATTAATTTGCAGCTCCCAAATCAATAACTATGTGAGTTGAAGCTAGCTTAATGCCTTTTTTGTTAATGTAATGTCTCCTTTATGAAATTAGATTTAATTATAAATAATTATAAAATACAATATTTATATATTTAAAAGATAATTAGTTTTAATAAAAGGTCAAGAGATATGCAATGAAGATTTGTGACACCTTCCACATAAGATGTAAAAGAGTAGAGAGTTCATTTTAAAGGAGATAGGGATGAAGGAAGGAAGAGGGGATCATAGGAATTAAAAATAAAATAATAGAAGAATAAATAAATAGGAAGAAAATATAAGGACATTACTCTTTGAAATGGTAGCAGTTTTGAAAGGTTGGAACTCTTCCAAAAGGGTTGTAATAATGAAGGGTTGTGAATCTTTGAAAGGATTGTAATTTTGAAGGGCTATGGATTTTTCAAAGATAAATTTTTGAAAGGTTGTGACCCTTTCAAAGGGAAAAAATTATGAAGTGTTGTGACTCTTAATTTTTTAGTTACATAAGTATACCATTCTATCAGATACTTTGCATGTAAGGTCTATATTTTTATATTTCTAGGTTCTTTTTTTTTTGAATATTTTTTTTTCAAAATAAAATGATGAAAAAATGCATAAACCATAAACAACAAGTTTCTGAAAAATCTCATTTTATTAGCCTCAACCCAGATATGTTATGATCTAATATTATTACAACAACAAACTATTATCTTCAGATTTGAAGTTTATTGCAAATCAAAATGGTTAAAAACCATTTTAGAGAAAATTTAAGAATCAATACAAGGTATGTAATGTTATCATCGATGGTAGGAGAAAAAACAATCTTATTTCTGAAGAGATGATGAGTCAATTGTAGCTAGAGAGGAGGAAGCACCCACATCCATATAAGATAGTTTGGATAGAAGATGACAAGAAGGTTTTGGTAAGAAAACATGTTTTGTAAATTTCAATATTGAAAATTGTAATTATGAAATGTTGTGTGCTATTATGCCCATGAACATATTTCATGTTTTTGTAGGAAGGATTTGGCAATGTAAAACCCCACTAATTCTGCCCTTAAATTTTTAGTTAAATAAGTATTTCTTTGAGTACTAAGAACATTCTGATCATAGATTCTTTGTGGGTTTTGGATTAGTATAAATATTTTACCTCAAATTTTCATGTTTTAGGTAGATAGGATTTTTTGGAGTTTCAAAATGTCTTGCCTCTTTTATATGAGATCATTTCACATGCATGTTATGGATTGACAATGAGTTTCTAATGGCATGTCATATGAAATTCAAGTATTTCCTTTAATGATTTCTACACTTATGTGGATTCATATGCAACATGAGTGCCTACTAGGATGGTTTACATAAACTCAACTTTAAGACTTTCCTTCAACAACACTATTACACTAATACTTTCTTTGGAATGCATGTGGCATCTACACCATTATATCTGATGCACTATCAACTAGAAGCCACACCAGGCTAGATAAAACAAGTCTATTGATTTAACTTTGGTTTTTAATATCCTTTTCTATAATCAGATTCAATGAAGTGTAAACTATGTTGTTTTATGTAGGTGAAAACAATTATTAGCCAAAGAAGAGTTGTTGAACTATAAATGTGGTGTTTCATACTAATATTCCTTCCACTACTTGCTCTTCAATTCTAATAGTAATTCTTTGTTCTACACTACAAATATATGAATCATTAAGTGGTATATTCTTATAATGTCTCTTTATCTCATTTGGATGAATTCTCTTTCCTCTTATTGGGATTATTAAGAGTGGCATGCAATCTTTGTTGCATTCACCCATCCCCATGTCTTCGGTATACATCCTAATTATTTAATCTCATGGTATGATTACCATGACAACTTTTCCATTCTCTAAATCCCCTAATTTTTCTCTCATCAAAATGAGTATTTCTACTCATAGAAGAAATACTTTCTAATAGTAAAGGTTTTCATGTTTGGTTAGATATGTGGAAGAATCTTGAAATCCTTTATTCAACATACCATAACAACAAGGGAGTAAATTGGTGCTTCATTAAGCATGGGATGTCAAAGGCATTTTACTATGTTGGATATGCACCTAATGAGGACCTGTACAATCATGGGACTATGATGTGGAGATTGACAAACTTCTTAGAAGAGTAGAAATGTACATCTCTTGTCCCTAGGGTTTGAATCATAATAAACACCAGATCCAACTTAGGTAACAACTTATTCTAGTTGAAAGAATCATTGTGTATTCTCTTCTACAATTATATTTATCTCCATTTATATTCATCATGCATACTCTTTTGTAATTAGATTTGTCTTAATTTATTTATGATCACAAATTATTATATATATATATATATATATAGTTTACATTTTGAAAAATCCTTAGAGAAAATTTTGGCTGAATTCTTCACAAAATATAGTGCAGATGATTTAAAATTTATTGCTACCAAAGATTGTTGCCAGGTTCCTAGATCTTGGGTAGATAACTCATATTAAAAGAGTCAACTTTTACTGCTGTAAGCCATGCTTAGGCTTAGTGTTGGGGGTACACTGATCATCTCTTTGCAGGCATTTTGGAAGATTGCTATGCAATTTTATATAAGTGTTCATTGGTTGAGTGGTTTCTATATAATTTCTTTTATTCTCCTTTGTAATTAGATTTGTCTTCATTTATATATGATCACAAATTTTTTTATATATATAATGTTTACATGTTAACAAAACCTCAGAGAAAATTCTAGTTGAATTCTTCACAAAATATAGTACAGATGATTTAAAATGTATTGCTACAAAAAATTGTTGCTAGGTTCCTAGATATTGGGGAGACAACTCATAATAAACTAGTCAACTTTTACTGCTTGTAAGCCACACTTAGGTTTAGTGTTGGGGGTAAACTATTCATCTCTTTGTAGGCATCTTGGAAGATTGCTATGGAATTTTATATAAGTGCTCATTGGTTGAGTGCTTTCTATATAATTTTATTTATTATACCATTTCTTGAGTATTATCCTAATCCAACACACTCATCCATCAAAGCGGGAGACATCAAATGTTTTGTTCATTAATTTTTGCACGTTTTTATGCCTTCTCTATTGAGCATAACTTTTTCACATTTTCCTTCCTCCTTTGTTGCACATTAAGTTTTCCATGCTTTTTACTTTTCCACATTCATCTCACTAAGTATTTAGAATTTTTCCACAGTCCTCCAAATTTTCCAATTCTTTCACCTCCACCATCAGTATAACACTTTGAATTTTGAGAGGTTTAGAAATTCTTCTGACAATCTGCATTCATCCATTAAAATATGGGACTCCTTTTTTTTCATTTTTTTTAATCTACAACAAGTGTCTCCATAATTCTCAGTAAATGTATGATAATTTCAAGCCAACATAGAAGAGCTCAAGTCAAGGAACAAAGAAACTCATGCCACCAATACCAAAATCAACAGTGGAGCAACTCATGCCAATTACTACAAAAAAAAATTGGTTAACAATTGATTTTATTATTGACATGATGTCTCTTGTATTATTGTATATCGTGTTCATCTTTTTGTCAATCAATTAGGAGTTAAAGTTAGGATCTTTCATTTGTTAGTAAAGTGCTCTAACACTAAGATACCATAACTTTTGGAGATAACTAAATCTTTGGTTTTGATATAGTTCTTTAGTGTCCCCTTGAATCCATGCATGATACTCTGGAATTCTAGATTAGTTAGGTTTTACTAACTTGGGAATGCTAGGGTCTTAACATATAAGAGTTGAATTTAGGACATTCTTTTAGGAAGGATGTTTTCTGCTAAATTATTGATCTTCCTAACAAGTAGTAGATTTATTTTTAAACTTATATTATTGCTAATTATAGATTTTTCTCTTCTTCTAGAGACATTCTACTTCTCAAATTATAAATCAAATTTTATAACTTGAATTTTTTTTTTCTTGATGTCTTTATCCATATTTATGGTGATTAAATTTATCAATATATATATATATCTTTTACATAAATTCACCACATCAGCAATTATGTGAGAAAGTTGTTATATTTCATGTAGTGATGGAGTTCATTTGGGCAAAGAAACTATCAAAGTTATGCAAAGATAAGCAGCCAAGAGAACTCACATATAGCATCTTAGGAGCTTACATGTGGTATGCACTTGCAATTTTGCTTCACCTTTTCTTGGAGAATATGTAGATTTTTCACACTATAGCCAGAGTCGTCTATTTTGAGACCTACTTCCAAGAAGTTGCAATATGGGATTGACCATAAAATGGCTCTCCTAAGTTGTGTGTGTCTATCAGTGTTGTATTGCATACTTGGAATATGGAACCCTTTATATTGGTGGGTAAGGGAAAGACCTAAAGATATTGGAGCTGAAGGAGAGTACATTTTTTAGGCCATAACTTGGGCGATCATTTCAGTCTATGCACATTATTCTCTTACCAAAGAAAGTAAAGATAAGTTCCCACTTCTACTTTGGATGTGGTGGACATTGTTTTTTATTGTTTATGCCTATTTTTTCCCTCAATATTCATGAGATAAGGGATCAAAATCATTTTACCCCCAGTATTGTGGTTGAAATTGTAGATTTCTTCCTTTCAACCTTCTTGTGTTATGCAAGTTTTTGTGGTAGAACTAGTAAGAGCTCCTTAACTCATAGCATTGAAGAACCTCTCTTGAATGATATTCCAAAGAATTATGAAAAACATAAGCCAAAAGTTAGTCCTTATGCAAAAACAAGCTTTCTCAATAGATTTCATTTTCTTGGATCAAACCTCTACTTGATCATATCCATAAGAAGGCCTTGGACATAGATGATGTACCCCAACTTGTAGATGCTCACAAGGTTGACCATGTTTATCATAAATTTAGAAATTATTTAGACACCAAATTTAGTGGATCATCATTAGCAAAAATGCTATTTCTCATTGTTATTAAGGATGCACTATTTATAGGATTGTTGGTGTCGATAAGTTCTTGTTCATCATATGGTTGTCCTTACTTTATAGATAACTTTGTTTAGTGTCTTTCTAAAATGGAACAATTTTCCAATAAAGTAATTATTCTAGCTTATATATTTCTTCTTGCAAACCTTGTGGAATCTTTGTTGCAATGCCATTTGACCTTTGAAACAATTCACATATGCATATATATTAGGGCAGCACTGGTAGCATCTTTATATAAGAAAGTCCTAATTCTTTCTAGTCTATCAAGACAAAGTTATATAGGTGGAGAGATAACCAATTACATGAGTGTGGATATTCAACATTTAGTTGGTATGTTCATGAAATTTAAGGTGTACCTTTGAAAACTCTTCTAGTAATGGTTATTCTATATCAAAACTTGGGATTGGCCTCTCTTGTAGGAGTGGCAGCCATGGTGTTAATCATGATGGAAAATCATCCACTAGTAAAAATGCAAGAAAAGTATACAAAACTATCATGGAAGAAAAAGACAATAGGATGAAGGCTAAATCAGAGACATCGAGAAATATGAAAATCTTAAAATTGCAAGCATGGGAGTCCAAATTTCTGATAAAACTTGAAACAATGCAGGGAGAAGAATGTAGTTGGCTGGAAAAAAAAGTTATTTTTTCCATTCTCTAGGAAAACATTTTTTTTTGGGTAGCACCTACCATTGTGTTTGTTGTTACTTTTGGTACATGTATAATAATAGGTATGCCTTTACCAATGGGCATAATTCTCTCTATACTTGAAACATTTAGAATTCTCAAGGAACCCATAAACAACCTTCTTGATTAAATATATGTGATCGCTTGGAGTAAAATTTTCCCTAGATCATGTAGCTAATTTTTTGAAACAAGAAGAGATGCAACAACATGTAGTAGACAAAGTCTCCAAATATTCAACTAACTTGGCAATTGAGATTGAACAAGGGGTATTTTCTTGGGATCTTTAAGAATCTACTCCAACTATAAGAGGTTTAGATGTCCATACAAAGAGAGACTTGAGGGTTGCACTATGTGGAAATGTTGGTTCAATAAAATCAAGCGTCATGTCTTGCATGCTAGGGGAAATACCGAAACTGTCAGATGTTGCAAAGATAAGTGTCACAAAATAATATGTTAGTCAAGCTTCATGGATACAAAGTGGAAAAATCAAAGAAAATAATCTCTTTGGGAAGGAATGGGAGAAAACCAGGTATGAGAGTGTACTATAGGCTTGTGCATTTAAAAAAAATCTTGAATTGTTCCCTGATGGGGACCAAATAGAAATTGGAGAAAGAGGAAAAAATATTAGTGAAGGGTAAAAAAAAAGAATAAAACTTGTACATGCTTTATATCAAGATGTCAACATTTATCTTTATGATGATCCTTTTAGTGTTGTTGATGCACATATTGGGATGCACATTTTTCAGGTGTGATATTCTTGAATTTGTTTGTTTAATCATTGATTTGAGTAGTAGGAAATAAAAATTTCTCTAAGTAAAAATAGTAGAGTTTGCATATGTCATTGTACAATTATTTTAGATATTATTATTTTAATTTCTATAATCCATTATATTATTAAATTTGTTAATTTAGTTAATAAATTGAACAACAAAAAAATAACATTCATAGAGAAAAAAATAGCAAAATAAAAAAAACATTTAGCAAAGCTAAAGAAAGAAGAGTATTTTGTTCCATAACCTATCCTAAATTAATATAATTAACATGTACCTTAGTGTTTCATATTCATAGTTCAAAAATGTTGGAGATTGTAGCTATGATAGAGATCTTTATTCCTAGAAATATGGGTGTTATTACCATACAATCATCTTCAACTAAAGATGACAATTTATGATAATAATTATAATAATATCATAAATTTTTGTCTTCAAACAAAGATGATTGTATGGTAATAACTTTCTCTTTAGCTATCTCAACAAATACTTTTCGAGTTGGTCCCTTTCCACTTCTAGTTCTTAGAATGATGCAAGTTGTTGGTATTCTAAATAGATGGAGAGGACTATCACTATTACCTATCATGGGTCATACAAAATCTTCTAACTCTTGTGATTTTTATGATTATTGATGCAACAATAGTCAAAAGAGATATGTTTATTTCTTGAGTTCTTTTCATTTTTTATAGTATCTTACTTGGCACTTGAAAATAAAGAAAGTTACATGGGCTGTTAATATGCATGCCATTTATTATTATTATATTTCTCTTGACAATTATTTTATATAGATGAGATCCTATTTTCCAAAGAAGATAATGACAAAAAAAGGGGTTTTTGAAGGATCTTCTCTAACTTTCTTGTTGCAGTTTAAATTTTCTATTCCTTGAAAAACTTAGTACTTGGGGTAGGAATTTCTTTTTTGAGTTGTTTGGAAGGTTTCTCATAACTAATTTCAATTATGAGTCTCATGAGTTTGAAAAAAAAGGTGACACTTGTTATGAAGTGTGATAGTTGTTTAGATGTTAGGATTACAATGTACTACTTTATTTTTTCAAGTAGGTAATGTTAGTGAATGGTCATGTTAGTTTTATTTCACTTTGCTATTATATTTGGTTAATTTAAAGCTTTGAATGGAAGTCATATCTTCATTTACTGAATATTTGAAATGTATTTTGAAATGTTAAATGTAGTTGTTAAAAAATAGAAGTGACAAAATTGGCTGCTAGTCAATCAACATCTATTGAAATATATGTTGTTAGTTTAAGATATAAAGCCCCAGTTAAGATTGATCCACACATTCTTGATGTTAAACATCTTTTCCAAAAAAATATTAAGCTACCAAAGATAAACTTATTTTCTCTTTGATGCATATTTATTAATTTTTAAATTCTCTCCTTTCTTCACAAGTGTTCTTTCTATACATGCCATTATCAGAATGACAATTAGAATTTTGTCACCTTGGTTTGAGGATATCCAATACTAATGTTGTTCCTTTTTCTAATAATATCATATAATAGTTTATTTATCTTGTTAGGTCATGTATTTTCTCAAGGAAACTAAACAAAAATAAAAGCATGAAGAGTAAATATTACATTTCTTCTGAGTTTGCACTATAAGTTTCTTGTGTTTGATAGGTAAAAATCTGATATACTAGATTTTATTTGTAGGACTTGATATTCTTTCTATATTATTGGATTTTTTATATTTTTTAGATATTTAGAATGAACCCAACCACTTACAATCCTATCATAATGTTTGAACAGTGGTGTCAAAGTTCACAATTTCTCACATTATTGTGGTTATCCATACCTTTGTTGTGATTGCAGATATTAAGGAATTTCATAAACACAAAAGACTTTCCTTGCTTCAATTTTTTTGTGGCTAGATAAACTTTTGGAAGTTCTTGTTTGGCTACTTCTATTTCATTTGAGGATCCAACATGCTCATCCATCAAGGAACATTTATTGACAACTGATGAGGTAGTTCATTTATTCAAACAAATCTATTTTGATTTCTTGCTTTGAATGTGAGGAAATTTGTTGCGTTCTTTGATTGACAGACATAAATATTGTGATGGATAATTTTCTTTTTCTTTTCTTAATTATTTTACAATTAAAAATATTATGTGACAATTTGTGAGCTCTAGGGAAACAAGACTACGCATATGCTGAAGTATGTTTTCTTTTGATGGCTCTTACTAAAATTTTAACCTCATATTTTATTTTTTAAGTGTACATTTCATAGATATTAATACATATATAATAGAAGTAAAGGTGAGTTTTTTATTTTAACTATACCATCAATTATGAATAACATTGTATAAAATTCTACAATTCAAAATTGAAGGAACATATGTAATATTGTGTGGATCATATAGACAAGATCAAGAAGCCTATGAAAGTGAAGGCCTAGGTTTCTAGAAGTGAAGGTTGTTATGATGGAAAATATTGAAAAGGTAAGCCTACTTGGCCAAATGAAATATGGTATAAATATGATTTTAAAGTCTAATTCTCAATATGCCATGAAATTATTGTCATTGTGAGTTGTGATATTTTCTTCTGTAGTTATGTGGTTTTGTTAATTTAATATTGATACAATATTTTCAAAGCATGCAAACTATGTGTTGGGAACAAAAATATTACAGAAGAATCATATCCAAAAGAATGCCATAGAAGTCACCACTAAAATAATAGAACTAATTACCAGTCTAGGCATGGGAATTTTGGTATGCTTTTAGGGTATTTTTATTTTTATTTTTTGGTGGGTGGGTGGGGTTGGGGGTGGGGGGGGGGGGGGGGGGGGGGGGGGGGGGGGAGGGTGGGGGGCACACATTTGGACACCAAATAGAGCATGTAAAGTCCAGTTATTAATTTTTTCTAATCTCCTTGCACTCTCTTTTATTTCGATGATGGATCACAAAGTGTTATTTGAAATGTTGATGCAAAAAAATTCACATAATGACATTTAGAACAAAAGCTAGATATTTCATGGATTGTGGATATTTGTTAGCATTAAGAGCACATAATTTTGAATAACTATGTGAGATAGATATAATATAAATCAATTCAAAAGCCATAAAAATATATTTTATGTAGAAAACGTAATCTTTAATATTCACCAATGGGCTAAGGAAAACCTTTGAATGCAAAATCTTGTATACAATTTAGTTTAAGATCAAGAGTTCTAGTTCTAACAAGGTCTATTTAGGAAGAAATATTCCAAAGACCTTAAAGGAAGTTAATGTAATTATAAAAGCAATTGATGACATAGTGTAAGATGGCTTAGAGGTGTAAGATAAAGAAATGTGATGTGATGTGTATGTGCCAGTTCTTATATTGTACCATTTGAATGTTTTCATCTATAGTATGTGATTGTAAATCTTGAATGTGATCAGAGAATGGGGTTTTTGAATTAAAAAAGCTTAATAAGTTTGTGTTAAAGGAATATGTAATTTCCAACAAGAGATGAAGTCATCATTGATAGGTCTAATTATGTCTAAAGGTTGAACTTTAGAGAGAAATGAGCAATGTTATAATCAAGTGTTGATTAAGACTAATTGTGAGTCATGATTATATATTTAAACAATTTTTGGCAATGGTGATGTTTAATTAATACAATGATTGATACCTCTAGCTGTATGATGTGGAACCAAGGAGAAATATACATCATGTAGATAAAGAAAATTTAGTTATTTCTATGTACAATAATCAATTATACTTCCATCTAAGAAAAATCAACATAAAGGTACACTAATTAAATATAGAAACTAGGTATAAATCACTAAAGAAATGATTGAGATTAACTCAAAAGATAATAACCAAGACAATGTAGAAAATTACACATTGTATGATCATTCTTTAAAGGGTGCTAGCTCAATAGAAGAGCACCTTCTTTACAAGCAGATGGATGTCAATTCAATTCCATCATACCCTATTATGAACAAATACATTATTAAATATGCTACTATGTATCTAATTAAATAAACTACTAGATATTCTACTAAATATACCACTAAACATGTAACTAAATATACTAAATATGTGTCTGAATATACAATTAAATATGCTACTAAATATGATACTAAATCAGCTATCAAATATACAACTAAATATGTGATTAAATATACTATAAATATGTGGCTAGCCACATGATTAATATACTACTAAATCGACTACTAAATCAATTACTAAATATACTACTAAATATCCCACTATATATACTACTAATTATACCAATGAATCAATGATCAAAATAATTGACAAAATAAGTTACTAAAATTGTGTAGTACTAAATTTAGTAGTATTATAAATGAGTGGATATTAACTAGTATTAGTCATGTGACTAAGTTTAGTCACATATATACAAATTTTAGTTTCTTAGTCACATATTATTATTTTTGTACTAGTGATCCTTGGTGTAGATCTTGCGGTATTGTGATTTAATTGAAAGAAATTAAACTGCAACAATAGATGTTTTTGCAAGCCAAAAGTGATGCATTCAATTAAAAAATAGAGTTTAGACAAGTATAATGGATCCCAAGGGTCACCACTATCCCTTGGAAATGAAAATAAAGAGTCACTTGGACTTTTTGATCCTAATGCTACTTGTAGCCACCTAGATGGGATTTGGCACACTTGGTCCAATTTCTGACTTGGGTCTAACAGAGTTTTCAAGAGATCTGATAGGGCTATGATTTATACATAGTCCTTTTATTCCTTTTCTCAAAAGCATTCCCTTCCTATCACTCCCTTGCCTAATGTGAGGTTGTTAGACTGCTCCCTCATTCTCTTTTCTATCACCTAGCAGACATCTCACCCTCACCCAAGTAAAACCTTGTTTTACCTCAACACTTCTTTGTTGTCCCATCTGCCAACCCTTGTTCATCCTACATTTTTGGAATCTTGAGCTTTGGCCCCATACTCATTTAAGCCTTTGAAGAAATTGGTAAATAACCAATGAAAATAGGAGAGTGCTTCCTTAATTCCACTAATGTAATTGCCGATGGGAATTTAGTAACTATAAGATGTTTCACTTTTCATCAAATCGCAAGGCCATAGAAAGTGCACTCATGCAAGATGAAAAGCTGTGTAGGAATAATATGATGATCTCTTCTCAAACTAGATACATCAAAAAAAATTGTAAAATAGTAGCAAACACTAGAATTAAAAGATCACACAACAGAAAATAACACAATAAACTTTTGGCTCAATCACATTCGATGAACATACATCCACAAAAAATACAACACACTTAGGTAAGAATCACTATACTCCAAATATGAGCACCAAAGGCATATATTATTGCAAAATAATGGAGACCTTGATTACATATTACAATCTTGTATTTATAAGAAATCAACTCCTTAATTTGTGTTGAGACTGAGAGATATCTTTATGCAATTATATGCTTCTAAATTAATAAAAAAAAACTAATTATGGACAAACTAACTCTCTAATTGGTGTTTAAAAGTACTTCATCCATTTTATATTATTAATTGGATGCATGAGCCTTTACATGTCTTAAAACAAAGAAATCATGTGAAAATAAGAAGAACAGAGCCTTCAATTGATGTAGGAGTGTCTGGAAGTGCCAAAAATAGGAGCTTCATCTTTACTAGGTGCCCATCAAAGTGAAACTACCACCAAAATGCATTTTGATGCATGAAAAGCTCTAATTTTGGAACTAACAGTTAACTATTGGTGCACCTCTAGAGAAGCATACCTCAAAAGAAGTGCACCTGGTATAGCAATGCACCTATGACTTCTTCAAAATCTTCCAAAACATTGTTGGAAAATTTGCACTAGCACACCTGGTGTAGCTATGGAATATTGCACCTCAGTGCACCTCAAAGACCAAAAAATGCAAAATTTTACTAAGTGTCAAAATTGAAATTTTGGTTTATAGGTTTTGTTTCCCTTTATACTAGAACTATGTCTAGGTATTTTTCGTTGAATTTCTCAATTATCTCAGTGACCTAAGCCACATCCGATAAATCTAAGGCATTACACTTGTCCTTTACTTTATGCTTGTAATTATCTACCTCTATACAGGTTTCTACAAAATCCTCAAGTTTTACATTAAGATCTAGTAAAGCTTCTTCTATTCTTAAAGGTATGAGGTACCCTTATCATTGGAAACTTCATCAAAAAAATTTCAAAATTTCTCCACTACTACTACTAGAACTAGCTTCTCCCATGCATCATCCTCAAAAATGTCTAGGCACGCATCATTGGAATGTTTCTCAGCTTCCAAAATTTGCTCTCGGGCTTGGTCCTTGAGCCTATGAATCTCCATATGTAATGACTCCATTACTTTATTACTATCTACTTTTTTCTCAATCCAATCATCTATCTTATCTAGCTCCTCAATTGTATATACATCCATTAGCATCTGATACCTTCGGCCTTTGATTGCCTGTAATGTCTATAAATCTTTTCCCTAGGTATGCACCTCATCCATAAGATCAAAATCTTGATTCAAATTTGCTACCAACTTGTCCACATTCTCCTGCATAACATGTAATAGCTTTAAATTCCATTGAATAATTAATACACCTTTCTCCTCAAAACTTTCTTGCCATTGCTAACAAGCATTCAAAAATGGGTCCAATTGTACCACTCCCCTGTCTCTTATTTCAACTATTTCTTTTAAAGTCTCCTCAGGGTTAGTGGGATCCAAGGAACCAACAATTTCACTCAAATATCCCTTTAGGATTTCATGCCAAAGTGTTATCAATTCCACTCCATCCTATTCTAGGCTCTTGAAAACTTTGCTCATCCCTATTGTTACCCTTAGCTTTGTAGTTTCAAAGGTTAGCTTCCCAAGCATGACCTCCTGGATCTGATAATCTCATGGAATTAGTTCTTCAACATTTCATTGCAGAGGAGGGAGAGCTAAATGAGAAAAAAGGTCTTGATTATGATCACTTGTAATGAAGGCTAATGATCATGCATCTTTAGGAGGTGAATCAAGTTTCCTTCGCACTTCTATCAATTCCATCCTATCCTCCTCCTTAGTAGTGAATTTTTGTTTCTTGTTTCTTATCACTTCTTTTCTAAACCACCTTGGAATATGTTGTACTAGGGATCTACCTTTAGAGGGTGAAGGAATTTTCTCAGCTATAATCTTCTACTTATTACTCCTTTTTGGAGTCTTCTCCCTTTGCAATAGATATATGCCAAAAGTCTATATGTATGGAACCCATAGTTCTCACCACTGTGTCTTGGAATTCTGCTGAGGTTATTCACTTATCTACCCCTCTTCTAACACTTCATCAGTGGATACTTGTTGTGGCTCTTCTTCAGGTACTACTTGGACATGTTCAATTTCTATACCTAGAGGAAGAAGGGTAGCCGATCCCTTGTCTACATCAAATGTAACTTGTAATTGTGACTTAGGAACTATCTTAGGTCCTTGTGATTTAGGGGTCATCTGAGTCCAATCCTCTTATTGAGGTTGATTGGTTGGTGTGTCCCTAATTTTTTCCCTAACAAACTTGGTACTCTTCAGCATAAAGTCAAAACCTAACATCTTAAAGACATTAGTGCCCTCTACACATTATTCATCTATCCATTGCTACATCTCATCCTTTGATGTAGTGGTCTACATGGGTTCATCTAGGATAGATGATGGTGTAACTGTAGAGATTCTCCTTCATTCATGTTTTGTGGCTCTAGCTAGCCAAGTCCTCTGGCTCAAGGGTATATCATCCTCTTCATCCTCATCACCCTCTTCTTCTTCCTCTTTTGGTATGGGTTTGGGGATTTATGGAAAAGGAATCACTTTCTTGATCACCTTTTGTCTTCTCTTCACCACAGTCTTAATTTTCCTTCTTTTAGGTGATGAGGGGGAGGCTTTCTCTACCTATCAAGTTGGGGAGACCTCTTGTACATCTATTTTTGTTTATCCTTGTGCAACTAGTGACACTTGAGGATTAGTTTGAGTTGGTACAACTTCCACATTCTTTGACCCTTATATGTTTTCCTCTCCTACCTCTGGAGGTGTTAGAATCTCTTCCTCTTTAGGTTTGGCTCATTAAGGATAATTCCTCTTCCTCTTGCCATTGCCTTTACCCTTTTGAGCTCTATAATAACCAACTAGCCTATTGAGTCAGTGTTCTATTTTTGGCCTTACTGGTGACTAAGCTATAAATGTAGGGATGGTGACCTTTTTCCCTCTACCTTTGGCTAGATGAGTTTGTGCATGAAAGATCACTATCTTTGAAATTGGTTCAAGTTTAAAGGGTTTCTTGATCTAATCCTGCATCAATTTGATGACATGCCTTTCTCTATGGTTGATGTCTAAGTTCTCTTCTTTGTCAACCTAAACACTCATAATAGGTCGTACACCAATTTTATCCCTTTTGAAAAAAGGATCAATCAACTCCTCTGTGTCTTGTTGCACTATCTTCAATAGAATCTTTATCTTCTAGGCCTTCTTTGCCAAAAAAAAAGTCATCCTACAATAATCCCTAATATGGACATCATAGTCATTTGTCGCATTCATCCAATGATCTTCAATGGCTTCTTCATGGTGAAATGTTTTTCTTGCTAGAGTTTGCACTCTCTCAATATTATCAAAATATGGCAAAGGAGAATCATACTCTTCCAAGAGATATTGATCCCATTTACATTCAAAAGAAGAGATATCTTGATATTGATCCACATGAAAAGGTCCTATAGTCATAGGATACTTCCAACATATTTTTTGCTTCTTTCTAACTCTATCATATGAAGAAAAGAGTTGTTGGGAGAACTCTAGGAGAATAAGCCTACCACTGGGATACCTAGGGAGCTTCTTAGGGTTAAGAGTTGTACCTACTAACCTTAAATATGTAAACATTTGAAATTGGATATAATAAGCTCTGACTAGTAATATCTGTGCAACTACATCATTTGATATTCTCTCTTCACATAATATCCTTCTATGAATCTAATTATGGTGAATATGAAGGAATAATTTACAATTCTATAATCATTTCTTTTCTCTAAAAGCCTTTTCTTCACCAGATAAGGGTATACAATGTATGGCCATGTGTTAGCTTCTTGCATGCTACCCCTCTTGTAGAGCCCCAAATAATCTATCATCCTTGTAGCTAACAAGTACACCAAGAATGATGTCATGCAGAATTTCCTTTTGTTCTTTGTTTCCACCAACTACTGACATAAATTCTCTAAGAGTAGAATCCCAATCTAGTGGCATCTTTGCTTTCTTTATTTTCTCAATAAAGTGCACCATGAAAATGTTCAAGTGTCCAGTTGTCAGTAAACCCATAAGTCTACTCAAGAGTATGATTGAGTATCCAATGTCTTCTTTCATGTATACTCTTGTCATGTGTCAACTTTACCAATTTTCTTTTCCAGAGGAGTCTTCTCTATAAGGTAAGAAGATTGGATGATCTCAAAAGCCTCTTCAACATGTTCTCAATACCATCTCTCTACTTTCTCATAAGTTAGCCTAATGAATTGTTCTGCCCATGGGAGACAAAACACCTTTTTGTTGTTCTTGGGTTAGAGATATAGAACAATCTCTCTCATTATGCTCTTGACAACCCTTTCTTCAGGAAAAATAGGTTCTATGAGTGTAATGATCAACTCTAAAGGCTACACTAACACTGATTGTGATGTTGCATTGAGGCGCCCTATTCGAATTAGTGTGGAGATCATCTGGGACCTCTCAATCAGTTTGTTGCATATCTGAAAGAATTCTCCTAAATTTGTGTGACCCAGATCTATATCTTGGATCTCTAAGTTATCATCCTAAAACCATGACTTTATTGGAACACCATGGAACTTGAATACTACTAGTTTTGGTGCCATTTTCTTGCCAAGGGAGGATGAAGAATGCACAATTGTATCTAAAAAAAAGGACATCCATTAGTTTCGAATTTAGGAAACATGATTAATTCAAATCTTGAAACTGAGCCAAATGAGAAAAACTAAAAGTCCAATTTCTAGGAAACCCAAAAAAGACTATTTAAAATCCTAAAAATATAGAATTGGCACACCAGGTGCACCTAATAGGTGCACTTGATGTGTATTTCAATCTATATTAGATTCTTTGTAGTTGTGTTTTTTAGGTGCATAGTAGGGCACCTCATGAGGTGTGCTACTAGGCACATAAAAAGGTTTTTTACTGAGTTTTTAAAGTTTTTCTTTTTTCTTTTTGAAGGGAAATTGGATGCACATCAGTGCAACCCGGCAGGTGTGCTGATGCGCACCCAATTTTGGGTGTATTTCTTTTAAGTTTTTATTTGTTTTGAAGTTTTTCAAAGGAATTTGGGTGCACATTAGCACACCCAGGCAAGTGTGCTAATGAGCACCCAATCTTAGGATTTTTAAAAAAAAATTTAAAAGTTATTTAAATTTTTTAAAACAAAAATGGTGTGAATCAACAAACCCAAGGAGGTGCACTAATGCACACCACTTTTATGTCTTAACTTGGTGTCTTTGCCTAGGGTTTGGAAAAATAAAAGGTATGGGAGGTTCACCTCAACTGGTGCAGAGCTACGGTCTAGGAGCATGAAGGAAGAAAAATAAAGTTTAAGTGGGAAGAAAGAGAACCCCCCTCCCCTCTTATATAGCCCCCTGGGTGTCCTCGATGTTACGGAGCTATGCAACTATGCAAGTGAACATCATTGATGCACAGTTACCAAATTTTTAGGTTTTGGCACACTAGCACACCTAGGGAGGTGTGTTGGTGTGCTTTCTAATTTTACAAGATGTCTCATTCCTTGTCAAAATTTTGATTTTATCGTCACTTGGGCTTCTCAATTAGGATTTGGACATAAACTAGGATACTAGATAAGACCTCAAAAGGACTTGGATCCTAGACTAGGGATCTAAAAAGCCAAAAAATAAAGTAGGAGGTCTCCATTTTTGATCAAAATGGGGCATGCATCATGGAACCACAACACTGACAATCTTTTTTACTAGGCCTTCACTAGTTGTAGAAGTATGGGTGGAAATGGGTCCAACATGGTGAAATTTTTAAATTTTTGGACATTCCCTTTTCTTTTCAAGCATCTCCTATGGAGTTGTGGAATGTTTTTCTTGCTTGAATTGGGAATAAACTAGAATATTGGATCACTAAGCCCCTTTCACTTACAGGAAAGCTTTAAATATGCTCTAAAGTGCTTGTTGCTACTCATGTGTACTATTCTTCTTGTTGGGATCCCTCTAAAGCCTCTTGCCTTAAGCTTGAACATCTTTTTAGGGACTTTCTCTGGGCCTTTGATGTTGTGCATCATGGATTTCATAGAGTTTCTTGGGATCTATTATTTACCCAAGGATTTTGGTGATCTAGAATTGTTTTCCACCCACAAGCAGGGGATAGCCCTCTATGCCATGTGGGTCATATGGGCTCTCATTGGAGATGAGGCCTGGAAAATTTTGTTACAACACTGCATTCCTTTAGTCTTTCTGGTTAACCAACTTTCCTAGAAGGGATTGGTTTTCAAAACCTTCTTGTGACTTCTGAACTTGTTCAAATTAATGGTACTTTTGTTGCTAAGAGCATTTGGAAATCTTTGGAAGCCATCAATCCCTAGGTTCACTAGGCTAGTAATGGATTGAGAGATGGGCTCTCAATGAACCAACAAAAACTTTGATGGTCACCCTTGTTTTCCACTCAAGACGTGCCTTTAGCCAAGATTCAAGGAGCCTGTACTTTGTATTTATTTCATAGGGCTATTAAAACACACAAAGATTTTTTCTCCAAGGTTACTATGAGCCTTTTATCATCGAAGGATCTGCAGGTGCAATTTAGGCTTATCCATCTAGACTGACAAATAATTTCTCTTCTAGTTTTTGTGGTTCCTCCCAATATTTTACACAAGCTTGGAATTGACTCATCCCACCCTTGGTGGAAAGATTGGAAGTGGTACCCTACCACTCCAATGACCAATTACAAGCCTAGGCTAGGGTATAGGTGACTGGTGCTCCATCTTCTGATGGTTGGTGTTCTCAACTAGCATTGCATTTGCATTCTTCACATAAAACCTAGAGTCTTAGATTTTCCACTATGTGGCATGCCATTATAGAGCTAAAGATTTCTCACTTCACCTAGTTTCTCCTTTTCTAGGGATTTCCTTTGGGTTGTTTTCTCTAACATCTAGGAGTTCATGATCGTATATGTCATTTTTATGGTCAGTCTAAAAGCTTTTTGCATACTTTTTTGTTTTGCAGAAGATTTTAGAATTATTGGATCTAGATTTATAATGTTTTTAGGCCTTTTCATCTAGAGGCCTTCATTGGGCATATGGTGGTTTTGGGTGATGCTCCTAGAATTCCTTTTAGATATGCCTAGATTTGGAATGCTTTTAGAATGGAGATATTATTTACAATCTCAAAAGATCACAATGTTGTTTTATTCTCTCATAGCTATTTTGATATTCATGTTTCTATGTACTCTAAAGAACATATATGTAATAATTTCAAGATGCAGATTCAAGTTCAAACTGAGAAAGTCATGCTGGAAGTGGCTCGCTTGTAGGAGCTATTTGCACGTTAGGGAAATTCCCCTTATACAGTTACTTGAGTGCCTCTAGATGCTTTATCTAATGACCATACTCCTCTTTGTTATCATCGGTGAGGCTTTAGTAGTTTTACTCACCGCTCATAGACCCCCAGGATAACCTCATCACCACTCTCCTAGTGGTGACTTTTGTGGTTGTCGCCAATTGGTGTCACCTCCTCAAAGGCTGGGCTTGGGTTGGTCCCTGGTGGCTCCCCTTGCTACCACTAATGTGGGTTGGCCATTTGCTTACCATAACCCTGGGTGGGCTTTCCCTTGTCTAGATCTAGTTATTTATCTTGCCTAGGCTAAGGAAGATAAAGACAATGACGTTGATAAAGATGTTGCTTCTTCTAATGGTTGGGCTCCATCTAAGCTAACCAATAAGCCCAAGGATTTTTGGGGTTCTGATGACAAAGACCCTCCTTCAGCTGGCTCTACTCTTGCAGCCTAAAGTTTTATGTTTTTTCTTATATATATTTTTTAATGAGTAGTTGATCTCTAGCCTTGGGCCATTTGAACTTGTGGGGTGATCTTGTATCCCCTAGCCCCTTTTTGTGAATATGTATCTTTAAATTTTAATTTATTGAAAATCTCTATTCATCAAAAAATAAAAAGTCCACAAGATAATTAATTACAAAATAAACTATTAACTATTAAAAAACTACAAAAAATAATATTCTACTTGTAGCTTGAAATCATGAACTGTCAAAATTTATAGAAATTTATTCTAAAGTTATAAAATCTTCAAGTAAATATTTGAGCATAGCTAAACCTTTTTTATACTACCGAAGGCCACAAATGTTTCAGAGGCCTCCAAAAATGCACAATACTAGAACATATAAAATAAAATAAAAATACCTGTTCCAACATCCTCTGCATCTTCTTGGACTATTTTGTGATAATTCCTTCCACCTTGAGATGAAATAGGCCCAATTTCATTCTCACTTTGCAATAGATGTGGAAAATGAAGCTGGATTTGTTCACCTGTAAGCCACTTTCCCTATTGAACAAATTGTCATGTTTTTACCACACGGTACAAATAGATTGTTTGGTTCCTCAAATTCTTCATGATGACCTCCACAATTTAATAACTTTGGAGTGGATTAAAAACTTCTAGATTCAACTATGTATGATTGACTACTTTAGCAATATCTACAATTTCTAGTAAATGAGGGAAATACGGCTTCAACAATTCTACCTTGAAGACTAGGTGAACACCCAAAAATAGAGGCATGTTGAGTTCAAATGTATTTTCACCAACTTCCTTGATGATCTTATAGGTACTATAGTGAAGATGATGAAGCTTCCTATGAGGGCCTTGTAAACATTCCTTTTGGAAATACAACCATACCTTATTCCCTACCTAGAATTACGAGGATTTTGATGCTTATCATGCCTCTATTTATACTTCTTAGTGGTCTACTCCAAAATTTTATGAAATTTCTACTACAAATGATGAAATTTATCTCTGAACTTCATTTTTTTCCTTCTCCTTATCCAAGCATGGTACCAAGTTAGGTTGCATAACTAGGATAGAAATATTTATTGGTGCTAAGGGTTGATATCCAAGACAAAATTCAAATAGGTTATTGCTAGTTGACCTATGAATTTCCCTATTGTAGCTAAGTTGTACATACAGAAGGATCTCATCCCATGGACAAGGATGTTTGAAGTGATACATCTATAAGATTTTAATAATTATTCGATTAACAACCTTTGTTTGACTATCTGTTTGTGGATGGAATCTAGTAGAATTTGTTAGTTTTCACTAGTAGAATTTTGACAATTAAGTGACCACGCGACTAAAAAATTTAGTCACATGACTAAATGTGATTAAATTTTAGTAATACTTTGAAATTTATAACCATAAGTGATTAAATCAATGACTAATTTGGTCATAAAAAAATACAAGGTTAGACAAAGATAAGTGACTAAATAAATGACTAATAATGGTCACTCAAATAAAAGACTAAATGAATGATCAATGATTATTTTTTATCATATAAATACATTCTTTACCCTTTTTTTATAACTTTTACTACTCACCTATGTATTTTATGTCCTATCAATACATCATCATCAATTAACTTTCTCAAATGTCCTTCCAACTAATATTGAACTAGAAACAAGCTCAAAATTACTCTAATCTACACTCAACTCCTCAAAATCTATCTATGAACTCCTAAAGAAAAAAAAAAACCTTCTATGCACTCAAAAGAAAACTCCAAGTCTATATCTGAATATTTATGATTTAAATTATATTTATTAATAAAATAAGAATAAAAATTAATTAAAAAAACTTAAATACAAATAATGTTCATTACACATATGGCCTATGGAGGTTCATTTGAAAAATAAAGAAAAATGTTTATTTGAAATAACAATATTTTTACTTTGATTAGTTTTACAAACGTAGATGTCTTTTAATAATTATAAAGGATAATAATTATATTGTAGAAATACTTATTTGAAAATTTGATCAATAAAATATTTTTAAGCCCTTTTTTAATTTAGACAATGAAAATTTTAAAAAATAAATTATTATATTACAATTATTTTTTTCATCAAAGATATTTGCATAAACAAATTTCACTAAATTCTATTTTTTAGGTTGCACTTTAATTTCTTTTTAGGTAATATAGTCCAGGAAATATATAGATAATCTATTTATATAAGAAATAAATTGATATATTAATTTAGATAAATAGGCCATGAGTATGAATATTATGTAATTTAAATGTTAAATGTTAATTGTGGAAATCAAATGCAAAACAAAAATGTGCATACCTTGATGATTAATTATGAGAAACATTTATGAATATTTAGTTCTCTTTACTCTTTGAATGTCATTGATCTTATGTGTTTGTTGCTCTAGAATTTGTTACAAGACCTTTTCCTTTATCCACTCAAGCTTTTGCCTTTAGATCACTTCCACATATGTATATAATCCAATTAATTTTAACCTCTTATTTTTCTAATATGTTGAATCTACACCATTTTTTTACTCCAAAGGATAATGATACATATAAACACCTTTAAAAGATTGACACATATCTAAGGGAAAAGTTCACTTAGATCAAGCTTTTGAAAAATGATTAGTTTTTAAGTCTTATCAAATATTCAATTTAAAGAAGAATTCACTATATGAATGGTTAAGTATGAATACACAAGTTGAAATTGATTTTAGCATTCTATTATCTAATAATTTTCTATTATTATATGATACCCTTAAATTGGCCTCCTAAATCAATTTGCTCCTAATCTCAAATATCAATCGAGCTTCATTAAAAGTCTTAACTCATTAGGCATTTCTAGTCCTATTTCTCTACTCAATCTTAGTGTCAATCACGTAAAATCATTAGTTTGCAATAACCAATAAACCTTATTTAATTCCTAAATATCAAATTAGCATCTAAACTCTTTTAAATAATTAATTTAATTTAAAATCCTACAGCTTTAGATAAATTAATTCCCCTTTTACCAAACACACATGAAAATAAATTAAAATTAAAATAATTGGATATAATCTCTCAAAATTTTAATTGTTTGAATATAAATATTCATTAATTGAGAAAAATAATTAAAACTAGATTTTATATTAAATCATTCTTCTAAATTTGAAAAAATCATCTCTTGAGTTAAAAGGGGAAACAATGTTGTTAACTTAATCTTATCTCAATATTTATCTCCTCAAAAGTCTCAAAAGTAGTTATTTAAACAAAAATTGCCTTTTTTGAACTCAACTTCAAATCAATTTTGATAGTCCATCCAAATCAATCTCAACCATTGGTCTATCTAGGATTTCTATAAAAGGATGTCTCTTGCCTCCCATTTGAGATGTGTAAATTTGAGTATTGAAACTTTGCAAAGTTTGTGCTACAACTATTTATATCTTTTCTTATTAATTTTCATTCATTATTAGCTTTTACATATCATTTAGTTAATTTGCATTGATTTTAGTTGATAGAATGTATTTCTTTATCTAGGTTAATGCATATTACTTGCATTGAAAAACTTATCAAAAAAACATAGTCTATCATGCATGGATTCTTAAAGTCATTGAAAGCTCCTAGTTCTCAGAGCAATAAATTTGTCATTGTATATGAAAAAGTTAGTTTTCTTACATTCTTCACAATGGATTCTTCCATATTCATTTGTGATTAATTCTACATTTAAGGACTTATTGAAGTGTGTTGTTAATTTCTTTTGACTACATTTAGCACATCCAATTACTTAATTCTAATTGTATAGAATTTTAAAATTTCATTCACAAAGATAAATTTAAAATACATATTAATGGGTATTCTTGCATTATCTTGTTTCTGAATTTCAAATTCAAAAATTGATATATCAACATCTATAATATTATGTTTACAATACTTTTTTAAATTTTTCTAAATAAAATTTGGAGCTATTTATTCTTTTTTATTTTAAACTTAAATAAATGTGACCTTGACTATCTACATTATCATGTCTCTTGTATTCAATAATATACCTTTAAAAGATAATCAATATAAGTGATATCACTTTGATATGTTATCCAATTATAATTAAATAATATTGTTTTAAATAATATTTTTTTAAATTAATTGTTTTTCAAGAAACATAAATAGATATATTATAACAATAATAAAAATAATTTTAATTTGAATTAAAATAATTTTAATTTGAATTAAAATAAACTTTTAAAGTCAAGCATTAAGACAAAAAAAAAAAAAATTATTCAATACTTTTCTTACTAACTAAATTACTTTAAATTTGATTTTCAAATTTAAGTTAATTTATTATTGTATAAAAAGATTATTTTGCACTTAAAATGTATCATCAAACTAAAACAAAAATAAATGTAAATACATATTACAACTATTAATAATACCTTTAATAGTAGTAATAATCATAATCTAAAATATATAAAATTAGAAATACTCTACTAATAGCAATTTTAAATATCATATCTAATTATATTTAAATATCTCAATAAACTTAATTAAAAAAAAGGCAATAATAAAAACATATGAAAATATCTGACCTTCATCATTGCATAGATCTTATCTTTTGATATTCCTTCAATCCACCTCTTTGTGGACATCTTAATGGTTCCGTCGTCAGAAGAAAAGAGAGAATAGAATACCAGAGGAGATGAATGTTTCTGACGACAAGCATACTTCTAATGGTTCTGTTCTGAAATGAGATTTTTCCATCATTTCAAAAGAGACTTAAAAGATGAGTGACAAAGATTGTCATCATGGTCATCCATTTCTAATTGAACTATTTCAACCATTGATTATATAAGATAGGTTGGAGCTTTTCAAATGGAAAACACAGTTACGGCATAATTAGGGGAAAATGCTCTGCACATTTTAGATACGCGTGGTATTGAACCGTTGCATCCTTTCCTTCAGCTCACCATACCAGGTATTTGCGACAAGTGATGAAACCCTAAACCCTAATGGTATTTGACACTTCTATTGACCATTTTTGTATCTTCATCAATATTTGAAAACTACCTCTCAAAGAGGTAGATGGATCAATGCATTAGATTATTAGTTTTAGTGTGATTCATTTTTGTGATCTCTATTTATAATACTAGTTAGAGTTGCAGTTTATACTTTCCAGTATACAAAATGATAGGTGAAGCACAATTCACTTATTTAAAAAAGGACTTGGGACAATTCGAGTTAACATGAACACCAGCCACATCAATATATAGCATTAACATTTTTGATCTAATAGAATTTTATAGTTTGAAATGCTTAGGTGGATGGTGGTATATGTATTTTGAAGACCCCAAATATAATTTAGAGCACTGGTTTTATTTTCTACTAGTCAAAAATCAATGTCAAGCTGACTAGGAAATCGAGATTGTGAAATCAGACAAAATGCAACTACATCCTCAATAATAGTAGTGGATAGTGTAATAAAAACATCTTTGTACACATTTGGGAGCATTTTCAAAAACGTTCATAGGCATCCTGTACTTTGATACCCATTGTCATTATTTCTCTATACATACATTAGCAATCCTCTGTTCTGCAATGGAGAGATGGTTTGTAAAGAATTTCTTGCCAATATTTTATAGAGACCTATATCTTACACTTTATGTTCTACCATTTTAGCAAATAGATCGTATGTATTGTTTGAACCTCCACATTCCATGTGCATGCATGCATTTCTGATTATTGCAAGTCATTAATATCTTCATTGTGGTTTTCATTGGTTCAACAGTTCTCAGAGGCTTCTTTCTCAATCAATATTGGCACATATTGGACACATTTTATTGCATTTTTGTGACATGATATCTCCTTTGGTATTCTATCAAACATTGTACATTCTTTTTCGATGATTCCACAATCATTATCGTTACTAAGATTTCAATGAGGTATTCTTTCAAACAACTCACCATCTATCAAATATTATATTCTTTGGAGATCTTTATACTAGAGAGCCTCCCCTGCTATAGGGTTACTTCTAGGCAAGAACTTACTTAGGACAGAGCTTGATCTTTATCCCTTCCTTTTAACAGGTACCCAAACCAATTTGATAGAACTTCATGTACCAAGAACATTCTTTCTTATGAGAAAAGAACTAAGAAAATGTTAAAAAAGAACCAAGAATCATATATGCATCACTCAAGTTTCTATAATTTTGATCAAATGATCTATAGCATATCAAAAGCAGCATATTCTTGTGCATTATATATATATATATATATTCTTTAATCAATTTATGTTGAAAAAATGCTACTTTTTTTTTTTCTTCTCCTTGTACAATCTAATAGTGAGCACAAAACTATAGATCATTGCCATCTATAACATCATCAAACAGGATAAAAAAATGATATGGAAAACCAAATTTTAGAATTGAATGAAAATCCTCTACTGACATCTTTTAAAAAAAATTGTTTGATGAATATGATCAATAATTTGCCATATTACTAGTTACTATAATTCGGATAAAAGCTTCAATTGAAAGATAAAGATGAAGCTTCTATATAAATTATTATTAGTTTCTTGCATGAACAAGTCTCAAATATCCTCTTCAAGTATGCTTAATCGGGTGTATCTTCAAAGTGCAATGAATGACAGTAATGAAAAAATATGCAAATTCTAGAGGATATGAACAAAACAAAACCTCAATGGAAGTTTTTTTCTTTTTATTCCCTACTCCTAACCCTTGTCAATGACGTCTTGCTCTTAAAAAGTACATAATCATCTAGCCAAAATATTCAAGATCATCTCTCCTACTTTTGTCTACTCCAATATGTGTATTTATATTAGCATATCAAGTAGTCCCCATAAGATATTTTTTTAATATGCCTGTGGGAAGTTGGCTCTCAATATTGATTTGTGCAAGTGTCGTCTTGGTAAGTTCCAAGTCCAAAATTCTCTATTTTCAGCATTAATAGATCAACTGTTGTAGGGACATTAAATTTTTTTTTTAGAAAATAATATTAATTAAATGTATCATTCCCTTGACAACCTTGATCTTTGGACCCCCAATCAACACTGACTTAATTGTTGTATTTAGTAAATCTATAGTTGTTTCCACAGTTGCTTCCAATCTACTTGGGTTGCTTTGCCTATAATTTATATGAGCAACAAACACTATCAAGGCTTGATCTACTTTGAGCAAAAATTGCAATTCTCTAAATAGATATCATTATAGCTAAAGAAGAATCCTGGACCCTATTGTGGTCCTTTGACTAATGGAAGATGTTTGTCACAAGTCTCCATGATGGAGAAGCATGTTGATGGCAAGAGCAGAAACTTAATTTGTTCCATATGCCATCATTGACATATGGGAGAAGAAAGTAAGGATCAAGATTGTCACAAAGCGCTTTAGGAACCAACCTTAGAGAATAAAGTTGATTTATAATTACCCGTTCTTCTACAGCATTGAGTAAAATGCATTGGTTAGATAGGAAGTGAGTGCTCTATCAAAATACATATAGTGCTTAATAGGCAATTGTAGTTTTTATATCATATAGTTTGAGATAGGAAGAATGCAGTTGAAATGGCTTAAGGCAGCTATTCCTATCAGTTAAGAAATTGCTAATTCAGCCTTTAGAAAGTGGTTGACTCCTTAAGTCTGTTTAGTTAACAATCTTTAGTTTTGGCGAGTTAACTACCTACTACTAAGTGAGAAAATTGTTTAGTTACCCCCTGCTATTGAGGGATAGATGGGTAGGTTGTTAGTGTTTAAGGGATAACAACCCATGGTTGTGGATTGCAGGAAATAGGGACAATAAGAAAGTGGTGAGGGGTAAATAGAGTGACAATGTTTTTGAGAATTAATAGAAAAATATCACTTTTATGGAGGCACTACTACTACAATAGCTTTAGCATTTAGGACAAAAATTTCAAGTGTATCATCTTGTTCTTTTGGAGATGAAAACCCTCAAAAAATAGCGAATAGTCCAAGGTGATAGAAGAGTTGTGTAAATTGTTTTGAATCCATAGGCTTCAGTTTAGCATGTTACAGGGGCTCTAGGATCATCAAGGGAGTCAGTCATGCTAGAAGTCTAGTGAGTTGTAATAGGCTAGTGATTTCTATTTCAAATGGTCTATTTTCATAAAGATGATAAAAAGGAAAATTATATGATGGTGGAGTTTTTCTAGGTTCAATTTCTGTATGCATTTAGTTTAGAACTTTATAGCTAGGAAATGGAGAAATGTAAAAGTCTTGAAGAAAAGTTGAGTTTCAAATTGCTTTCAAATGCAAATATAAATCTGGTGCAAAATTAAGTAGAAATTTTTGAATACCAAATCCCTGGGATAATACAAACTTCTAGTGTCTGAATACTAATCTAACTCATGCTAGTTCATATCCTGATTAGCTGAGATGTGAAAGATAAACTTGTTGTCTAATAAATTAATAGATTCTTCTAACCATCTAGGTATTTGAAACATTAAAAAACTATAAGAACACATCATGAAATGCACTCATTAAAAAAAAATCAAAAGCGAAAAGAGTTTATACAAAAAACTAATGCCTTCATTGATCCTCTGAAAATTCTATATATTTTTATTACTGAAGATACTCTATAATATGCTGAAGACATTTTTTTTATTATATTTTGTAAAGTGTTATTTTGTTGACTTATGTTTCATGTTATGTTTACTATTTAATCTAATGATTCAAAAAAATTGTAACTCTTTTTATTATGACCACGCTTTAGCACACTAACAAGTCATTGCAATTATTGAGATGATATCCAATTGGGTTTAATTGGATTGTAGTGATCGGATTGTAGAAAATATTTCATACCAATGTAATGTATTTTCTCCACATTGCATATCTAAAAATTTACTTACTTTATTGTTTTCACATATCCTCAAACCATATCATGGACACTTACTCTTTACATTTCATGTATCAAAGTTCATGTGGAAGTAGCTAATGTATACTTATTGAAGCTTCCAACTACATTTAAGCCACCTTGTGTTGTGCAAAAGCCAGCTACGAAAGCTCCAAGTCCAATCCTCATTGTTATCAGCATTGATAGATTTACCATTGTAAGGAAATTGGGAAAAACACTGGAAATTATGAAGTTTATTGCCTAACAAGACATTGAAATAATGCTAAAGAAATATTGGTGGGATAAGACCTTTAACCACATAGTAAGAATTGTGACCTAAAGTTGAGGTAACTCTTTATACAAGCATTCTCAGTAACCTCTACAATGGAGATGAGAAAGAAATAACATAAGATGGTTTGCTAGATTCAATGTATGCATCTTCTTCATGCCCCAATGTTCTGCACTGGAGATGAGAAAGCAATAACATAGTATGATTTGCTAGATTCAATGTATGCATCTTCTTCATGCCCCAATGTTTACCTTACTAATTACAGTGAATATGTTTATGGTTTTTCAGTATTTTTTTTGTAGTATGTCAACTATATTCAGTTTTTATTTAAGCACAACATTTAAAAGCTACATATATAGACACAAATAAAAATTTGTGGGAACAACATTCACTTTTCACATATCCTCAAATCATATTCTTGACACTATTTATTTACATATATCATGCATCCTAATTCATGTTGGAGAAGCATAACTTAAAAAAAATGAATATGTGACATTCCTACAAGAAACTATGTTGTCGGAAATAATTTCTAGAAATTTAAACCATTAACAGACCAGAAATTCCAATAATGATGGGAAGACAAATACTGTGAGTTATTATTCATTCCTCCTTCATAATATCACCCAATTACATTGCAAAAATATTTTATTAAAATTCAAATTATGGCTTTACACCCATATATATTAACTATGATTTGAGAAATACATATTGTCTATGTAACTTACAACTTGACCAAAAATATTTTGTTATTAATTGTTTTGTTATTAATCTAGCTAGAAACTAGGAAATTAACAACACCAATTTTGATTATCCAATGCCTTCAGAAGACCTAGAATACTAGGGTCTAAGGAAGGAGGTAATCTATTAAGGAAATTGAAATAGTTTGATGCAATTATTTATTTGTATAAATAATTTTTTAAAGCTCAATATAATCTAAAAGAAATTTATTTTATTTATTTTTAAAGATGTTAACACATATGGCTCAAAGTTTTTCAAAACTAATGGTAGCCCTCACATTAGTTGAAAGGAAAAAACTAAAAATCATTTCCATATCCATTAGAGCATTTTGTCAACTTATTATTTGTTGGTTTAACCTTGATTTTGCGCTTTTTTTTTTGAAAATGTTTGGCGTAGTTTGTTATAATTTGCATGGGTTCTTGTATGACCAACCTATTTCTCCATAAATGTGTTATGTCTATCTATTCTATTTAGTAATTTGTGTAACTTAATTTAAGTTATGATTTTAAAGTAGGTTCAATGTGACCTCTTGTCAGATCAAGTTGTGTGTTATCTAATATATCTAGTTGGATAGATAAAAATACTTAGCAAATAATGCTTCAGTTGATTTATTCAACCATTCAAGAAAGCTTTTGATTTATTTTTATTAAGTTTGCATTAATCGGATAAATTATAGTGGAAAATAATGGTGCAATGCATATAGGTTTTTAATTTAAATCAACACATGTAAGTTGTTTAAGCTACTTATTATTATATAGTCATAAATAACTTTTCCTCTCCTATAGGTAAGTACATTCATGTTATATATTGGATGAAGCTACACATAAATAATTTCCTCTGCAAAATAAAAGTTAAGAACTTGGAACAACACTAAATTGTCATCCAAAATTCTTAGACTTGGTTTTCACCCTTGTTTGTACAACTGTGTGACTTTCTTTTTTTGTTCCACAACTTTATTATAATTAGGGGAATAAGTCAGATGTAATGAATTTGATGATGAAAACATTCTCTTGATATTTATAGTATGCATTTAATAACATCACCATTCTTTAAAGGGCACTAGCTCAATGGAAGAGCACTTACTTCACAAGTAGGAAGATGGTGGTTCAATTCCATCGCGCCCTAATATTATTAAATAAGCTACTAAATATATTACCAAATAAACTACCAATCTACTACCAAATCAAATACCAAATATACTACCAAATACATACAAAATCAACTACCAGATAAACTACCATATATACTACCCCAAAAAACTACCAAATATACTACCAAATCAACTATCAAATATACTACCAAATATACTAGCATATATACTACTCAAAAACTACCAAATAAACTACTAAAATTAGCAAATAAACTACCGCATAAACTACCAAGTGACAACAATAAATGACTAAATCAATGACCTAATCAATGATTAAAATAGTTTAGTCACAAATTTGGTTGGGAGATAAATGTCTAGCAATAAACTACCATTGATCACGTGATCAAAATTAGTCACATATCTACAATTTTTAGTAGTTTATTTAGTACTAATATTGTTGTTTTTGTACTAGTGTTTGTGTCCATCATTTTCCATAATGAAGACCAAAATTTACCAAGAAACCAACTATCCCTATCTGAAATAATGTTTTTTGGTACCCCAAAATGAACCCAAACATGCTCAAAAAGGAGTTTTGTAGTTTCTTTTATAGAGATTGCCTTTCTACAAGCCACCAAGATTGCCATTTTTGAAAATCTATTTGCTACAACATATATACAATCATACCCATGTTTAGTGGTAGGAAGACTAGACCTAAAATTTATTGAAATAGAATGGTAAGGTTTATTTGGAATATGAAGTGGTAAATATAAATCTTGGTTTTTTATTTTTCCACTAGCTTACTACTTTCACATTTCCATTAGTTCCTCATTGGATTTTTCTACCTCCTTTTTGTTTGAACTTCTCATCAATTTTTTATGCATATTTGAAAGCACCAGACAATATTTCTATTTTCAATAAATCTATTTCATTTGAATGGATCTATGAAGACCACTCTTATACTTCAAAACTCAATATTCTTTCAAAACTTTGATGTTGATCTTTGTAGAGAGTGCATGAAATATGTTGTTCTACTCCTAAACTAATTGGTTTGTCTTATGCCAAAGTAATTGTCATTGCACGCACACACACACACACACACACACACACACACACACACACACACACACACACACACACACACACACACACATATATATATATATGTAGATATATATATATATATATATATATATATATATATATATATATATATATATATATATATATATATATATATATATGTAGATATATATACATATACATATATATAAATATGTGTAGATATATATATATATATGAATATATATCTACATATATTTTTATATATGTATATGTATATATATCTACATATATGTATATATCTATATATATAGATATATATACATATATGTATATGTATATATATCTACATATGTATGTATGTATGTATATGTATTTATACATACATATATATACATACATATAAATACATATATATACATACATATAAATACATATATATACATACACACACACACACACACACACACACACACACACACACACACACACACACACACACACACACACACACACACACACACACACACACACACACATATGACAATTTCTCTGACATAAGACAAACCAATTAGTTTAGGAGTACAACAACATATTTCATGACAATATATATCTTGTTTGATAAATTGTACAAATTCTTTCAATATGAGTTTTCCATCAAATATCACAAAAAAGTCATGTCCATCCTGACCTTCTTAGGTCTCTTCTATTGTTAAGTGAACCTCCCATGCCAACTTCACATTATTTTCATCTTTGAGGAGGCTAAAGGTTATCTTTTCAATATCTAAGAATTTGTTAACACAAAAGTACCTCTCCAATTTGGACAATGACTCATCAACAACATGCATCAATTTTCCCTTGAAAAGTTGGAATATAAGAATTTACCTACACCTTGAATTGGGTTTGCTGGCCAAATTTTGAATTGCTTGGATTGTCCCATGACTCTCATTTTTCAAGCATCCATGAAAAATTATGCAACATTTCTTTACATATTTATTTAATGCCTCTTCCACCATTGTTTTGAAGGATTCATCTTTTTCTATCTACGATTGTGTGAGTATCAAAGGAAGATAATGTGAAAGATCTCCCATGCCTAATCCCAACCTTTGATAAGCTAACCACGTATGATGGGACATACAGGATAAAATAAGCTTTAATACGATTGATTTGAATTAAGAATTTAGATTGCAATACTTGGTGTTGAACCTATAGTATTGGGATTTATTTGAAACAAATTAGAATGCAACAATAGATTTTTTTGGAAGACAAAAGTGATCTATTCAATTCAAAAATAGTGTTTATACAAGTTTGATGGATCCCAAGGGTCACCACTATCCCTTGCAAATGAAAATAAAAGGTACACAACATAATTAATTCAAAAATAAAGTCTAACAACTATTAAAAAAATTGCAAAAGTGTATATTAAATTTATGTCTACTTGTAGAAGTCATAACTTTCTACTCATAACTCAAAATCATGAACCATCATAATTTCTTGAAAGGTCTTCTAATGTTCTACATTCAATAGTTGAAGCTCAAACACTTTCTTAACATTCTCAAAGTTTAGAAATGCCCTAAAGGCCTCCAAAAATACAAAATACTAGAATATAGAAAATACCAAAAAAATAGATTTCAATATTTTCCTATTTTTATTTATGCCAACATGCTCTACATCTTCCTAGAATGTGTTGTGATTAGAAGAACACATAGAGGAGGTTGAATGTCCACCCCTTTGAGATCATCATCTAGCAATTTCACATTGACCTTGTCCAAATCAACTATATTAGCTACTAGGAAAATCATTTCTTTGTTTTCCTATTATTTTCTTCCATCCCTTCAGAGGATGCTTTGAGAGGTGAATAATTTAGATCAATGAACACATCATGGGTAGATATTTCCTTGAGGGATTTGAAGCATGAGGCTTCTTTATCAAAATCCTCCTCTTCCTCACTAGTATCATCATTTTTGGCACCCACATTCTCCTTCTATGAACTTTCCTTTAATTTCTCCAAATGAATAGAAACATGGGAGGGATGCATACTAGGTAGTTTCAATAATTTTTCAACCAGCCCACTTTTAAATTCTCTTGTTGCCCTCCTAAATTTCCAAACTCTTAACATTTTTCTCACTAGCTTCTTTAGTTTGTCAACATTTTTTTATAATTCACGCTCTTCTTGTTCTCTTTTAGAAACTCCATTTTCTCTTCTCCCAACTATGTCACTAATAACTTATCTCTTCCTTTATTACTACCAAGATTTTAGCATTTTTTTTCCACTTTTAAAAGGGACACGCGAAGGGACGATCTCCTTAACATGATCCACCATAGACTCAAAAATTAGTCTCATCAACTTTTCAAGGAGAATCTATTTGTTCAAATTATCTAGAAATTTATTTATGTTATCCATAAGAGAACAAAACACACAAAATGAAAAGAAAATTGTAATTTTGTAACTGAAATGATTTAATAGCAAAAAAATGGTAATTGTGTTCCCTATCATACCTCCTGTCCAAAGTAATATACTAGATAACCACTTTTAATATATTTGTTAAAACATAGATATAGAGAATATAAGATATATAATTAATATTAAAAATAAATAAATAAATAAATTGCATTTTCATCACACAAAATATTAGTGGCAAGTGAAATTGTAACAATAATTCAATCATTTCGAACATACACAACATCTAACAAAAGTCTTATTTTCTTTAACCTAGAATGGTTGTCTGTACACTATTGGAATACTTTAATTATGGTATAGACAGAGAGGATACTATCAGGGATTAGAGAGTCATGGCTTTGACAACCAAAAATAATGTTTGATTGAAAGGTTTTGAAGTCTAATTAATAATTATTTCTGTGCATATCTTGTAACTATCTCATTGGACGAGATCAAGTTTCTTTGGGGAATTGTTTCAAATGGTTTGTGTGTTTTTTTTTTCTATACCCACATTTTTTAGGCATGTTTACCATGGTCAAAATTTGGACAACCAAACTAGTCATTCTATAGATGCATTCAAGTGTCTCTATTTATACGATGATTACATGAATCTATGTGCAATAATTATAAATCTTTAGACTTAAAGGATGAGAATACATATTCATATTCATATTAAAAAGGCATCATTAAACCTCTTTAACCATAGTAATTTTCATATTCATGGTCATCCTCTATATAGGCCATCAGGTTAGAGAAAAGTCTAGGGCCTATATAATCCTCATCTTTTTTCTCAAAATCTTATTCCTTTCCCAAAACATATCCATTATAGACTCCTTGTAATGATTCACATCATTCCTATATGAGATTAATCTTCTTTATCCTCTTGTTCCACATAATATTCCTCTTTATCCTCTTCATCATCTTCATTCACCAATTTTTTTCTACCTCTTCAAACACCCATTTTAGACTTAAGAACTAGATTTTTGAACTCCGTCTCATTAAAAATTTCTAATAAAAATGGTCAATTAATATTAAAGTACTTAATGAAGGATAATTTCTTAGAAAAAACCCAAGACGACTATGTCTTCTTCATGCCAAGCTAATCTTCCACTTCTTCATCTTTATAGTTGTTATTGTCCGCCTATTCCAATAACCAATAAAATTAAGGCCTAGATGAAAGGCTATGAATCTTTTTTTAAGGAAGAAAAGGCACCTAGAACACTTCCTATGCTAATATTTTCAAGATGAATATGCAAATTTCAAATTTAGTATCACACAAATCTTCAAGAAATGCATCAATGAATAATCAAAATAACAATGAGCACATAACATAGTGATTACCATGGGGAGACCCTTATGAGAGAAAAACCCCACCTTTTAAAACCTACATAATTTATTATCAAATTAAGAGGATTACAATACACTTGTAATACAAGTTCCTATAGAAGCATCACCACAACTTTGAACTTGAACCGACACCTTTTAGCACCCATCCTTGCAAACAAAACTTAATCATACAAAGTCCTCCCCAAGTCCTCCTTATATAGTAATTTTGTAACCTAGAAATCACTTGTGGCCTTACAAAACCATGCGAAAAAATACCATTCCACATGTTTCTTATTCTTTATAGTTCTAATTCCAAGATGGGAAAAAGAACAAAGTTAAAATAGAAATCATGTCCATAATTTTTTACCCTAGTTTAAACCCTCATAAAAGTCATATAACGAGCCATCTATGCTCTAAAATATCCCTCTTATATTTTACTATGTATAGGACACCTTTTGATAACTCATACTCTTTTTTCCAATACATAAACATGTGGAAAAATAACACAAACAAATTTTGGATTTCTTTGGATAAATCTTGCAAGGATGAGACACTTCTATACCAATATTTTCCAACTTTTTGAACACCTTGCAAGATTCAGGGGATCCAAAGTGTTATTGACTTAATTACTAGGGTCCAAAAGGCCCATATACTCTAAACACTATTTGACCTTCTTTGTGTTCACAAGATTAGTTAATGCATAAAAAAAAATTTCCAAATTTTCTACCTTCTCCAACTTCACCTTGTCATCCTTGACCATATCTCTAACAAAAGGGCATTGTACATCAATATTCTTGGTCCTAGCATGAAAATTTAGATTCTTCACTAGGAAAATTATACTCTAATTAGCATCATAGATTGTTATTGCACCTTGTTTTATCTTTATATTTCAACACAATATCTTTAGCCAGATGGCTTCCTTGCAAGCATGAGTAGCTTCCATATACTCTACTTTTGAAGAGGACAAAGCAACCACATTTTGTACCTTGCTCATCCAATTGATTGTGCATCACCAGACAATGTCAACATATATGCACTATCAAATTTTATTTTATCAACATCATCAGCCTAGTATGAATCCACATAGCCTTGAATATCCAAGGAATGGTTATTTCTTATTCAATGAAAACATGTAGGGTACTTTTATGTATCTGCAAGTATTTGAAAACTCTTTTTATTGCATCTCACTGTGCTCTTCCTAGATTAGACAAAGAATGAGAGAGTACTCCCCACTACTTGGGAAATGTAGGGTCTTTTACAAACCATAGCATACATCAAAATTCCAGCAAGACTCAAGTATGCTACTCTTCTCATCTCTTACATCTCGAATGGGGATATAGGACACTATGAGCTACAAATATTTGTTTCTATAGTAATGTAGGAACACTAAATGGTCTAGAATCCTAGATATTTCTTCTCTTAATATTACCAACATACTTACTATTTCCTAACAAAATATTTCTATTTTGTATATTTCTTATAATCTCCATTCCAAGAATGTGCCCTATTTCACCAAGACCTTTCAATTAAAACTTTGTTGAGAGTTGATATATAAAATTTGCAATCAAACCTTTTCCTTTCCCAATAAAAAACATGTCATAAATATATAAGGAAATAACTAGGAAAAGATCACTGTCAAACTTGAAATATATATAATGATTAGATTTAGATTGTATTGAACTTCCGGTACCACATCCAAAGACTTTATTTTAGACTATGCAAGGATTTATTCAACTTTCATACCAAATGATATTTACCTTTCACCACATTGTGCTATGGTTATTTCATATAAATTTCTTCATCCAAATATCCATAAAGGAAACTCATTTTCACATCCATCTTCTCAACTTCTAGATCATAAGAGGATGCAATCAAAATTAAAAATTGAATGGATCTCATATTTTTCCATTGGTGAAAAAATTTCATCATAATCAAATCTTGCAACCTGAGAATAACCCATTGTAACTAAACATGCTTTATAGTTCTATAAGAACCCTTCTCATAGGAATTTATTTAAATATGAATTTCTCTTTTGAATCCCTATATAGGAGAGTTGAATAGATATAGGAGCATGACAAGAAGATGGTATGGGAAATTATTATGGTTCTTGCTAGAAATCATGTTGAGAGCATTATGATAAATTCATGATATCTTATGTATATTTATTTTATGGTTGATACGATAATATCATTTAATTTTTACCCTCTTAATAATCATTATACATTCGAAGATAAATATTAACTCACTAGAAGTTCCCTTAGGGTAACTAAATATTAAAGTACATTACTGTGTGTTAAGATTATTAGGTTAATATGTACAAGAGGTTATACTTCTTTATTGAGATGAGTTGTTTGATTATTATAAATTATGGTTTAAATTATTAACATTGCATGTGTTCTCTAGAATACATAGGCATACCTAAGTATTAGAAGATTAATTGACTTGGATGATTATGATGACAGAAATAAATCATGGTTTTATGTTTTTGGTATTATAATGAAAATTGATAGCAATTGATATGTTCATGTTTTAATACCCTATGATTTGATACTTGATACATAATTTGGTTGTTTAAACATTCAGTAATACTATTGATGCTATGTAGTGTTTAACCTCATGATGATGTTATTAATGATACTATGATGATTACGCTTATACACATTTAGATAGTTCATTTTTCTCAAATTAAATTGATCCAAATTAGATTCAAAATGATTTGATGAGTTATGGTTAGGAAATTTAAGACTTAAATCAATGGATTATATCGTGGTGTTTGAATTACACAAATATTTTGTATGAATGCTTCTTAGAAAATGTAAGTTCATTGAAAAGAGATTATGGATGTTAAATGGTTAACTCAATTATGCAATTTTAATTTTATACAAATATATGTGATTTTTCATTAGACTATTGATATTCAAATTGAGTGTGTAGGAAAATTAACCATGGTATTAATTAGGGAACCAAGAATTAAACCTATGTGCAATAATAAAACCAACGTTGAATCCATTTAAAGATATTCAAAGCTCATTTTTATGTACTTTAATTTGTAATCATAAATTGAATGTATTTAGTAGCTATTGAAGATATTAAAACCTCATATTTATGTACTTACATTTGTAATCTTAAATTGATTGTATTTATTAGGTTAATTCATTTGGTATTTAGTGAAATGTCACTTGTATTGTGTAATGTGATTTTATGGTGTGACTTGACACTTGTAATTTATATGTGCAAATGACATGTCAATTAGGGTTTGGAAATGATAGCCCTATCCAAAAACTAAACCTAATCAAGTGCCTAAGATAATCCCATTTATTTAAAGGTTTCATGTGAAGCTCCATCAAATAGCAATTTGAATTCAAATTTATAGGTTACTTTTAGAGGCCAAGAAGTGGTCCTTGGATCTTAATTTAGTGTAAATTAAGTCCCCATGTGGTAATGTTATGAGTTAGGGACCTAATTATCACCACTAGAATACTTGAGCAACTTTATGGACCCTCCAAGCAACCCAGTATCCAAAATTTGCAAAAATGGAGAAGTCTTATGTCCTTACCCTTACCTACACACTTTCCCAAATTTTTATTAATAGTAGGAGACAAGTATGATGGACAAGGACTTAGGTTCAACTAAATTTCTTATTGGTAGTACATGGGTGGGACTTAGTGGGTGTTCACCCACTCTCTAGTTTTAGAGACACTAGGGTTTGAAGATTGGAGGAAAAAGGATAGAGATCTTCTCAACTTTACATTCCATCACATTATGAGAAAGGTTGGTGATTCTTTCCAAGGATATTATTCATTTCTTGTAATAGATTCATATTTTATGTATTATTGTTTTGTGATTGTGAGGGTTGGGAAATGGTGTTTTCAATCTTGTTTTTCCTACATTTTATTTGAGGGATTTTTCATGGGTGTAAAGGCATTAATCAACCTTGGAGATGGCTTAAGTAGCCTTGGGGTGAACTAGTTCGTTGTGATCTCCATGCAAGTGTAGAGTCTCTTCTCACGGAGAAGAGGGTAAATAAGCAAGGTGTACGGGCCCTTTCTTGTCAATGATTTTTTATGTCATTTGGGGGAGATAAATAGAGAATTTATATGGAAGAAATATTTTTATTCTGATCTATATGAAGGCACAAAATTTTATGTATCGGTATTTGCATCTCCTTCATGGTTGTTCCACCTTCACCCTTTGTCATGGGTTCTTAGGTGAAACCCATTATCAATCTATAGGTTGGGAATTCTTTTGATGTTCTTGTATATTATTTTTTATTGTGGTTGTGACCCATTTGTCATTGGTTCTCCTAGCTTAGTGGGTGGCCTCTTTGAGGCCTAAGTTGGGAGGTGAGCTTGGAAGCCCATGAATCTCCTATTGGAACCTTGTGAAGAAAGGAGTTCATAAATTTTGTTAAAAAGTTTTGATGATGGAGAGTTCTCCATTTCTTTCCCTTGTTATTTCCATGTATCATGTTAGTTGAGTGATGAGATTTCCACTCCATATGTAATTATCCTTGCATTGTATGAATTTTTATGTTGAAATAGAAGATGTATTTGTTGATATCATTAATTGAAATTTATTTGTGAATCCATCTCCTTATTTTTTCTAGTAGTAGTGAAAGAATATTTTATTGTGGAGGTTTTATGATCATGTATTTTAGATTGAAGTATTCTAATTTCATTGATTTATATATATTTCATGAAATCAATCTAGGAGAAAATAGAATGTATTGGGATTTCAATGATTAACATGTTGTTAGATGTAGTGAAAATAGACTTATGCTAAATTGACTCTATCATATAGGATATCCTTCAATATGATATTACAATATAATTTTTATCAAGCTAACAGTGTAATATGAATAGTTCTTAAATCAAAAACTCTTTATGGTTGTCATGAAATGAATATCACAGTGGTAAGATACAATACAAAACCTCCATCCTTCTCAATTTATTTGCAAGATAGATTAATCAATTTTAAAAATGTGATCATTAAAACTATGTGTAAAAGAATTAGTTAGATAGTAAATAATTATATTGAATAACTAAATCAACATGTTATCAAAGCATGAAATTTGATAAAATGGAATTAGAAATCAAACCTCATTAGAAAACTATCTAGAAATCAAGAAAATTATATTCTGAGAGAAAACTAGCTCTCTAGAAAATGAATGGGATGGGAAATTAATTTATCATCAAGTTTACAACTAATAATGATCCATAATAGTATTCCCCTTCCCTATATGAATATATTAAATCAAAGAAAATCATTCACATAAACATATATATATATATATATATATATATATACAAAAAATGGTTTTCAATGTACAATTATATTTCAAATAAAAAATAAACATTAAATCTAATATCCATTAGGGTGGGGATGTGACCCCATGTCGAACCCACATACTCCAACCTCCCATTCACACACACTCAAAGTGTTGGTTTCATATCACAAGTTCATTTCAGCACCAAGAAAGGGGTTTAAGTAAGAAATATTAATGAAAAACTTTAGTTTGGAGGAAACCTTAGTAAGTGTTCCACCTCCTCCAAATCTTCAACTGCCTCCCTTGGGTGCCCATCATCCTCTTCATGCACTTGTCCTTGTTGAGAGTTCACACATACATATATTAATTCTTGAATACCCTTGGGAACTACCCACCTTGGGTGTTGAAATCAGTTGACAAGCGGGATGATATGGGATGGGATGGGGTGGGTGCTAAGATAGGGATGTATGGAGAAGAGAGTAGTAGGATAGGGATATATCAATTAGTTAGAAATGTAATAAATAGGAATAAGGTTTAGTTTATATTTATTTAGTAAGTGGAGGGATTAGTATATAATTAATTTGTAGTTAGGGATAATTAGTTATTTCATGTATTTATTAGAAAATGGTTTTAATTTTTTTAATGTCAACCTTAGTCTCATGTTATGGTTTTAATTATTTAGTAATTAAAATGAAGGGTGAATAAGATTATATTAGTATGGGATTATGCTCAAGTAAAGTGTTTAGTAGTTAGAAAAATATAAACAAAGGTCATATGGATAGGTTATTTAATTATTGTATCTTTTCTTTAGTAATATTTTAAAAAAAAAAAATTTGGTTGGTAATAAGTTTATATTTTATTGATATAATAAAATATTCATTAAAACAAAAAGGTCCAAATTCCTCTATCTTAAAGGACCATCATATCAACTACAAATTGATTCCTCCTATACTGTTAATGGCCTAGTGGTGATTCATTGTACTCTCAAAAGAGAGGTCACAAGTCAAAATCTCAGTGGGGGATAGGGTATGTATGCCTCATTTGTAGTGCAGTTAGGTACCTCCCACAAGGAGTATGAGGTAGTCCCATACACTGTCACCATATATTAACCCATACACCTATGATTGGTGTCATGGACTATAAAAGCCCCTTTCCTTTTCTTTCCTATACATAGAAGCCTCTTCAAAAAGCTTATAAAATTTCATAAACACAGTTAATAAATTTATATTCACTAAATTTTATACCTAGGTCTTGATGACCTTAGTATTCTCAAGACAAAAAACTTCCACAGTGATGAAAACCAAAAAATGTTTTCTTTGATTGCATGTTTATTCTTGAAATTATTTCATAGTCTTCAAAGACCTTCATCCTCCCCTTTCTCTAAAATATTCTTCAAAGGTCCCCTCATTCTAAAAGATCATGGTGTTGATCGGGAAACTTCATTCTAGTGCTACCAACAAAAATGATCTAGCACTTTCACCATTTCTGCAAAATGGGTTCAAACCATCTTCGAAAAAATTGAATGCCCTCCATTCTACTTTAAACTCTATTAGTTTTCCTTGCACACCACTTTTTCTTTGGAAAACTAGTAGGAATTGTGGCCTTCCTCTTTTGCTCAAGGTAAAGCTGAATTGCAGCCTCCAAGCTTCGCCACGCCTGGCACTGCTCATTTCTATATAAGCTTCTCTACCAACCTCCACCTGTGGCCAGTTGACAAAGGGGAAAATCCCTATTTCCCTCCCTTCATCTTTATCTTCATAGCCTTCACTAAAATCAAAAGCCCACCCAGGGTGTGCCCATTCTAGGAGTGATGTCATATCCAAAATTAAGGCCTTTTGAAAAAATGCCTCTATTACCCAAGAAACATTCTACTCATGGTAACCAAGTTGTAAACCCCATACCATTAGTATTGCCACAATGTCAACCTATAGCTTCCATCAATGGTCTACCTCTTGGAAGAGGGGAACCAAGGTTTCCTGTATCACACTAATTACCTTTGTTGATGGGCATTTCACCATTTGTTTGAGATGTCTATCCACCACCTTCCCAAACAAGGCCTTATGTTGCTTCTCTATTTTGAAGATAAATGTTGGCTCCATTAAACCTTTGCAGTCACTCTTTTCTTAATTTAGAGTTTTGTATTGATAAATTGCCGACCACTTTTATTAAAAGATCTTTTCACATGCTTTGATTAGATGCAGATCTATTTTGATTTAATGTGCTAGCATTCTTTTTAAGAAATCTCCTCTGTTGTTGCACATTTTGCACTTCCAACACAAGCCAAAAGGACCATTTACAACATTAAAATTTGCCTTCATATCCTTATTCTAACTATTCCATCCTTGGGAGTCATTTTCAATAAATGATTCCTGCAGTAAATAATCATTGAATTAGGTGATTCAATTCTACCCTCAAATCTAAATACTCTATCTTCACTGATTCATCATTTAAGGAGGTTGCCCATTTTGATAGAGTGCCCACCTCTATGTTTCCTTCATGCCTAATATGATTAATCTTATAATCCTCAAAATTACTCAATTCTTGCAAAATTAAATCGATTACCATATGGAGATGCCATGCATTAATTTGTAACTTTGATATTGGTTGTACCACTATGAGGGAATCGACTTCTAAGTGTAACATATCTATCCACTCCTTTTTGGCTAACCTTACTGCTAACATAGCTGCATGACACTCTATTGTTTAATTGGTGCCTATGGGTAGCGTTTTTTCTCCTTTCAAAAATATATGGCCTATGCTATCTCTCAAAACAATCCCAACACCTAAAGCCCCTAGATTACCACTCGCATCTCCATCAAATTTTTTTAAACCCATCCTTCCATTGGGGCTCCATTCTATCCTTATAGACTTTAACTTTTTTCTTATGAGTCACTAGTACACCCAATGGGGATTTAAACCTTATCCCTACCCATTAGGTTTGTAACACACTATCCTCCTTTGTATATGGGATCTGCATCGCTTTCCTTTTTATGGCTAAGGCACTAGCTGTCTCCTATATAACATTGATGATCCTACTTAAGCATCTTCTCACCGTCTCTTTCTCTCTTTGAAAAATTGTTCTATTGTGTTCCTTCCACAATTCCCATATAATCATTGATGGTGAAACACACCATATGCTTGAGAGTTTTTTTTTTTTTTTTTGCTCCCTTGGCCATCCATCAAACACCTCCTTAACATTTTGGGCTATTAGCCATTGCCATCCCAATTTAAATTGGACAAAGTCCTAGCATTTCCTTGCAACTTACATTGAACCAAAAGGTGATCAAGCGTTTCCTCATTCTTCTCACACAAAGGGCATCTTGATGGTCCTATTATACCTATTTTCCTTAGCCTTTCAACAATTAAAATTCTACCATTGCAAGCCAACCATGCAAAGGATCTTGCCTTGGGTAGTATATCCTTGTTCCAGTAGAGACCCTTTGAGGTAAAAACTTCACTATTTGTTTCACCCGAAATATAATAACCGATTTTGATTGAATAATTTCTTGAAAGGGATCTAGACAATATGATTTTATCCTTCTTTATTCTCAAGATCAATCTTCTTTCATCTAAGATGCTTTGCATTTGCTATTTTTGTTGTTCTATCAAACCCTCCCTTGAAAAATCCTTGCAACACCATTCCATCCCTTCCACACCTTCCTTCTCTACCAAAATATTAGACACAAGTTCCCCCCATCTTTCTTTGAAGTAGGCTTTAGCTCATTAAATTTTTCATCACACCACAAAACTTTATGACCATTCCAAGAATCCTCCCAAAATTTTGCTTGTTTCCCATCACTAATACACCAAGAAATGTGCTTCATAATAATCTACCTACAATAGAGCATAAAGTTCCATATTACTAACCCTCTCAGTGGATCCCACACTATAAAAATCTTGTGGCTATCATCTAAATCTAAATATTTTCCTTTTAGAACTCTCACCCAATAGAGTTGTGGGTTTTCATACATCACCCATATAAGTTTAGCTCCCAAAGCTTTATTTGTAAGTTGCCAATTTCTAATACCTGCTCCACCCTTTTCCTTAGGTCTGCATATCTTTTCCTAGGAAAGTAAGGGTATTTTATCTCCTTCATTGGACCCATTCCAAAAGAACTTTCTCATTTTCTACTACAAAATTTGAACAACTTTCTTAGGGATATCTAAGCACATTATTGTGCATACTGGCATGGTATAGATTACTATTCTGAGTACTAAGATTCTACCTATTGATTCCAACCATTTACCTTTCTAGCCTTCCATTTTCTTCTGGCATTAGTTTTTCATTCTAGGGCCATTAGTTTTTCATTCTAAAACTTAGTGATCATAACCAAAATGACACCCAAGACCTCTTCCACCTTGTTAGGGTTTTTTTCTACCCGTTGTTTCTATTGAGAGAAAAAATCATTGCCTCTATGTTGATCCCCTCACTATCATGGATGAGAACCCCTTCTAGATTTTGATTCTCAAATATTTTATTTGCCACCCTTTTAGTTTTCACTGAATTATGAAAAAATTAGTTATTCCTATCATCCTCCTTTATCCATACTTCCCTTGTTTTTGTTGCCAAAACATTTCGTCTTTGGCTAGACACTCATCTAATTCCCTTCTCAGGGCTTTCTATTCCTTTATAGTCTTCTTCAAGCATGCCATATTCAATGACCTAGAGGCTTAAAGTTTTTAATTTCTCCTCTATATCCATTTTTTATCAGAAATATTACCAAAGTTCTCTCTATTCCAAATCTTTAACTGATCCTTAAGAAATTGTAGTTTTTTGAAAAAAATGAAAGCTTTATTACCTTTTCTTTTTGGAGCTCTGTTCCACCATTCAGAAATCAAATCCACAAAGCCTTCTATTTTCAGCCACATAGATTCAAATTTGAAAGGGAATATATCTAGAGTTTTCTCATCTTGAATTCTCAAAAAGATAGGGAAATGATCTGACCCATGAAAGGGAATAGTCTCTGTAAAACATGACCAATTTTACTCCACCCAGTTGCTTGCCACAATGAATCTGTCCAATTTTTTTGCTATATGCAAAAAACCTTCTCTTTTATTTGTCCATGTGAATTCACTTTTCTTGAAATGAATTTCTACTAAGCCACTATTGTGAACACAGTTGTTGAAATCTCGTTGGTTTTTTGAGCTCCACTCTTTTCCACCTCTTTTATCTCCAGGACTCAAAATTGCATTAAAGTCACCTCCTAGAATTACCACCTCATTATCTATGCCTTGCAATTCACCTACTATAGTCTTCCATAAGGTCCTTTTCTAAGCACTATTATTTGGACCATATATGTTTATCACTGAAAATGAGTAGTGGAGTTGTTTAACATATACTTTTAACCATTTCCAATTTGTGTCAAGATGGATAGAAGTTACCTCTAAAAGATCTGACTACCATAAAATAGCCATATACCCCCCAAAGCTTCCTAAGCCCCTGTCAGTAAGCATTCCCATCTTCTAAATTTACTTTTAAGCATTACAAAATCCTCCTACTTAATCTTTATTTCTTGTAATAGCACTAAATCTAGTTTTGACTGATCAAGACATCTTTTAATCAATCATATCTTGTCAAAGGCATTGTAGCCCCTGACATTCCATGATAGGGTTTTCATGGCTCCCGAGAAAAGGCTAAACCTTTTCTCAATCTTAAAAGTTTTGATTGACTAGCTACATTTCCTGCCAATTCCAGCTTTGTTTTTATAGATTTAGGTCATCTCTTCTTTTTGCTACCCACATTTGGTTTCATCATTATAGAGCTAGTTTGCTCAATAGATCTTTCCTCCAAAATTTCTAGATGCTCCAATAAACCTATGTCATTTAGGTTATCCTCCCCATCTATCTCCTCCTGAGTTGATTCCCTTGCATCCCTTATGCTACTGCTTTCCAAAGCTTCCCCAAAAGAGTCACAAAGCTTTCAAATTAGGGAGACCTCTATATCCTCATAGATATTATTACTATCTTCTTGTATTACCAGTTCCCTTTGTGCTTGCATCATCAAGGGTGCCTCCATGAACTTTCCTAAAGTATCTTTGGAGTATGCTTCTAGGTTTAATGGAAAACTCTTATCTATAGGAATTCCATTCTCAAGGATTTCTAAAGGAGATTCACATACCTTTTCTAACATAGATATTTTCTTTTGAGGATCCGTGACTTCCTTTTACAGATCAACTCCCTCTTTTCCTTGTCATTGTTCCTTAGGAGTTTCTTTGACCACTTGAGTAGAAACCTCATCATCCCCTTGCTCTCTCTTCTCAATCACCATAACATCACTCTCCATAAAAGTTGATGCCCTATTTGTTTTTAATCTCTCCTATATCTTGTTGGGTTCCTTAGAGGAGTTTTGTTCCTTTAAAATTTTCTCCATGTCTCTTTGTCATTCCCATAATTCAAGTTCATCTAGTAGTTTGTTAGATTCTAGTCCCTTCCCCTTTAAAATATTGCTATTATGTATCACCTCTTTAGCAATTGGGCTTTCCACCCCTTTCCATACTTCAATAGGTTGTTTCTGTACTCCTTTGTCTATGCATAAGTTGATGAAGTCTAGGATAGGGTTTCCTTCCTTCATGTTTATAAGAACACTTAGGTGAGAGGATGATTCTTTCAAGTTTAAAACTTCCTCTGCTTCGATAAAAGTTCCTATCATATTCCCAATCTATGCTAAAACCTCCTCCTCCCAGTATTCAACAAGCATATTATAGTGATTTATCCATATAGGGAAAACCTTTAGCTTTTCTTTGCCTAGATCAAAATTTGCCTCCCAGTCTTTCAAATATATTCCTCAACCTTCTAAAAGGTAAGAGCCATTGTTTAGGATGTCTTTTTTTATCTTCTTTACTAGGAGAAATTCCCATATAAAAACTATTTGTGAGGGTTTCTAACTAACATTCCTTTCCCCAAATTGCTTTACATCTCATTCCTATTGTAGTTACAGAAGGCCATGGACCAAGCTATTTAAAAAAGAAAGCTTTCTTCTATAGCTCTACAATATCTTCTTGCCATTTTGCATTACTAATCTGAATGGAAGACATTACCTCATAGGTGATGTGATCATCCAATTTTTGGGGAGAAATTTTAGTTGTACTTCCTCCTTTTCCTTTGCCTACTAATGTTTCTTTGGTCTACAAAACTTATGTGCTATTTTTGTAAAGTCGAATCTACCAAACTTTGTGTAAATCTGATTTAGGCCTTGTGCCTATTTTCCCCATTTCCTCTCATTCCCCCATTTTTATCTATAAATCCTTTGTAGTGGGATGAAATGATCATGTCTTTATGAGAAGGGAAACGTTCTTCAATTCCTTGTTTGATCCTTTTTATTCAAAGGCCATCAATTTCTTCTATGTTGTCCGTAAGACCACCCTTCATGTTGTCTAAAATCTGAACGTGCATTTGCTCGCCATCATTCCTTTCCTGCCCAAGTTGCAGGTATCTATTGCTTCCCTCGGTAATTCTACTCCCACTCCCACTTTGTGGATTATTGTAAAACCTATTGCTTTTTCTTTTTCTTTAATAATATTATGCACATTATATATTAGTAATTATTTGGTTTATATTTAGGATTTATCTTTTTAATAGAACTATTACTTGGTATGTATGTAACATCTAGATTTCTTTATAAGCTAATAGCTTCAATGCATTATTTTATTTCATAAAACCTAACTCTATTGATCCATATAGTTTTATCATATTCAACTATAGATATTTCTCTTTTTATATACATATAAGGGGAATTATGTGGAATCGTGATATTCCAATTTAATAATTAAACTTCATTATGGAAACTTAAATCAAGGGAACCTTTTTAAACCTTATTATCTTACATTTTTGTAGTAAACACGTTATGTTTGATCAACATAATTAAGAACGTCTTCTTAATGAAATGTGTATTATAGTGAAAGGAGAAATTGATTTCAAAATTATATTTGAACCTAGGAATCAAAAACGAAAATCATAAAAATCCTTGATCCGTATCATCAAACTATAACCTTGATAAAAAATGTAAACTTGAAACTTGAACCCTAAAAGCATCATAACCAAATCACAAAACCTCAAAATTTGAAAGCTTGTTAACATTCTATTACCATCAACCTAATTTTAACTCTACTAGTGTTAGTGTGTATGTGACTTGGTAATAATGCCATAATAAATAAATGAAATAAAAAAATTCCTAGTGTGGTTTTGGTATTTTACCCTAATTTTTGGGTGTGACATTTTGGTATCAAAGCCTAGGTTCATATCACTTGGGCAAAAATGGGTCCATGTTAAGTAGGATTTGATAGGTTACTTTATGAAGTAGGGATTTTCATTATAGAAATATGATGAACTATTTTGTTCATTCCTAAGTTGTGATATTGGTAAGTAAACCTAAGTAAAACTTGAAATTGGTATTAATGATTGTAAATTGTCAATGATAAAAAATAACCAAATTTCATGACATGATTTTTTTTATCAAATTCATAAATATTATGTTTTTATTATGGAAAAGTATAATTTCCCAGAGTATTCAAACTGTCTTGAACGTTATCACCTTGGATGACTTAAGTTGTAAACCTTCAAACACCATTCGATCAATAGATTGTAAATATGTAAGTAACCTTATGACCAAAGATATTTTTTAGAATCATCCCTTAGTTGATGTCCAGTCCCTCGCATTTTTGCTTGCAGTCTAGCCCCATCCCAAGCATAGATGGGTTTAGTTGGTGAGTTGCCCAACCCTCCAATCTAGATGCACTTAACCTGTAATGGAATAGAGCGCATGAATCGACTTTATGAAGCCAATTTAAACATGATCATGTCACTTGTGAAATTATTGTAGTTCATATCAAGTATAGAATAGATTAAGTATACCAATATTGATTATGACATTAAAACATATATAAGGGAAACCTAGGACCTTCACAATTTAATCGTGTTCCTTATGTTAATATTTTTCTTAGTTAAAAATGAATGGTGAGAGAATAGGAATGTAACACTTTAAAAGTACAAAATGCTATCAAGTTCCAAGGATACTTCTGACCTATTACAGTGTTAATATTTATTAGTTGGAAAGAAAACAAGAGCTCAATATAAATATGCAAGTAAGCTTTGGGAACCTCAAATAATATGATAATGAATTGAAGAAGCTATTTTGACAACTGAGTTATTTATGAACATGTAAATAAGAGAGTATATCAACTCTACTTTAAGGAATAGAATGCTAGTCGGGTAATAAAATTATCTGAATATATGTTACATACATAACTAAAAGGTGAGTAGTATCTAGCATATAACATTGAACTGGTAAGCTAGAAAAATTAAATTTCTAGTTAGAATTATGTGCAGATATTTACATTTATAGGTTTATTATGTAAGTATGAGTGCTATTGAGATTACAACTATCTAGTGTATTCACTTAGACCTTAATATTAGAAGTTCATGGAATAGAGAAAGTAAGGTCATGATGAGACCAATGTGTTGGTTCCCAAAATCATAGATTGAAATCCTACGAGCCTTGCCTACTCAATGTTGGGATATCCAACCAGTTAAGGCCAACTTGACAAGATTGATCAATGCAATCCAAATCCCCTATGCTTCTAGCCTTACAAAATCAAGGCAGGTGTACTTGATCCTAGACAAATCCAAGATGCTTAAAGTAGATTGGTTAGAATGTAAATGTAATAAAAGTTTTTCAAAATAGCAAGAATTATAAAATACTTTGTTCCTACATATTATGAATTAAAAAATAAAAGTAAATGACTATATAAATGTGATAATGTTTCAAATAAAGAATAATTATAGATTAATGCAATAGATGAATATATTAAATCATCAAAGGAAAGAAATGAAACAATTGCCAGCATATGGATTATGAATCAAGAGTAAAAGACCAATTCTTAATTAAATGGGCAATTAGAGTTAGTATTATTAGTTGAAACGTACAACTTTATAAAATTCAATATATGTAAACTATAAATAATTTTACTAATTTAGCCACGAAAGATCAATTATATGAATGCAATTTTAAACTAGTCTAAGATGTGCTTTAACTCCTATAGAGACAAACTAGACATAAATAGGAAAATAATTAAATATTTCACAATATTTATGTTTATCAAATTTAAAATGCAATAATGACCCAGTCCACTTATTTGAATATTAAAATATTTAAAGGAATTAATAGAAAATATTTACCAAGGACACAACTTAATAATAATTTAAAAATCTAATGCAAATAAATTAAATAGATATTTCTTACTGATCAAGAAATAAAATTATACTGGAGACACTCCTTATGGATGATCCATCCAATATAGTTCGACTCTAGAATCGCACAAGAATTCATTCAATAATCCACCATCCATGGGCATAGTTCAAAAAATCATTTTTTTGCAAATTAAAAATATAATATATCACAAGTGCATAAGATATGTATTAATTTGAAAATGAATATGATATCCTCTCCCTTTGATTTTCATCTCCTATATTTATAAATAAAGAAAATTTGTAATCGGATAGGCATACCTCTTCATGATACCTAATTACAACTATTTGGTAATAAATTTACAAACAAATAATGAAAATCTAAGGAGGTGACTTTGAAAATTATAATGGGTCTTCTAGGATTATATGATGAAATAAATAATTAATTCATGATTTTAATAGTGTCTTCCAGGTAGTATCCCTAACATAGAAGATTTTATATCTCATCTATCCATATATATCCAACCTATGGCTATTCAAACAAGAAACCAAATACTGAATATTTGGATGAGATGATGGATTGGGTGGGTGGTGGCATGTTCTACACAAAAACATTATCATCCCATCATAGATTTGCCTAAAGTTGACAGGGATGGATAAGCAATTAGGTTCCTCCTCTCCAGCATGTGTCTCTAAACTTGACGACATCATAGAATGAAAAGGCCCCCTAGAGATCACAATGCGTCATTCTCCTTTCACTTTAACAATGCAATGAGTTTGCCACTGTTGATATCTGACATCTTTGTTGAAAAATTCTTGCTCCCATGGTGATTTTTCATCCCTTGGTGAGGATCTTTCTTCTGCATATTTCCATGTTTCATCATTAATCCTACAAAAAAGAAGAGTATCTACTAAAATATAAATATAAAACACAATTTGAGAAGATAAAGGATTCTCATAGCTACTTCCAAATGAAGAAAAATCTCCCAAAGGAATCCAAGGTGTAGAAATCATGTGACTTCAGATTGGTATGCTGGTTTATCTATACAACTATAATCTAATGTTGTTCTACTAGTTTCATCTAAATATTTCTTAGAATCTGAACTACATAATATTGAAAACTATAGCTCTCTTCTCATCTGTTAGGTATGACTAGAATGAAAGTTCATTAGATAATGTGTAATTAGGTATGGTATTACCAACATTATTAAACAAACTTTCAAACTCATCATTAAGAATGTCATTTCTTAAACTTGGCTAATCACTAAAATATTTCTATCTACACACTATTACTTTCCAGAAACACAATCCTTAAGTGCTTGGTGTACTAAAATATTCATGATTTCCAACCTTATCAACTTGAAAGATACTCAACTAGATGATATCCCAACCAAGCTGATATATAGCATGAAATATGATCTTCTTGGCTTCTCGGGACTAGTAAAATTAGAGATGATACTATGTCTGATTGCACTTGGTCATTATTTTTATTTATCAATAATGATCCTATGTTTTGGATGTTTTTCATCTCCTTGTGGCTTCCTTAACTACTTAGTTGTATAAATATTGGTGCTATGGTGGAGATGTTGAAGCTAACCATGGTCAGCTAAAGACATCAGTAGACTTGTGTTAATAAGTTCACTTTGTAAAACTCCAAGGCAATGCTAATGGTGTCATAAAAAGAAAACCAACATACAGAGTCATATGATAAGATCCTTCAGATCCCAGCAATGAGGATCCCAACACTCTGAATCCTTGCAAGTTCAAGCATATAATTGCAAAATGAATGCTTGATTTTCTCATGTGGAGGGCAACCCCTAGAAGCACAAACTTGTCTATATTAACAAATGCTCCAATCCATTCCCAAGAATAACTAGAATTTTTTCCAACTCTTTTATCTATTTGTTGAAGATTTGTATCCATTTCTCTCATAATAATTCAATGAAATTGTTACTTTTGGGTTCAAGAGAAAAAAACTAACTTTTGAAAGCATTAAGTTTCACAAACATCCTTTTACTATGCTGAAAATAGAATCCTAAATTGATTGATTTGTCCTTTAGCTTGAAATATTTGGACAATATTTCACAAATGGAGGCCTAAAAATTAGAGCTCCATCAATGGATCTTGTTAGGGACATATGCCCCTTGCAAGCATAGTGAGCATTCTAGCTGTATATAAATCTGATCCATTAGTACATATAAAATAATCATCATATGACATGTGCACCTCTTGTTCAAGATTAGAATTTACATTTGCCTTATAAATAGGATCTTTTAAAAAGTAATAGATTTGATTATTTAATTGAAGCATATGATTTCTTAGTTCATTGATTTCATTAGTATACACAAAAGAAAAATTTCCAAAAGAAGGATGATGAAAATTGGAAAGGAATTCCTTAAGCATATTATGAAAAAATGTTATCACAGAGTCTTCAAGGATACATACCTCAGTATGTTGCATATACTTCATACTTGTGTCAAATGCATCACCCATATGAGTAAAATTTTCTAATTCGACTTCATGAATACAATCCTTGGTATTTGAATTTTGTTTTTCTATTGAGAAGTCATAAAGTGGGTTGTGATCCTTGCTGAATGGAAGGTTCATATGTATGTAATTAGTCATACTTTCATTAAAACAAGTCACCTTTATCCGATTTTACTTTTACACATAATCTGCCCCATATTCTGAACAATTCTCTTTACAAGAAGATTTTGAATATAACCAGCATTCAAGAATTATTACTTCCATTTTGTCAAGAACGTGATCGATTGAGATATTTGAAATTCTTTTAGGACTAACTTCTAACATGTCCTCCTTATTATGTACATTTGGTTCCATCTCATCTTCACATTTTAAATGCAAATATTGATCATAAAATGAATTGGAAAATGGCTCTTCCTCTGAATATATTTCTCCACATACACTATGGTTTTCATTATTTTTAGAATCATCCTTAGGCATGTTACCATAGTGCTGATATATTTGATATAAAAACTCCTCTTCAAACAATGGACTCAAGAAAGCAACCTCAGGAATATCTTCATGAATACCTTTATCTAACATTTTCTCATGCTCTCCTACTTCACTTTCACAAAATATTATGTCCAGATTCTCTATTGTTTCACTGCATAGGCTTTATGAAATGATTTGGAAGTCCTTCTCGAATGCATTTTCTTCTTTTTCCCAAATGGTCACATTTTCCTCCAGTTCTATAAATGTATAAAACTATATTCTTCATTCTCTTTAGCTAGTCTATTATATATAAGATATGAAAACTCTTTGAAATTGTATCCAAATATATTTCTTTCTATACTTAGACCATAATGCATATCTTCAACCAACATGTCATCCTTCTAAGAAATGTATCCCTATTTTGGTTCATTGTTTTCTTCCTCATGAAAGTAATATGCATTTGTAGAGATGAATATATTTTCTCATTCATTAAGTCTTTTGTAGGACACATCAATTTGTTTCTCCTTGTATATGGAAGAAAAAATTGACCACCTTTGCAACATACTTTTGACATTCCATATCTAACAAGATCAAAATCTCATCCACACTAAGAGAATCATCTTCATCATCTCCATTTTCCTTAATAACCTCATCATGATCAAATTCTTCTTCAATTTCTGCTACATTTAAATCAAAAACCTCATTATGTTCTTGTATTAATTTGGCATTCTTTTCTTCATCTTTAGTAGCTCCATCCCATGTTTGAAGAAGCTTCATGTCAAGGTCATTTGGCGAGACTCCTAACTCACATAATTTTCTTATATCTCTTTGTAATGAGACTTAAGGTTTGGTGGAATCTCATGATAAGTTTTCATCATTCTCAAAAAAAAATATGCTAAAGTCTTGCCTTCATATCTTTCTATAATGAAAAAGGTATCAAGTGGAGACATGTCAAGATCATATTCCATGTTGCAGCTTTGATCTTCATATTTTTCATAACACATCTCCTCTTCACAACCCACATCATGAAATTCATATAGGAACCATTGTTTGAATTGTTTCTAGGATGAGATGCATTGTGTGGGTAATGATTCACATACCTATCTTACATTGTCCTTCAAAGTCTTGGCAAACAATTTCATTACCTAATCTTATGCGAAAATCTCATAATCTTTTATAAATATATAGAATGCATCCAAATATCAAATTTTCTAATTCATCCCATTCTCCATGGAACTTTGGTACCAGTTGTGAAAACTTTGGGGATAACCTACTAGGTTCATAATCAAAATTGTTGAAATCCAATGGCATGATGCCATTTGGAATAAAAGGTTTTCTCTAAAATGATTGATGCATTTGAAAAACTATATAGAACTTCCTTTTGAGTCTTCTCCCTCAGTAGAGTCACTAATGATTCAGGCACTTCTTTTGTTTTTCTCAAGTCATGAACCATTTTTATGGTCTTTGTTTTTGGTGTGTTTCCTTCTAGAGAGGCATGTTGTTTCTTTTGGTATGGTTTCTTATGCTAATATGGCATGTTTTGAAGTTAGGATTTGACTCCTAAGACACATGTGGATCTACCTTCAAGTGCACAATGTCTTATGTTTCATTAAGAATCAATGTTTAGTTTACTCTTCCTAGGTTAGACCTGTAATGTAATTAAACACTTGACTAGCTGACTTGTAAGGTTGAGATACTTATATCCCAACACTTATTTATTTAATAATAATTCTCCCCTTAAGTCATTTCCTTAGATATTATGTCAAATGATTTTTGTGCATTTTGCGGATATGCCCACATTTTCCAGGCACATTTACCATACCGCTTACATTACTATTTGATGGATGTTCATGCCTTATTTTAAAGCTCCCATTGTTATCAGTGTAACAATCATTTGTATAGATAGAATCCATGAATCAACCTTTTCAACAACAAAAGAACTTGATACAAAGTGACATTTTTAGTGTCTCAAAAATAAATCTCCATGAAAACCCTAATTTTAGTTGCATAATTCATCTATTGTGGCTAGACAATGTAGGAAGAAATGCAAAACAAAGATGAAATCAAATCAATAAATCTTATAGGCATCCATGTACCTTCAAGCTAGTTAAGCTAGGCCCATTGACAAAATAGACTACTTCATTCACACACAAAAGCTTCATTCGTAAATTAAAAGTATTAAGAAATCAAAGTTGACTTTATTTTCCATGGTTAATTTCTTCCTTAGTGTGTGATATTTATGGATGACCTTGACAAAAAGAAAACACTAAAGATGTGCATTACCTTCAACTTGTCATTCACTCAAAGTATGATGCAAAAAAAAAAATGATTGGAAATCATAATAAAAAATTGTTTCAAATAGTTATTTTTCAGTGTGCAAGAATGTTTAGTTTGAAGCAACTCCAAAAGGAAAGTATTTTGGCTAATTAAATGACTTAGATATCCTTGATATCTCATTTTTCAAGGATCATGTATTGATAAATTTATGAGAAGATGTAGTGATCTTATCTTGTATCAAATTTTATGGAATATGGTAGATGGATGCAAAGCCTTATTTTGAAAGGGATTTTGGGGAGGATATCCAATTATTCATAATTGGATAGGGATCAGAAGAATTGGCAAAATCTAGGAAGAATCTTAAAGATAGTATATAAGAAATTATGTAATAATAGACACAAATAATACTCTTAGCTTGAATTTGAAGGACTTTGGAGATCTCAATCACAATCAAAAGATTAAAATATTTGAAAAGAATATTAGAGAATATATCAATTTTATTTAGAGAAGAAAAAGATAGAATAATTGTGAATGGAACTAAAAATAGGTGTTACTAAAGAATGATATAGCACTATAATTTATATCAAGTATTTAAAATATTAATATAGACTATGATTGAAAACCAAGGATTGAAAATACAAAAAAAAAATGAATTATTTTATGTTGGATATAAAGCTATGTCCCTCAAAAGTGAGTATTTTCATTCGGACAACTTTTCAGTTAAAATTTCAATTTTATAGTGGTTAAATAAAAGTATTTTTTATGGACCATTAGTCATATCCTATAAAAATAATAAAGAATTTATTAATCATAGCCTACTCAATTTTTTCTTTGCCTAAAACATGATGAGAATTTTTATGTGATAAATTATAATGGTTGCTTACTCTAAAAAATATTTTTGTGGAAAATTATTTCAAGGATGATAGGGAACATATTCTACAAGTATTCTTGATGGGCTTTGGGTTATTTCCAACTCAATAATGTGATGGGAGATTTGGATGATAATCAAGAAGAAAATAGTTCAAGGAAATAATTTAGTGTGGAATATGTTGGCTAACAAGAGTGAGATTTCTATACTTGAAGTTTCTATTTCAAGGCTTTGTTCTTCTAGTGATTTAAAATTAAAATATACCATCTAGGACGACAATATGAAGAAAAAATGGCATGGTTTTCAAGTTTCTCCATTTATGGGTAATGAGGACCTAATGAAACGACCTGCCAAGGGATCCAAAAGAAATAACCTAAAGTTTTACTAAGGTTGCCAACATTTTTTTTTAAACAAGAAAGATTAAACATACACATCAAACACATAGTAGCTAAAGAAATAACATACAATCAACTAAAAGAATGCATAATAGGTTACATTCCTTAAGGATCCCATGACATTGAATCACATTTAAATTTAACTAATACTAACTCTAACAACTACCACATCTATATGAAAGAATAATTAAAAATTCCAAAGTCCATTTAAATAATATATATTTGTTCCAAATGCCTCTTGGAAAATGAAATTCAGAGTGCTCAATCATCCACTATACATGTCACAGGGTATGAAAGGCTAAAAGAATATACATATGTAGAAATAGAAATACATCATCCTCCTCGGATCCATGATACAAAGTATAATAAAAATAAATGAAACCATTTTCCATACATGATACATCCATCCATCATAAAAGATATAACTATCCATCATAAGATACAAAGATAGAATGAAAGGAAATGTAGACCAAGAAGCTCTAGCCATGGTGACTATGGATGGATCTCAATGGTAAGAGTAAAAGAGAACTACCACCTGACCGTGTGGAACCTAAATGGCCCACTCCCACCGTGCTAAGGAGATAGTCTCAAGTCCCAAATAGGATATCAAACCACATATCAAAAGTACTCTCTAAGTCTAGGAAATCCTAAAAATAATCTAACTCAAAGGTTACAAGATAGATCGACATCTAATTCCCATAGGCACACAAAACATTTAGGAAACCTACTATGTAAGTGGGCAAGTGTCATCACACGAATCACGCTGGTGTTACCCTAGCAGTCTCTTAGGACTCTAGGGTCCCTAGTGATCCCTATGTGGCTACTAGTATCCTTTCATACTAACAAGGCATACTACAGAATGCAAGGTCACAACCAAGTGTTCTCTTTAATTCCATCCTAGTCTATACTGGCACTCGACGCATGGACGAGAACATACAGAGACTCTTATTAGGTTTATTTTACTCTCATTTCGTGTAATGTTTTCACTTATTAAACAACTTAAAATGAGTTACCCTGGTAGCCACTTAGGACCCCAACCCCCATTGCAAGCCACTTCGCGATGCTACATGTAGATAACCTACCCTAGGCTTATAAAAGCACAAATCAATAATCATATAAACATCACCTCAGTCATACAAAAGTGACTAGAAAGAATCAAAAGATAATCCACAATAATCACATTAGTTATCTACAAGCAACTAGAAAGCATCCCAAGATAAATCACAATACCCATTTGTTCTCAATGAGCAATCTGGAAAGTATCCCATTAATATTGATCAATGACTCGAATGGTTAAGTCAAACATGTCACAACATGACATCACCAAGATCAAAGCAAACACTTCAGTCCTATCAAAGCGACTAGAAAGCAACCCAAATATAACTAATCAAGGACTCAAAAATGGTTAAGTCAGATATCTCATAGCATAAATCTCGCTATCCCATAAAGACATTGAAACATAGTAACCGACAATATAAACACACTCAAAAAAGAGCACACCATCACATACCATGATTAAGTAAAAGTAGTCAAGATTGAGTCAGGATGATCCCACACTCATAAATCCCTCGAGCCTTTGGTAGACATCCTATAACTAGTCAACAATCTAGTCAACCCCAAACCCCAAATACAAATAGCACACAGAAATAAGATGCAAGTACATGTTTTGGTTTGTTTTGAATCACATGGTTGAGTTAAATTCAAGGTTTCCATTGTTCTAGTGTATGTTTCAAGTTAAAAGATTCCCCATTTACCCTATAGTTAACCCATAAATTTGTTTAAATAAATAAAGATTTACCCCCATGATTTTTTGAAATCAATTTTCTAAGGTATTCTAAGGGTAAATTATATATTTTATTTTAAAGATTATTAAAATGACCCTCATTGCTTTTTCAATAGAATAACTAAAATTTAATAAGGCCAATTTTTAAAAAAATCTCCCCCGTTATTATCTAATATTCTTTTATTTAAATAAATTATATTATATTATATTTAATCAAATTAAATTTATATTATGTTAAATTAATTAAAAATTAAATAGTTAAATGAAAATATAATTTAATTAATTATTAAAAGTTAAAAATAGTTAATAAAATTTTAATTAATAATAACATTCTTTCTTTTTAAAATAAATTAATATTACCTAACACATAATATATTTTTAAAACACAAAATATTAAAAAGAAAAAATCAAACTACATACCAAGTCCTACTGTGCGAATTTAATAAAATTGCATGTGCTGATTTCTTTGTGTGCAATGTCAACCCTTTTTAAAGGGTGACCTGCCATGGCTTTGTCATGACAGTGGCCTACGGCACAGCCTTTACTGTCTGTCAGCAAGTCCGCTATCATGGACAGTGACCGTCGGTTGGGGGGTGGGACATGACAGCCTGCCTCCCACAAATTTTGTATTATTATTTAATATATAATTTTTTTTAAACCCCATTTTTAAATGTTAAAAATTATTTTGTTTATTACGAATTTTTCTCGATAAAATTTAAAAATAAACCAAGCTTCCCCTTTTAATAAATATTAATTCATTTTATTATAATTTTGTAAATAAAAAAATTTAATAAAATAAATTTATTTAAAATGTATTTTTATTAATTATTTTTTATTCAAAATCTAGCATTAAATCTAATAGAGGTAACATGACCAATTGGATGAATTTTTGAATGAAATCTTCAAATTTATTACACAACCCTACCCCGTTCTTTTCCAAATTCAAGATTTAAGAAGAGAAATATTATATTGAATATTTAAAACTTCCCATGCATAGAAGATTTATCACATGAACTGAAAAATCATAATATGATAAATTTCCTCACAAGAATTATCCAATCATCCATTAAATAGACATGATGAAGACAGGAAAGAAAAGAGCGTATTAAGATATGCAAAAATCACAAGCATCTACCTTAACACTGATGTTAATCACTACACCCCAAAAAAATTGTAGAAAAAATTCCTCCTCTTAGAACCTTCTCCTTTCATAAAATTTCTTCCTTCTCAAAAATTCGCTCTCAAAATTTACATCCCTAAAAAATGAACCTTCCATTGGTGATAAGGAGTTCTCTCCTTAAATCAGGGCACTAATTGTGCATTCATCCAAGAGAACTCCATGCTCAACAGACTTTAACTCTTTATTATCTTTTCTTAATCTTTTCTTAATCTTTTCATGCACATTAATTGAATTATTAAATTACTTTATTTAATTTTTACTTGACTTCTCTTTTGATTAATTTATTAAATTTAATCTCATGCATGCACTTTATGTGATTAAAAATATCTTTATTAAATTCACTTGTTTTATCTTTTTAATTAATTAATTTCATATATTTCATCTCATGCATACATTATACAATTTTAAAATGCTTAATGAATAATATATTTTTACTTCTTAATTAATTTTTGAAACTTAATTGATAGAATATTTATTAACTTAAATAATAATAATAGTTAGCATTTATTTAAAAATGAACTCTAAATATATTATTATTAAATTAAATAAATATTATCACATTTTAAATTTATTCTTATAACTTTTATCTTCAAATTTAATTCTTTTTATTTAATTAATTTTTAAATTAATTAAATATAATTAAATATTAAAATATCATAATAGTTTTCCATTAAATTTAATCTTTTAATAGACTTAATTAATAGAAAACTTACCAAAGACTCATAAAACAACATGTGAAAACCCATCAAAGAAAAACACATACAAAATCAAACTAAAGGGTTATAATCATGAATTAACATCATTCGACGCATTCGGAGGGTACTCAACTTAGATACTTGTCCTAATTATCTAGGACAAATGGCTTAAAGGTTTAGGATTTGGACTTAAGAGTTTATCTCCCCTCTCTTACGATTGAGATAATGTGATAGGGTATGCTCATCCTGGCAATTCAGGGAAGTCAATACCCAGTACATACAACTTGCATAAAATCCACGCATGTACAAACACAATATTCTAAGCTAAACAGGCAATGGCTGGAAGTGGTGCATCATGTAGATCCCAACTAGCAAGTGACTACAACTCCCTTCCTTAACCACATCAGAAATGCCATACATAAAGAAAACATACACGAACACCATACAAATGCAGTATAAGTATCCATAAGAAAACACATAATAATCCATCTAACTAATCATCATGCATACATCAAATATAGAGTACCAAGTAATCTCATCATATAACAACTGAATCTGAAACAATATCTGGTAATCTCAAAATAATGCTACTAATCCTAAGCATAAAACTAGCCTAAAAGAGTTTGGTAATGATAACAAAATATAAACTAGGGGTAGGCACTACACCTAAGAGTAGTAATTATGTGGTAGAAGATAATGTATCTAGTCCCCTCCAATAGAAGGGTGATTTAAATTCAATTTTGATTAATGGGTACCATCTCTTTTATATATTTTTTAAGTAACTATTGATTTATTTTTTCCTTTTGTTTATTTCCTTGGTGTGTAATTCTAGATAGATTCCTCAATCACTACTATTAGAGAACATCTCACATTAGACACTCTCGTTATCTAATGATCAATTGTGAGTTTCAAAACAAGAATACCATTATTTCCTTATAAATTACTTTTACTTATCTTTCTTTCTTGAATTTTAAAATAGGATTATTAATCTTTTCAAAATATCTAACATCATTCATATTAAGCTTCAATGAGAAGATAGACAAAAGCCTCTCATAGCACTAAAGTTTATATTTATCATCAATAATTTCTTCAAACCAAGTTTATCTACTACAAATATAAAAATTCAAAATGGATAATAGAGGAGACTCAATTGTAATGTAGTTTTCAATACAACAAATACTACACTAATAAAATTTTTATTGCATTCATCATACATTTTCTTAAAGATTTCAAAGAGTCAATGATTTTACAAAATTTGCCTATAATCATGCTCAATTGCTTATCCATAAACAATAAACAATATAATTCTAATTGAGAAGATCCTACTCTAATCCTTCAAGATTTAAATCTCTGAATATTAATCAATAAAGAAACAATATTCTAAATGATATATAAAGATATATTATATAATTATTAAAAACACTTAGATCTCTTATTCTTACTTTCTAAGTCAAATTATACCATACGCATAGAGATTATCCTTCCTGACAAGATTAAGGAAATCTCTATCTTGTATCTTCCTATTTAAGGCTCTATCTATTGACAACAAAAGTTTCCAATTTGTCTCCTTTCCCATTTCCTTTTTCTAATTTGTCTTCTTTCCCATTTCCTTCTTTGTAAATATGATTAGTGTAAATATGGTTAATGATATCATTACCAAGAAGTTTTAAGACTTTACCAAGTAATGATGCCAATCTTCAATTTGGAGTACTACCACTCTGAGAGCATTGATAGCGATAGTTAATCTCCTTCAATTTCATTAAACTCCATTCTATGGAATTGCCAAACCCTTATGTTAAAGTTTTGAATTAAGGAATGTTATAAGCATCAATCTCGGTCAGTTAATTTTACAATAAGATTGCAATTTCATGAGTTAAACTCTCTAAAAATAGAGAAACATTGAGGAAGAACGGAATTCTAGAATGATGAAGGTGGTAAATGATAAGATTAAATTTATGGACAAGCGTTGCTCAGCGAATTAGATGATAACCTTCAACCCAATGGAGTCTAGAAATTGGGCCTTCCACAAGGACATTATGATATCTTCCTTGTTAGGTTTGGAGGAGGATCATCTATGCTCAGTGAAGCCCATTTTCGTTTTATTATTTGGTTTATAAAATTATTGACAGTCTTGCTTGATAGTTGAGCAATCTTTGTGATGAAAATCCCTTCTGTGTTGAAAAGTCATAAACTGATAGAGAGTTGTTACTTTTTATTTGCTAGGTTTCTGCCGATTTAGTTACAATGTAGTGGTGGGTAACTAAGCTTCTCACAAAAAAACAATTGATCAAATTTTTTGAGTCTATATGTTTGTCCTCTAAATATAGATTAAATAATCGGTAGATCTATAGTGCTCCTCAATCTACTCTTAGATTTGATGGCCTTGATTGAAAACCTAGACATTATTATCTTAAGATAAAAAATTGCAAAATTTGAAAGAGGTCGTATAAACTGTTAAACTAACAACTCCTTAAATGTTTAGTCAATCTGATCATAGATGAATTCGAAATACCAATATGAAGCAAGGAATTACTAACTATTCCCATAAACTTATTAGCTTCATGATCATGAATGAATTCCAATGACCGATATCTTGAAAAGTTACATTATTAATTAAAAATAAGGGAAAAAATGCAAGGAATTACTAAATATTCAAGTAAACTCAATAAGCGAAGTAAATCAATCGCGAACTATCTACATTAACTTATATTTTTTAAATGGAAAACGTACAATGAGAAGAACGATTTTCAGTGATACCAAGTGCAGGAGGATCACGTCCGTTTAAATAGCTGCTGAGCTCGGTGTCAACAGCCATGGCGGATGCAACCATAGAAGACATTACCACATGGGTTGTATTTTAAATCAAAATCTTATTCATAAACAATTGATTTCGTATTGAATGAATTTATAAAAGATTTGGTTTTTGTTTAAACCTAAGCTAAGGGCATAGAAAATTGCCGCTTCTTGCGGAAGTAGCAATATCTGCTGAAAACGCGCAGCCCCGCTGATCCGTACCCAAATCAACTCGTGCTGTTGAAGCATTTTTCATAGCCATATGCAGCCCTACTATTCTGAAGGCTTCCCTACTACTCACCCCTTCCACTTATAATAATCGAGCATCCACTTCAATTAAGAGTAAAACCAATATATTGCCATGGTGGATGTAACCATAGCCGACATGCGTGTTTAATATCACGTGGCTAGGGTTACTCTAAATAGTCACTCTCCAGTGCACCTAATTGTCGAAAATGGTCACGGAGTTGGGAAACCAAGACGTACACGGAAATCTGACCAAAGTTGCTGAATTAATCGTTTTTAAGATTCTACACAAAATTCTTAACAATACTAATCTCCCCAAAATTATTGGGAGCAGTGAACATAAATTTTGAAAAGGGTTTCTACAAAATTATTGAGAGTAGTATATACTTGATCATCAAAAATAGTGTCTTTAGAGTCACATCAATTTCTATAAATCAAAGTTATTATAAGATAATAATAAAATTTTAGAGAAAGGATATGAGTTGACTGTATTATGGTGAATGATTCTTATTGAAATGAATTAGATATAAAAAGAAACAATCATATAATGTCAAATGTAGATGTATCAATCTTATTTTTTGTTGATAAACTATACAAAAAGATTGAGACTATTATGAAACTTTCATTTAAGATTTGGAGAATTATATAGTCAAGAGAGCTATGTGATCTTCATGTCTACTAACATAGTATTTAAAATCTATAAAAGAAAATAGATAACTTCCACTTGATAATATATGACACAATTTTTTTTTTATAAATTTGACATTTTTCAATTTATTGAGTTTTGTATGCTGTACTTTAAATTGCAAAAGTATATTAGATAAAAGTTGTCAACTCCCTCTATTTTCTTATTTTTCAAAAATTATCATCTATTTCTTAGGGATTCCTAATAAATAAACTTTAATCAACAATGAAACTTTCCTTTACTTTTTTTAATGATTTTATCATTCTTAACTTTTATTCATCAACAAGTAGTTCTTGTTTATGGTCTTCCATTTAATTTTAAAGTATGGAAAGACTTTACCCATATTTGATTGGGTTCCTCATTATTATTTACATGCAAAATTATAAGGGTATGTTTGGTTGTTAGACTACAGACGAAATAGGGATTGAAAATTAGACATTTTTTTTAAAAAAACTGTGTTTGGTACACCAAATCAAAATTGGGAATAGGAATGCATATTTCCATTTTGGCCCCAAAATCAGCATGCATCCATTCTTAACAATACATGTTACTGGAATAGCTATTCCAATTCTCTATATAACTTTCCCAAATTAAATACTTTTTTTTGGGTCCATGGTGATGTGGGTTTCTCAATAGATCATTTTAGAGTTGGAAGACAAACTATTACTCATATTTCATATTCATCTTTGATTTGTGAGCTAGTTTTTCAAGGTTGAGCAGTCTATTAGATTTATTTCAATAGGGTTCTCTAATATTTTGTGGGTCTATTTATTGTACTTGCCATAGGCTAGTACTATTGCATTCACTATGTCTGATTAGTGAATTAGTTTTGAATGTATCAACCAATTATATGCAAGTATTTTTACCTCATTTCAATTTTTATAAAGTTTTCATATTTTTAATCAATATAATATATTATGAAAAAATATTTATCTCCATTCTAATTGGTTGAATTCATTTTGACTTATAAGACCCCTTTTCTTGGAGCTCCCACCATATTGCTTTTTTAACGGCATGAATTTTGCAAATAAATATAGATATATACACAATTATTACATTCACAAACTACTATTAAGAGACTAATAGATGAAAATATATCTTCTATTATTTTCCCTACCGTGAAGTAAGTTATTGTTCTAATGTATATAAATCCTATTTAAAACACAATGTAATTTTATTTTAATGTTTATTTCATAGTTTTTAAAAAATATATATATATATTCATATTTAAAAAATATAATAGTAAAATTGAAATAGAAGCACCCCTAATTAAAAATTTAAATTATCATTTAAAATTTAAAATATTACCATTAAATTTATTTATTTTATTAATTGTTGATGAAAATAATAATTAGCAAGGTATATATTACATTTTAAAAAATATTTTACTATAATTAATGCATGGTAAAAATAACGTTCAACATGCAAAGTTAATTTCAATTATATTATTTTATAATACATATTACAATACTAAAATATTATATAGTACATAATAAAAAATTAATAATTGTATTATATATCTATCTTTTTAAACTTGAATTTCCTATACATATTCATTATTATAATATTGAATATTGTTTCTATTACAATAATATTGAATATTGTTTCTATTACAATACATTCTAATGGCAAGTACATGCCACTACGTGGCACTTGTTTATCACTTAAACATGTGCTTTGGTTTGCACCATCATTACCTTTGTATTTTGATTTTTCTTCCCTTCGTAAACTCTTCACTTTATATTTGAGTTGTGTTTTTGTTTTTGTGGGTTTGTAATACTCAAAAGATATCTTGCAACCTTAGATTCGCCTCAAATATAGTCTGTATAAATTCCCACAACATAGTATGTCAAATAATTTGGTATGTATTGATGACAGTTTATAATCTATTTTAACATTTCATTCTTTGCATGCATGAATAAACCGCTTCTTCGCACTACTCCATTGTACTAATTTCATTGATTTTTTGAAGTTGGGTTTCTCTAATCTAAATCATACTAAATCCACAACATTAGGACACAGCAAAGAAAATTATTAGTAGAGTATAAAGAGAAAAGAGTGAACAAAGAAAGAGATAATGATGAAACAATGTTTAAGGTAATGTAGGAGAAAGTGTAAGGAAAACATCAGATTTACTAGGTGCATATAGATGCATTTGGTGGCTAAGTTCTAGTATAAATTTTTGAGGTGGGTTTGAGATTTGGTAGAATCTTAGGAGGAACATTTCATTAACTTGTAGTAATTTTGATCCCCTTTTCATATTTGATTGAGATCTTGGCTAAGCAATTCCAAGAGATTATTTCGGCAGTCTATTGATGATCCTATTGATTTTGCTTTGATTATCTTATTCCAATTTCACTTTTGTACAAACAAACATGAGATAAACATATTCTCAATCAAATTCTAGGTAAACCAAACAAGTATAGAATTGTAATTCTCAATTTCTATACCTATACTAATTCCTATTTCCAACTCCCAATTCTTATGCCAACAACCAAATAGACTCTAATTGTCTTAGAAAAGATAGAAGAGATCAATTTTGTTTTTATTTCTTCAAATGAATTTGTACTTAGAAAATAAGAAATCATTTTCCTATGGGCTCCTTATTTCTATATGTATTTTATCAGATTTGAAAGGCTTGTTTATGTATTTTTGTGTAACTAGTTGTGGCATTCAGATGAAGGGGTTTTTAGATGTATTTCAATGAGAAAATAAAATATTTCCTTTTAAAATCCTCCCATATGCTACTTTCATGACTCGATGTGGACATTTTATATTTCTTACAATTCCATTTATACATGTCATGACTTTTCTATCTCTAATTCTTGAAAATTTTGAAATACTTGCACAAAGATTTTCTTCTTTTCCTACTTTTGGGTTTTTCACATTTCATTAAATTGGCTAGAAATTTTGAGGGTTTCTTTGAATATGTTGTGAGTATAGGGATCTTTGATAAACTTAGAATGTGACGATTCTATATTTTTCTTCCAATTATATTTTTGGATTTTGAGAAGTTGGTGTATTCCATAACTAAATATCTCCATTCATAGCTTTATTATTATTATTATTTTAAGTTTCTCAAATAAAGGCACAACTTGTGCATTGACAAAAAAATATCGTCCTCTATTTGGAGTGTTTTATTTATTTTTTAAATGCTATCTAAATTTAATTTCTATCAATTGTGAATTTTTTTAGGTTATCACCCAATTATTTTTAATTTGAGAATGGAAAAAAATCCTCATTTTCATGATTTTTTATGTTTGGTAATATATTGGATTATGATTATGTAAAGTTTTCTTTAATGATGGAAAAGATTCAAGTAATTAAATTTAGAAACAATAAAGATAAATAATATAAATTATCAAAAATTAAATGGTACTATAAATACTTTTGAAAATTAAAAATTATATATTTCATTAAATTGAGATTGTTGGGAAGTTATGGTTTCATATTACTTTTCTCTCTTTTTTTTTTATTAACAATTAAAATAGGTTATTTACAAGGGATCCAAAACCCCAATAATAGCTACAAGACAAAATTAAAAATAGTTTACCAATTTAAAATAGTAATGAAAAAAGGAAACCATCACCCTCTAACATCCAAGAACTCACCACAGAACTAGCACTATGCTTAAACAGAGAACAACAATAAAAAAAAATAGTTATACACCCACACCCTAGACTCAAAATACAAAAAAAGATAGTATGCTAGACCGGGAAGTAAGAAACTATTATGTTGGCTCAAGAGTCATCCTCTCCTACATTTCCTTGATCTTCTCCATGGACTCTATTAAGCTTATCAATAATTTCCTTCAACTTTCTCATAGTAGCTCCCTTGGTCTTATTTTTCTACTAGGAGACTCTTCTGTAGCATGGGGTCATAAAGGAGCAATACCATAAGCTTGTCTGCATTCAAATTAACATTACCAATAAAAAAATTTCATGCTCTCCATTGTTGCCACCAAGATTTTTTGGTAATTTTTAACCATGTTGTTAGTTGTGTTTTCCAATTTATTAATTTTGTTCACCAAACCTTGCAGCAAATTATTCTTCTCTTGGCCATCTCTAGTAGGCTAGTAGCTTCATTGAGCTCATTCAAAACTTCTTCCATTTTTGTATTTAGGGTTCTATAATTGAGATTGAGCATTTTTATAGATTTAACTGTTCATTGTTCCATTTTGAAGATATGCATGGAAATTTACTTCATTGTTTGCAATACCTCCAGAGGAGGCTAAATATTCGCCCCATTTAGATCATGTTCCAATAGCTTCACATTGACCTCATTCATATCCACTAGTTTGGCTACTGGAAAATCCCTTTCCATCTTTTCCTCATTTGATTTGTATGTTTCTTCAAGGGAGACCCTTTTTGTGAGTTCTTAGAAGCAATTAAAACATCATGGGTGTTGTTCTCTTCAAAAGATTTTAAGCATGAGGCTTCTTTATAAAACTCCTTCTCATCATCACCATTATCAACCTTCTTACCTACCCCATCTTCCTTCTTGTGCATGTTATCTTTAACTTCATCTAAATGGATAGAAATAAGGGAAGTGCAAGTACTTGGTGGTTTGAACATTTTCTCACATGACCCAACAGAGTAATTTGTCTCACAATCCTCCTCTATATTTAGGCTATTCAATTCTTCCCCAAATTCACCTTCATAATTTTTCATCATTCCTTTACAAATATCATTCTTAGTTTTTATTTTCATAGACTCTATTTTTACTTCACTCAACTCCACTATCAGACACTTTCCTTTGTCTTTAATACTACCAAGAGATTTAAGGATTTCTTAAAACTTAACAAAAACAAACCTAGGTAAAGTATCATTTACATTATCCACCATAAACTCAAAATCTCACTCATCAACCCTTCATTGATGATGGGTTTGTTTTGTTTCTAGAATTATAATCCTTAATACAATGCGCCAAAGAACAAAGCAAGTAAACTAAAAAACAAACCCTTATTTTTCGTGCAAAATGATTTAACAAACTGATAATTACAAGTCCTATCATACCTCTCATCCATGTTAATGTAATAAATTACAGCTTTTAGTACCAATTTCCATAGCTTTTATTTCTCTTGATATTTCTATAGATTTTTCTCTCTAATTTAAAATTACTTAATTTTATGTATTGATTTAAGTTGTACTCCTTTATATTTAATTGAAGAGATTTGTTAAAATGCTAGTTCTATAATACACTTAAAATAATATGATTGTAACTTTATATATCTTATTTCATTTATAATTTCTAAAAAATATTTTATCTATATAATAATTAAATACATAAATAATAAGGGTCACATGTATAAATACATATATCTAGGGTAAGTAAAGGATGATAATCAAATTTATGTATTAAAAAAAAATCTTAATTTAAATACAAGTACCTCTAGCTTTTAATACATCTATTAAAAGAATTATTAAAGAAGTAACTTTCAATTATAATCTATGGAATTTCGGATTTAAAATTAGACAATGTACTTTTTAAAAACTAATTTAAGGTGAAATGTAAGTAAATAAAATATTGAAATGGTATCTCTAGCTTTTCAATAATACATCAATAAAAAGTATGGTTAAAAAATAGATAAATAAATCAATAAAATATATTATATTTTGAATTTAATTTTTGAGTTTCTAATTTTCATACGTATTTTGAAAATAGAGAGTGTGGATTTTAGTGATAATTTTAGTTTAAATATGAGTTCAGAAGCGAAACCAAAGGTAAATTTAAGTTTAGAAATGGAATAAGTCATAAATTTGAGTTTTTAATTGTCATGTGTATTATGAAATTAGAGTGTGTGGAATTTAGTAACTAATTTAAGTTTTAATATTTTATTAAAATGCATTTAAGTTAATAAATAATATTAAATTTTAAAGTTGATTTTACAATTTAATTTTTTTCTATTGAGTCTTATGATCTTTGTGTCTCTTGGTGCTTCGTTAGTGATCTCTCATGATAAGAAAGGTCTAGGGACCTACTTGCCAAATTCTATGGTGGAGAATATCTCCATAGGTCTATCCTTATGCTTATTAGGTTGCTTTATGTCTTTTAAACCTCCTCTAAAGATGGTTAGGAAATGGTAGGTCACAAAGTGGAAGATCAAAGGTCTTGTTGGTGTCTCGGTGAGGCCAGGTGTTCTTTTTCTATTTAAATTTGTGATTGAGGAAGGTGGGAGTTCTATTCTAGTAGGATCCTAGTGTTATGGTAAATACTCCTTGGCCCTTGCTAAGTGGAAAGTGGGATTCGATCGTGTGACATAGTTGACTGGTTTAGCTCTAGTCTCGGTAAGCCTCCTAGGTCTTCCATTGGAATTCTAAGATGAAAATATTTTTAGGTGGATAAGTGATTCTTTTGTCCATTATATCAGAGCTAACAATATAATATTCAACATATTCACACTAATGCTTCTAGATTATATGTCAATGTTGCTACCAAGAAGGCCCTCCCTGATGTGGTTGTCTCAAAACAAAAAATGAGATCATGGACATGGATCATTAACTATGATAATTTTTCTCTGGATTATGAGAGTTGCTCCCAATATTGACATGTTATTTCTAATTACATTTCTTCCCCCTAGAAGGAAGAAGAGGATAAACAAAAAGTTTCCTCGACTAGAATAGTTGATCTGAAATTCTCCTCTAGAGAGAGTTTGAAATATTCCCCTCAAAAATGACCCCCACGTCATCTTGAGGAGAATCTAAGGTTGGAAGGTTATCCTTTTGTAGAAAGTATTGTGGACCTAGTTTCATCACCTCAAAAAATTGAAGATGAAAAGGTTTGTTTGGAAGAATGAGAGATCCCATCAAATGAATAAAAGGGAAAGATGGTTTTTTCTCTCCCCATAACTGAAAAGAGTTAAACCAAAGTAGTCCTACAAGGGGGATTTAGTAGAGGACCAAAAGATAGATGATTCTATGCAATAGAGTCACATTATTTTCTAGTCTCTATTGGAGAAGATGGAAAAGGGAGGAGAGAGTGTTATCACCACCATTAGTATTGTCTCTTAAGTTAATGAAAGACCTATGTTGAAGCCAGTTAGGTTAGGTGACTCTCATCCTGGGAGAAAGAGAGTGATTTTTTACACTAGGGTGACTATAGTTCTCCTATTAAAAATATGATGGTGTCTCTTCTGATCATTGAGGATGTGGATCAATTATTTCATCCCCAAAGTCTCAGGTGGTTAGTTTTTTAGCACTATCTTTCCCTTCAGTGCTTACAAGAGATTGGAAAATTGATAAGAGGAGACCCTGGGTTGTGCTGAAGGTTAATGTTTGTTTAAAATATTAAATGAGGAGAATTTCTAGAAGAACATCTAGGAAGAGTAGGAGCTCTATTCTTACAAGATCCTAGTGTTATGGTAAATACTGCTTGGTCATTGTAAATTGGAAAGTGGGATTTGATCTTTTGACACATTTGAATGGTTTGGATCTGGTATCGATAAAGCTTCTTGGTCTTCAATTGGAATTCTAAGATGAAAGGTTTTTAAGTGGATAGGTGATTATTTTGGCCATTATATCAAAGATAACAATATAACATTGAATGAATCCATACCATTTTTTCTAGATTATATGTCAATGTTGTTATCAAGAAGGCCCTCCCTATTGTGGTTGTCTCAAAATCTAAATTAAAATCATGGACACAGACCATTAACTATGATAATATTTCTCTATATTATATGAATTGCTCCCAATATGGATATGTTATTTCTAATTGTATTCCTTTTCCTTAGAGGAAAGAAAAGGATAAACAAAAAGTATTATCAATTAGAGGAGTTGATCTAAAATTATCCTTTGGAGAGAATTTGAAATATTCACCTCCAAAATACCTCACATCCTTTTGAGGAGAATCTAGGGTTGGAAGGCTATCCATTTGTAGAAATTATTATGGATCTAGTTTCATCACCTCAAAAAATTGAAGATGAAAATGTTGGTTTAGAAGAATGGGAATCCCATCAAATGAATAAAAGGGAAGGAGTTAATTTTTCTTTCCACATAACTCAAAAGAGTTAAACTAAAGTAGTCCTACAAGGGTGATTTAGTAGAGGACCAAAAGATAGATGATTCTATGCAATAGAGTTGCATTGTTTTATAGTCTCTATTGGAGAAGATGGAGAAGGGAGGAATGAGTGTTATCCCCACCATTGGCATTGTCTCTAAGGTTAATGAAAGACCTATGTGTAAGCTAGTTAGGTTAGTTGACTCTCCTCTTGGGAGAAAAGAGAGTGATTTCTTGCACTAGGGTGACTATATTTCTCAAATCAAAAATATGATGGTGTATCTTTTGATCATTAAGGATGTGAACTTGTTTGTTTCATCCCCAAAGTCTCAGGTGGTTTGTTATTTGATTCTAGATTCCCCTTCAGTGCTTACAAGAGATTGGAAAATCGTGAAGAGGAGACTCTAGGGTGTGATGAAGGCTATGTTGGGTTGAAATCTAAAATGGGGAGACCTCCTAGAAGATGTAGGACTAAAGCAATATCATGATAAATTATAGAAGGGAAGCAACTCACCTTGCAAGATACCTAGAAATAAAGGATATGAAATTTATTTCATGGAATGTGAGGGGATTCAATAGCCCTAGGAAACAAGTTTCCTTAAAGAAAAATATTTTGGAAAATAAGGTGGATATTATTCTCATTTAGGAGGTCAAAATGACTTGACTAAATTTTGAGAAATTTTTTGACTATATATATTTGTTTGGGGGCTCTTCTCTAGTGCAAGAGCACCTTGGGTAAGGTAAAACCCTAAATCATTTTTGGTTTTTAAATGGTCTAACCAAAAATTGAGTGAATAAGGACTCAATATAAAGTCCCAAGATAGGTTTAGGAGGTGTGGTTGGGTAAGTGTGGAGTATGAGTTTTAAGTTTTGACTAATTTGGTCTTGATAGGCAAAAGTTCAAAATTGTGCTATGAGGAAAAACTTGAAAAATGCCCAAATTGAGGAAAGAAATGTTAAAAAGAGGTTATTAGGTGTTTTAGGTTCATTTTATATAGGTTTAAATCAAACTAGTCAAGTTTGGTGGCTTAGATTGCAAAACTTGAAAAGTTGTCAAAATTACCCATTGACAACTTTGCAATTTTTACAATTTTTGCTCAGTTTTGAAAAAATGGAAACATGGGTAGTTATGGCTCAAACCAAAATAAAATATGGGAGAGGGAACCTATTTAAAAATATTCCAAATTATTTTCAAGGGTTGGACATTTAGATGTATTGACAACATGTGTGAGGAAGAGTTTGTTCGACAGAAAAATGGAGTTTGGAGGATTGAATGAAAGAAATTTATTGAATAGCTTATTATTATGAATGGAATATCTTCTTGGATTGATGCTATGATTCTATGCATAATTTATTATTATTATTCATTATCATTTATCAAGGTTTTTAAAATTATTAGGTTCTTCATTCTTGTTGTATAGTTTTGATAGGTTCCATGAAATGACCAAAGCTTGAATTCCCATGGTTGAAAACCTATGGCCTTTGGGAATCAAGTGATTCTATGTATATACTATTTAAATAGCTATTTTGAAGAGTTTTGTAGTCTATTGGCCATTTTTACAAGTGAACCCTAGTCAAGCAAGAAAGTCTTGGCAAGGTGCAATGAAGGCTTGTAAGTAAGTTTTAAATGGAATAGAGGATTGGCACATGCCAATCTAGGATGGGCAATGGAAGATTGGAGTGTTAGGTATCCTTAGACCAAATGAGAATATCTAATAAAAATATTTTAACATTTGGTAAGAGTTTGGTTTCCATTTCACATAAAACCCTCAAAATAGGGGTAAACTAGAATCATACAGTACAGACACCATGGGGTCCTAAAACTAGAAAATCCTTCAAGATTAGGTCACTAGGACTCAAAGCCCTAAAGACACTAATATCCATTGTTAATATTTTTTGAGAGTTAATGAGGTTTCCTTGTTTCTAGGAGGGATAATAGGGAATCTTGGGGCTACAAGGGCAAATAGAGAAAGATAGACTTGTGGGTTTGTGAAACTTAATAGGATGATGTAGAATGGTATGAAATGTGTCAAGAACCTGATAAGGGAAGTTAAAACTTGTTCTTGAACTATTGGTGAAAGTTGGGGAAGATTTGGCATATTGATCCAAAAATTGCATAGTTGGTGACTTTGACTCAGAGGATGGAAACTTGAATTGATTGGAGATTTTCTTAGTGAAAGTGGATTTGGAAGAATTCCTCTAGGTTGGGGTTTGGGAAAGAAACTATAGTTAGGATAGGATTAGCCTTGGTAGAGAAAGAAAGCTCTAGAATAAATAAGGTCCCCATGAAAGTCGTACCAAAGCCATAAGATTGTGCCTTGTGGTGGTATGTTGTATTCCACTAATTCAAGTGGATCCTCAAGGATGGTTACCAATGCAAAGTTGGAAAGGGACGTAGATGAAAAAATGAAGCTCATGGAAGAGAATACTAGGCTTCTTGATGAATCCATGGAGGAGATGAAGGATAAGTTAAAAGAGATGAAATATGCAACCCAAGAAAAAGAAGATGAAGACTTCAATAGGGGTAAAGAGAAAGTGAGTTTGGAGGCTGAAATACCTCAACTAGATCCTTCACTTGGCTAGTGAGAACCATTTCTCAAATCCCTCAAAGAATTTAAGGGAAAGAATATTGAAAATGTGTCAACATTCCATGGCAGGATGGATGCAAAGGTGGTCCTAGAAAGTATTGAGAGTATTGTGAATTACTTTGAGTGTGAGGGGATAATAGAGGCCCAAAATGTGAGATTTGAAAAATCTAGATTGAAAGGTCAAGTATTGAAATGGTGGAAGTGTGTGCAAGAGGAAAGAGAGAGTGAGGGGAAGAAACCAATAGCCAATTGGAAGGTTATGGTAGAAAAGATATAGGATACTTATTTGCCAGAGGATAGAGGTAAACTCTCAAGCATAAGGATCTTGATGTGGCTACCTACACTGAGGAGTTTCAAAAATTAGCTCTAAGGTCAAGGGTACAAGAGGAAGAGAGAATCAAGGTGCCAAGGTATCTAAATGGCCTTAAGTGGCCTATTTAGGATGAGTTGAGATAGTTTAGCCTCACCACATTATAGATTTGTTTTCAAATGGCTAGGAAAGTGGAAGATAAGTTGAGGAAGAAAGGGCACTCAAGTTCCAAAAATAGGGTAGAGGTAAAGATTTTAGAGGTGGATCAAGAGTGGGTTCTAGTGGAAGCACCAATTATAAAAGAGTCTATGGAGATTCCATATTGAATGAGTAGGCTAGAGAGACTAGGGGAGGCTCTAGTAGAGGAAGGGGATTCAATAATGGAGGCAAAGGTAGATATGGGAACAATAGCAAAGACTCACATATAAACAATATGAAGTGTTACAACTATGGCATGTTGTGGCATCCTTCCTACAAATGTTTAGGGAAGGCATCATCATCTCATGGGGAGAAAAAGATCACATATGTCCAAGGGGAAGATAATTCAAAAATAGGTGAAGTGGACCTTGACATAGAGAAGGGCAAAAACATCATGTTGAGGAGAGTCTTGGTTAAGGAGCCAATAAAGGAGAAACCCAAATAGACAAGAGCACTTTTTAGGACTAGTTGTAAGATACTAGATAAAGTATACAAGGTAATCATATATGTAGCATCTATTGACAATGTATTGTTAGAGGAAGTAGTACAAAAGCTTAGTTTAACAAAGATTCCTTATATGTATCCATATAGGGTGACTTGGTTGAACAAGGGGTATAATATACTAGTAAATGAACAATGATAGGTAGACATCACTATTGGTAAGTATCAAGATAAGATTCTATATGATGTTCTTCCCATGGATGCTTTCCATCTACTATTAGGAATGTATTGGTAGTATGACAAGAAGGCAATAGATCATGGGAAGGAAAACATGTACTCTTTCAAGAAGGATGGAGTCACCTATACAATACAATCCATACTAGAAAAGGATAAGGTAGAGAAGGATATTGCTAAGACATTACTAATGAGTGGAAAAGAGCTCCTTAAGGAATTTAAGAAAGAAGGTATAAGATATGTAATCATGGTGAAGCCCAAGGAGGAAAAGACATATATACAAGAACCTATACTTATAGAGGTACAAAACCTATTGGATCAGTTCAAGGATATAATTTATGATGGAGCACCACCAACATTACCTCCAAATTGTGCAATGCTAGTTGCCCTAGCACCTAAAAAGGGAGGTAAGTGAAGAATGTGCACTGATTCTAGGGAAATCAATAGAATCACAATTAGATATAGATTTACTATTCCTAGGATAGAGGATCTAATGCACTATCTAGGTGGAGCTAGATAGTTTTCAAATTTTGATCTCAAGATTGGCTATTATCATATTAGGATAAAGGAGGGTGATGAATGGAAGTCTTTATTTAAGACTACTCAATGCCTCTATGAGTGGTTGGTAATGCCATTTGGTCTTACCAATGCACCAAGTACATTCACGAGAGTCATGAGTGAGGTCTAGGGTGTTTGTTGTTGTGTATTTGGATGACACCCTCATATTCAATAAGATAGAGGAGGAGCATATCAAGCACCTAAAAATTGTATTGAAGAAGCTTCAAGAGGAAAAGTTGACAATGAAGCTTGAGAAGAGCGAGTTCATGAAGGAGGACCTAGTTTATTTGGATTTTGTAGTATCCCAAGGGAATATGAAAATGGAGAAAGATAAAGTGGATGCAATCTTGAGTTGGCCTACTCCTAGATCTACTACTGAGGTTAGAAGTTTCCATGGCTTAGTACAATTTTATAGGAAATTTGTGCGAGGTTTTAGTGATATTTTTGCACCAATGAATGACACCATCAAAGGAGGCATGAAGACCAAGTTCACATGGACCAAGGCAATAGATGCAAGTTTTGAGAGGTTGAAGAAGGAAGTGGAAAATCAACCAATATTGGATTTTCCTAGTTTTGAGAAGCCATTTCTAGTGGAGTGTAATGCTAGTGACATAGTAGTAGGGTAGTTTTAAGTCAAGAGAGTAGGCTAGTATCACTTTTCAGTAAAAGGCTCAATAAAGCTAAGAAAAGGTATTCATCATATAACTTGGAGCTCTATGCACTTGTTCAAGCTCTTAAGAATTGGAGACATTACCTATTTCCCAAGGATTATTTTGTATTCCTAGACAACCAAGCCCTCAATTTTATCAACTCACTAGAGAAACTAAGTTTGGGGCACATAAAATGGATCAAGTTCTTGCAGTCCTACACTTTCACTATTAAACATAAGAAGGGCACCAATAACAATGTGGTAGACACTTCGAGAAGGATGTTGTTGACAATACACGAGGTTATGTTGTAGAGCACGGGATTGGATGGATTCAAGGACTTATATGAGGAGGACACTAATTTTTTAGAGGCCTATAAGGTATATGCTAATTTTGAAAATCATTTACATAGTGACTTTTGTAAATATACCTTACAAAATGGTTTATTGTTCAAGGGTCAATAGTTGTGCATCCCAAGGGGGTCTATGAGGGTAAATCTCATAAGAGAGAAGCACAATGGAAGCATAAAGTGGGAACTTTATCCCTAATAAGATATTAGACCTTTTGGAGAGGTTCTATTACTAGCCTAAGATGTAAATGGATGTAAGGAGGTATGTGGAGTAGTGTGAAAAATGCTAGAAGAAAAAGAGCACTTCATCAAATGTAGGACTTCACCAACCTCTACCCATTCCTAATAGGCCATGGGAATGCATCAACATGGATTTCATAGTTGGATTTCCAAGGACAAGGATGGGGTTAGATAGTGTGTTTTTGGTGGTGGATAGGTTCAACAACATGTGCCATTTTATCCCACTCAAAACAACACATGATGCAAGCAACATAGGCAACCTACTCTTCAAGGAGGTGGTGAGAATACATGGGTTACCAAGGAGCATAGTAGCTGATAGAGATGTCAAATTTATGGGGCACTTTTGGAAGACCCTATGGAAGATTTTGGGAACAACCCTAGCTCATATTTCAAACTACCATCCCCAAATAGATAGGTAGACAAAGGTCATCAATAGGGTCCTAGGAAACCTCTTAAGGTGACTTATCAAGGAGTATGGGAAAAGTTGGGAGCAAGTCATCCCTTAAGCAAAATTTTCATATAATGATAGTATGAATAAGACAATGGGATTAAGTCATTTTAAAGTAGTGTATGGAACTCACCCAAGGGGCATAATGGAGCTAAGAGACCTACCATCACATGACAACATTTGTGGGCATGCTAATGAATTTGTTAATTGCATGATTAGGTTAAGAAAATCATAATGGAGGAAAATTAGAAATTGAAGGAGAAGAAGGATGAGGGGACAAAAGAACTACAATTTCAAGTGGGATATTGGGTGATGGTATTCTTGAACAAGGCCATGCTATAGAAGGCCATCCCTAGTAAGTTGCAAATGAGGAGGATTGTGCCATGCAACTAAGAAGTATGGACCCAATGCCTACAAAGTAGACTTATCCAAGGACATAACTATCTCTCCCATATTTAATGTCAAATACCTAATACCTTATAAGGGTCCAAAGGTGGATGAACTAGAATATTAGGGAGAGGTAAGAAAGGATATCTAAGACCTGTGGGTTCTTGAAAGGAGGCAACCACAAGTGGAGAGGATATTGGATTCTAGAGTGACAAAAGAGCACAAGGAAAAAGGTTTATAAATAAAATATAGTGAAATGGTTTGATATATCTAAAGCTAAGGAAACTTGAACTATTTTATGCGATTTCAAGAAGTATGAAATCAGAAAGGAATTCCTCTCTCCAATAGTACCTTAGGCTTCTTCTTGTAGGTGGGAATGCTGCAGGAGAACCTAGGGTAAGGTAAAACCATAATTCATTTTTTATTTGTAAATACACTAACCAAAAATTTAGTGAATAAGGTCCCAACATAAAGTCCAAAGATAGTTTTAGGAGGTGTGGTTAGGTAACTATGGAGTATGAGTCAAGTTTTGACCAATTAGGTCCCGATAGGCAAAAGTTGTTAAAATTTTCTCTATGAGGAAAAACTTGAAAAATGCCTAAAATGAGGTAAGAAATGTTCAAATAGGTTATTATATTTTTTAGGTTCATTTTATGTAGGTTGAAATCAAACTGGTCAAGTTTGGTGGCTTAGAATGCAAAATTGCAAAAGTTGTCAAAATTGCTATTTGACAACTTTGCATTTTTTGCAAAATTGAAATAGCAATTTTTGCATAGTTTTGGAGAAATGGAAATATTATTAGTTATGGCTCAAATAAAATTTCAATATGGGATAGGAAACCTATTTAAACACCTTCCAACTCATTTCCAAGGGTTGGACTATTAGTTGTACAAACAACACATCTGTGAGGAAGAGTTTGTTTGACAAAAAAAAAGAGTTTGGAGGATTGAGTGAAGGAATTTGATTGAATAGCTTACTTTAATGAATGGAATAGATTCTTGGATTAAATTATTATTATTTTCACACTTTTTTTTATTATTAGTTTTTTTTTAAACTAGGTTAGCAGAATTAGTTAGATTCTTCATTCTTACTATCCAATTTTGATTAGGTTTCATGAAAATGACCAAAGCTTGAATTCCCATGGTTGAAAACCTATGACCTTTTAGAATAAATTAATTTTTTTATATGATTTATAAATAGTGATTTTGGAGAGTGTGGGAGTCTTTTGGCCATTTTTACATGCAAGCCCTAGGCAAGAAAGAAAGGCTTTACAAGGTGCAAAGAAGGCTTGTAAGTAAGTTTTAAATGAGACAAAGGAGTGGAACATGCCAATATAGTATGGAAAATAGAAGATTAGAGTGTTAGGTACCCTTAGACTAGAGGATAAGGTCTAATACAAAGCATTGAGCATTTGGTAATATTTTTGTTGCCATTGCCCATAAAACCCTCAAAATAGGGGCAAACTGGAATCATATAGTACGGACACCATGGGGGCCTAAGTCCTAAAAAATATTCAAGCTTAGGTCATTAGAAATAAAATTTGATAAGACAAAAATAGGCATTGTTAATATTTTTTATGAGTTAATGAGGATTCATTGTTTCTAGGAGGGCTAATAGGTACTCTTATGACTACAAGGGCAAATAGGGCAAGATAGGCTTTTGAGTGTGTGAAACTTAATAGGATGATGCAACATGGTATAAAATGTGTCAATAACCTCATAAGGGAATTAAAAACTTGGTTTTGACCTATTGGTTTCATTTGGGGAATATTTTGCATATTGAGCCAAAAATTGCACAGTTGGTGACTTGGAGTCAAAAGATGGAAACTTGAATTGATTGGAGATAGTATCTTGGTGAAAGGGGATTGGTAAGAAGTCCTCTAAGTTGGGGATTAGGAAAGAAATCCTAGGGATTCTAGGAGTAGCCCTAGTAGAGAAAGAAATCTCTAGAGTGAAGAAGCTCCCCATCATTTTCTCATATGGTAAATGTATGGGTGCCTCTAGGAAAATTGCAATATTGTGGGATCCTAGAAAATTTATACTTAAGCGAATATAATTAAAACCAAATTTTTTGATTGTGGAATTTTTTGATAATAATTATAGTTGGATTCTCTTCAATCCTCATGCTCCCAAGACTTAGGCTACTGGGATTCATATTGTGCGAGGAATCTTCTCAAACTATCATCATGCATGGAAAAGGAAACATTATCTATGTTAGGGACTTTGACACCCATCTTTACCCCTCAAATTAATTGGATTTTATAGGACTTATTGGATAGCATGTATGACCTTGTGAATCTTTTTAGAAGAAATGATCTCATAGATATTGAATTCCAAGATGTTCCTTTTACTTGGTCCAATAATATTTCATACACTAACCTTATCCAGGTGCTTCTTGATAGAGTGCTCATAACAATGGGATAGGACATCGTCCCTTTCACCAACCCCAAGAATTATCTAGAATGATTTCTGACCACTCCATGCTTTTTCTCAATTGGTCCTCTAATAGGTTAGGGGAGGAGTTCCTTCAAGTATAATATTATGTGGCATTCTCATCCCCAATTCACAGTGATGAAGGGTACTGCCCTTAATGCCAAAAACACATAATAGAAACAAAGAAACAACAAAAAATTGTGAGAATGAAAAATGGGCTTCTTATTATCACCATAAATGCAAAATTATATAATTTACAATTACAATATGCTAACCCACATGGGCACCTAATTCATTATAGTAATCTGCAAGAAAAAATTGTGAACTATCAACCAGAGCTATCATAGATAATATTTGGGCCTTTCTTAAATAAGCAATTTTATGCCACTTGGGAATGTTCTAGACACTCAAACTTAATACCTAGAGCTTATTGAACCTAAAAATACCTATAGAGTCAGCCAAATACACCTTGGACATTTATTTTAGAAATTTTGGGTAGCTTAACTTTGGAAGGCCATAACTCTCAAACTGTTGCTCTGACTGGCTATTAAAACCACTTTTTGAAAGCCCCAACTCTTGATCTACTAGCTCAAATTCATGCAAGCACCCATTTTTCGAGTTTTTAGACCTTATCGACATCTCTAAGGCCTTCAAAATTGAGCCAAATTTTTTTATACCAAAACTACACACTAAAAATCTGCAATAACTTCACAAATATATACAATCTAGCCATGAAACTCCATTAACAAGTTGCTACATCTAAAATGAACCTTCACCTCTGAAATTAGATCATTTTGAGCTTTTATGACTGACTTACTAAGTAGCATTCCTCTATAGACAACAAGTCTTCATTAAGACAACCCTTATTGAAACAACTAAAAGGAAATATTTTTGGGTGATGCAAGATTTCTCTTAGACCCAAGATGCTCCTGCATCACAAAGAGTGTGTTAGTAAGTGGTGGAATCTTTAGCTTGAAGGGACTACCATGTTTAGAATTACAAGAAAACTAGATAATATTAGAAACAAAGTCTTGGGATGAAGTAAATCATCCTTTGGAGATATTTTAAATGAAAGAAGGATGTTGAAGATAAATGGATAGCTTTCATATTGTTATGATCAATGGAGGTACCTTTGAGAACACTCATAGAGAATATAAGAATGGTGCACAAATTGGAGGTTAGTTGGTGGGAGGGAATAAATTTACTAGAAAAAAAGATCTTGTATTCAATGGTTGACTAAAGGTGATAGGAAAACATTTGTTTTCAATAGATTTTCTTCCAAACACAAGAAAAAACACCATAACTAAATTATTGGATGGAAATAATAGAGAACTAGTGGAGGAAATTAATTTAGAAAATTGGGTGACTAATTACTTTCATGATATCTACAATGCCCAGCTTCAGATCCCCAACCCTAGTAGAAAAAACATGTTACTGTGAATCATTAGCCTAGTTATTAGTGATAAAATGAAGTAGAATTTGATTAAGAAGTTCAGTAAGGAAGAGGTTTAAAATGGTGTATTTTCTATGGGAGCTTTCAAATTTGCAGGACTGAATGGCTTCCCGTAGCTTTCTTTTAGGTGATGATCAAGTATGATCTAATGCATGTTTTTAGAGATTTCATAAAGAGGGGGAGAATCCAATGAGAACTAAATCAGACCTACATTTTTTATGTACCAAAATTTTGGGAACCAAATAGAATGGAATACTTTAGACCTATCATTCTATGTAATACAATCTATAAGATTCTCACTAAGGTGATGGTAAATTTCCTAAAGCCCTTACTAGATAAATTTATTAACCCTTCCCGAAGTGGCAATATGCTTGGAAGATAGATTCCTAATGTGGTGATAACCTCCCATGAAGTTCTACATTCCATGGAGAAAAGTAAAAATCCTGGTATGATTATGAAAGTTGACATCTCCAAAGCCTATGATAAGGTATGGAGGGAATTCTTATTTGACATCCATGTCACACTTGGTTTTGGGGGAAAAAAAAATTACCTAATTAAAGAAGTAGTTGATCTGGTTAAATTGTTTTTGTTGGTCAGTGGTACTCCTTGAATTTTTTTAATACTAGTAGGGGATGATGGAAGGGTGAACCTTGATCCCCCTATGTTTTGATTATAGTGACTGAGATTCTTGGACATATTTTATTTCTTTAGCAAAGTATGGAAGGATTAAGGGGATCAAATTAGCCTCTACTGTCCCCCCTAAAGTTCTACATCAATTTTTTTGATAACACCTTCCTTTATGGATTATCCTTAATAAGAGAGGCTAGGGATTCAAAAGAGCTCCTAGATATATATGCTAAAGTCTTTAGACAACACATAAATTATCAAAAAAGAAAGTTATGTTTATTTAAAATGGAGATGGACTTGCAAATAAAGCTAACTTGGAAGCTCAATTTCTAGGTGGCATCCCTACCTGACACATATCTTGGCCTATCACTTACTATTAAGGAGGTTTCCCCCAGTTTATAGAACATTGTTGTGGAGCATATGCAGAAAAAAAACACAAGTTGGAAAGGAAAAGTTCTAAGTAATGGGTATGTGTAGGATCATGGTGGGCTAAATCTAGTAATGTGAAAGAAAACTAGTCAAAAAAAATCCAAAAGAGATTTAAAATTTTCTCTAACTTTTTCTCCCAATCCTAATACCAATGTAAAAAAATTGACCTAGGCTTTAAAAAGAATTGAATACTAATTTGTCATTTTCAATTAACAAAAGCAACCTCTGGTATTAGGTATAGGATCAAAAATTAGGTATACAAAATATATCTTGTCATTTAATCACTCCACCTTGCATCCAACCACAAGTAGGTACATTTTTTATTATTTTTTGATTGGTTAATTTGTTTTAAATTTTTATTTAGGTTTTGTAATAAAAATGTAAGTTTTTCAGTTCGATTTATAAATAGTTCATTCAAATTGTAATTCTATGCTTATTTGCATTATAAACAAGCATAGAAGACCCTAACCAACCTCCAAAAAATACCCCACCAAATGAGGAGTTCCTTTCTTTTGTCTTGTTGTAGTTCATTGTCAATCTCCAATTCACAACTAGCTTCTTTGAGTGATTTTCTAGTCCCATTCAGTGGTTGGGCTCTTAGTGAATTCTACTTAGATGAGTCTGTAGGTCTAAGGGAATCCTTCTTGATTGATCAATTGCTTTGACAGTAGCTACTTTTCTAGAGAAGATATTACCTATCAACCACTACCCTTAGAATAGTAGGGGCAACAATCCATAACCACCACTATCCCCTCAAAACCCTCCCAAATTAGAGAATCAAGACCTAATTGAAGAAAATCTAAATCAATTTAGGGTTGTGCAAAAAACACAAAAACACTATCACTAGTTTTTATATTATGGTAGCCACCCTTAATACTATTGTGGGTAATATTCATACCCTTATTAAGTAGCATGATAGAATTCTCTGTTGGCATGATGACATGCACCAAAAATTTGATGATCGCTTGGATTATTATGACTTTTGGATGTTGCCATAGTTTTGGTCATTTCATTTGGCATTGGTACTTCTATGGTATGTATTACATGATTCCTCTTTAACATCCTATTTCATATCAAGTATTTTACATGATTTATCATCTTCTTTTTCTCCTGCAACTTTTACATGTTAGTGGGGGTTAGTGTGAGGAGATTGTGACATTGATCATTGAAAAGGGAATGGTAATCATATGTTTTAAAGTTATTAAATGCATATATAGATACATATGTACTTTTCATTTGTTTGTACTAATGAAATTTTATAATATGTATACTTGTCATTTATTTTTTACTCATCTTAATGTTCTTAGATTATAAAGAAATGATTTTCATCATTGTAACAACTAATTTTTTAACTATTGTAGGAAACACCTAATGCAATGGAGGGGGTCGGTAGGGCTTTGTATCTTTGCTCACTCGACTAACATTTTCCTATGAGAGGTTGCCTGTGGTAAATTTTAAAGTGAATTCTTGATTATCTTATTAATTTATTACGTTATCATACAAATCATTATAGTTTAAGTTGTAGATGAATTTTACAACCATACAAACATGTTTAGGTTAGACTTATTGAGGTGTGTACTTTGTCAGGGACATATAAAAGGACTCCCGAGTGATGGAGGAAGTTGTAAGGAGAGGTAAATGAAATTTCATTCATTATTGATCAAATATGCATTTTTATAAATTTATATTTGATATGGAAAAATAATTTAATCACTAGTCTAACTTAGATTTTAACTTCTTTTTTCATGCATGATCTAGAGAGTTTAGAGAGTGCATCAAAGAGGCTATATTTTGAGGATCCCCTAGCAGGCTAGGATATAGTAGTTATTTAGGGATGCCTTAAGGAACATTTTCATATGGAATATACCAAATTTTAAGCATAAACATTGATTTCATAGACATATTTTAATGGCATGCACCATATTAATATATAGATGTACATTTTGACATACATTGCATCAAATTTATATATGATTATATATTTTGATATATTATATTACTGTTAATTATTGTGCATGTGTATTTGTATAGTGTATGGAATCTTATTTATTTTAATCATGTTCATTAGAATCCTGTTAACTAGATTATGATTCATTGGAGTCTTGTACATGGTTTATGAAATCTTATTGATTTTAGTCTTGTTCATTAGAATCTTGTTCGTGGTTTATGAAATCAATATCACAATAATAGAAAATAATTGAACTCCTCTAAAGATTTCAAAAGCTCCAAAGCCAAAATACCTCCTTAAGATAAAAAAAGTAAAAATTAAAGATAATCCCTTGAAATTTTTCAACATCCAACTAACTAGGAACACAATGAACAAACAAATAAAAAAGGGCTTTGAGTTAAAACCCTCAAAGATCATTGCTCAATTGTGCTTAGTTCACCTTGTGGGTACTTCTATGTATGGTGTTCACAAATGTTTTAATGTTCTATGGAAAAAATAGTTATATCATTGGGGTTCAACCAACCATCTAGAGCTAATAGTGCCGACAAAATGATGTCATGATGAATACATAAAAAAGTTTAGGAGTGCTGCACCAATTCACTAAGGAACATTACGAGGTTTGGTATCGATCGATACATTGTGCCAAGTTTAAAAAAATTTAATCTCCCAAAACTAAGAGAGGATATTGTAGAAACCAATATCATGGTCTTGAAGAATCTAACATTTCATCAATAGGTATCATGAGCTCTAAGTTACAAGCATTATAAGATCACTGCCCAAATGTGCTTAGGGAAACTTGGAGACACTCTTGTTTAGGATGCTTGTGAATGTTCTTGGCTCTCTATGAATGAAAAAGTGGTATCACTAGGGCTCACCTAGCCATTAAGAGCTAATAGAACTGATGAAATGATGCCACAATGAATGCTTTGAATGTTCCAAAGTGGTGCACTAATTCACTCAGGAACACTACACCATTTGGCATTGATGGAGATTGTTGTGACAATTTCAAATGAAATTGAACCTCCCATAACTAAGAGTAGTTATTGTAGACATTGATACCATAGTCATGTACAATGTGATAGCTCACCAATGGGCCTCACAAGTTCTAAGTTACAAGCATCAAAATATAATTTCCCAAACATGCTTAAGGCACCTTGGAGATAGTTTGGTTTAGAGTTCTTGTAAATGTTCTAGGCTTTCCATGTATGAAGATGTAGTGTCACTAGGTTTCACTCATCCATCTAGAGCTAAGTGTCCTTACACATTCTAAATTGTCAATCTAACCACTAAGACCTATGACTATGCCTTGTATACTACTTAAAAAGATTTTCCTTGAAATCAGAAATAAAATCAGCCGCATACATTTGTTTTGCAACCAACTCACAACAAGAGCCTTCACCTCCATTCTTCAATTTTTATTTCACTATTTCATAAACCTTCTTTTAAACTATCATCTTTTCAATATCTTCTTTGCACCCCTCATGGAAACATGTCGATAGTATTGATAAACTACCACATTGTGAGAACTTCTCATTTAAGCAATTAGTTTTATAAAAGAAAAAACGATCATCTCTTGGACATGAGAATTGATCTAGTAATAATCTTGATGATTTTGGAAGGCAACTAGCACTAAAAAATTTCAAATTTTCATTAGCATGAAAAAATGAACGGATGGAGTGTAGTACTTCACGGTGCATAGAAAACTCCACATGACATTTGCAACAATATTTATTTTGAATCTTAAGTGGCATATAATAAAATGACTTCATTAATTCAAAATTCATTTGTGACATATGTAGTGTTGGATATTAATCTCTCAAAACTATTTTAATAATATTGGTTGACTTACCTTCAAATAATATTTTGGATGTGGGGTAGGGTCTTTATTGCTAATTCTTAGCTTCAAAAAATCCTTTGCATTTGGTGACACTCTTGATCTAGAGTGCCAAAATTGTGCAATTTATTCCTTCACACCCTCTATCAATTTCTCATCATAATGTGGAAATCTCCCACAATAAGCTTATTTATCAGTTTCATGAGGATTTTCAAGTCTCTCTATTTTTTTTCAAATGCTCACCTAAAATTCATATGACTTATGTTCAAGTCAACACAAGTTTTTATAATAAATCTCTCTTTTCTCAAATGATGACTTGCCATTTGAAGGAAGTTGTAATAACCATATGAGTAGTTGTCTTGTCCTTTTCCATTCTATTTTTTCCTATGCTATTGAGAGCACTAAAAATATTCTTCATAGTAAAGGCATTTCTCTCCATTTTCTTGTTGACATGGATTTTTAATTTGGATAGCATAGGTCTTAAATTTTGCATCCTTAACAATTGCACAAAATGTTGGAATTTCTCCACCAATGTCTTGTTACTAAATTTTGTTCATATAGTTATCAACAAATAGAATGAAATATTTATCACCATAATAGATTTCCACTCCAATAGGAAAAAGTAAATTAATATGAGCCAACTCCAAAATATCATCAGAGGAATAACTCTTTCTCTTGAAACTAGACTTTGTCATTTTACGCATTTGACATTGTTTGCACATCACTTTATTAGGTTTTCTCAATCTTGGTAACCCTCTAAATCTTTTCATGTTACTAATGCTTACCAAACTATCAAATTTTACATGACATATTCTCTCATGCCATAACCAAATATATTGAAAATTGTGCAAACAGACAAGTATCTTCAGATAGGTTTAGATAGAACAATTTACCTTTTGTTGGCTATCCACTTCCAATTAGTTCACCAGTAGCATAATATATATTTTCACTCTTATTTTTTTATATAACTCGATAGCATTAAATTATCAACTATACCACACTCAACAAGTTCTATTTCAAACCATTACCCCAATATACATTGACACATCTGATCTTATACTTCTGTATAATTGATCCTTTACCTTTCACATAACATGGTTCATAATTTCCAAACTTTACACTAATTCCAATATAATTTTCTATCTTCTCAAACTTTCTTGTATCATGAGTCATAAGATGTGATCAACCACTATCAATTATCCATATATCGTTCTTATTTATGTGTGAAATTAATGCAATTTTCTCATCATTAGAATTGCACAATTCCATAATAGGTCAAGATAATCACACCATTATTTCTCTATCTTAGATACTATATCCATTTTGACAACCATCTATTCCATTATGAAAATACATTTGAATTGTCAACCTAGGGATGTAGGACTTGAAATGGGTCAGAACGGTACTAAGTTCCTTAAAGAATCTTAACACCTATACTATAGGAAACTAAAATGCACGAAAGGAATCTATACTACTAATATAGAATAGTAAACATGCTTGGACTATCAATAGATAACTATAAAAACTATGGAAGATGGATTCTAAACTAGTTAACAATTCAAACATCCACTATGATTGTTTTCCATAAGTGTTGCAGGAACTTTCATAGTAAATCTATCTTAAAATAGGGAATTGAAAGAAATGAATCTACTCTACCTAAATCTATTCCACCTCCCAAGTGGGTCCCCTTGGTTAGCTTCAACTGACCAAGAACACAATAGGTATTCCAAAATCACTCTTTCATTAGAATTCTTCTTTTGTTACATGACTAAATAATTCGTGGAGAATAGAAAAGAGAAACTTTAGAATCTTCAACTAGTATTATTTTTCAATTTTTCCCTCCTCCTCCTCAAAATGATCCCTCCTTCCTTATATATAGAGGATTGGAGCTTATTACAAACATAAGATAAAAACTATGAACAAACATTGCTAGAAAAGAAGGCAAAATGTCAACCACAACATACATCATTGATTAAGAAATAGAATAATAGTTCACAAGGAATATTGTAAGTTAGATATTCCTAATTTTCTTAGGACAGTAACTCTCCTTGTAGATGTGGCTTATCATTTAGAATTGGTCTACACTTCTTTTACCATGAATAGTCTTCATTACTCCCTCCTTTAATATGGTAATCACCATTCTTTGTGTCACTTCTCCATTTCATGATAATTAGAACATTTGAACACATATGCACAAGAACATTTCTACTCTTATTCAAATATTAGAACATAGCTTCAAATATTCATATGAAATACTATATTTTATAAATAATATTAAGCATAATATGTCATAGCCACTATCCATTGGTTCAATAAGTTCTAACTGTATCTGGCATAAGTTCACAAGACATTTAAAAATAAATGTGTTGGAAATGTTTTCACAAGGCTCAAAGAGCAAGTTAAAACTATAAAACTATATCAAATTTAAGACATTAATATGCCTCATCATCTGCCCCTCACTATGCAAATGCTTGTCCTCAAGCATTGTATTTTTTTTCCATAGCTCTAAAATCTCCCACTGCAATCTTCCCTTGTTTCCCACTGAAATATCCTTTGGTCTATTTCCAATGCTCACCCAAGTGTTCTTCAACCAATGGGTCTAACCTGGTAGCATTATTTTCATACAGAGGCCAGAGAAGGGTAGGAGGCTAAAAATTTAGTACCATCCATAACTCCTTTATAATTAGCCTTCCCAATTGCATATATCTAGCCACTCTATTAATTTTTTCCTGAAAATTGATAGGACTATGTGGTTCAGCCTTCTTAAAATCTTATGCCAGTCGATTCCATCAATTTCTAAGCCCTACAATTACTCTTTGTTGTGTGAAATTTGGAAGTGTCTAGTATTCTTTGTAAACTTTTTCCCTTTCTTCAAACACTTTTTCTCTAATTTTTGGCTTTGGACTTTTGAAAGTTAATCTGAACCAATCTCTCAAAAGATCATAAGGCTCATGAGATTTAGCCTAGACTGGTAATAGTTCAGTCATTTCAAGATCTCTATAGGTATCCAATTTCCTATCATAATTTGTTTTAGTGTGCATCAAGGACATTAGAGATCTTAGGTGAACATCCCCTGTGTAAAGTAGAGGATTCCATGTTGTTTCATGTGTAATTATAAAATTATGCAAATAGAACTCACACAACAAATTCTTTTTCCATGAAGGAAAAGTCTGATACACATTATAAAAATCTTCAGAATTTTTAAATTCGCAATCAATATCTCTTATTGTCATTATTAACTGAAATAACATAAATTATTCCTTCAAACTAATAGCATACACCCTTGGGGGTGGTATATAGGCCATTACTTGGTTACATAGCTTTAAAGCTTTATTCATTTTTTGTTTATGCTTTTCAAGTTGTTTCTTCAATGATTCAATTTCCTAATCTCTATCAAATATTGTGTTTTTCATTTGTTCTCTTTCTTGTCTCCACAAGGCCTTTTGAAAAATAAAATGATGGTATAGACCAAACAATATCGACTGGATTGTATATGACAAAAATTCCTCAGCCTTAGATTTCATTTTTTCTTCTTTGGCAAATTGATGGAAATATTGAGTGTATGAGAAGGATTTATAAGGTATAAGAGAAACATTTGAATATTCAAGGACTGATAGCATGATAGGTTGATCATTTCTAGGGGCTTCTTCTGGAATAGCAGTAGGGTTTGATTTACACATTTCTTGATTCTCTTGTGGTATCTCCTTGACAGGCTCTTTTTCATGTTTTTCTACACTTTGGGGCTCCAATTGCATAGGAGAATCATCTAGGATATTTTCAACTACTGACTCTATATGAGACTTTGAAATTGGGGCATTTCGGTTTTCAGTGGAAGCTGGAGATGCTTGACCTCACATATGAGGGATTCTATGCACAGGAACCTCTTCAACTTCAACCATTTTGTGAGTTCATCTTAGTTTAGGCATGACTAGAGATGATGCTACAGGAGTGGTTACTGCAAGAATATACCTCTTTCTTTTTGTTACTTTAATAGGGGGGTTTTGGGCTTCTTTTTCTAGGTTAGGGATTTCTTTACTAACCTTATGCTTTCATTTGCCTCTAGAAGAGCTTGGTATATCCTCCTCTAAAATAGGCTCAATAGGTATTAGGAGAAGGTTCCTTTTCCATTTCAACCAGATTTTGACTAGGTTCAGTGATTTCTTCCTCATTTCCTACATTTTGAGGAATAGGGTTGGCTTGAGGTTGTAAGGTCTTGAATTCAAAAAATTGTGTCCATGAAATATGGGAGGAATTCCCAAGAGATCTTTCAACTAGAATTTTAATGAGGGCATGATGGGAAACAAAATTTTCCTTTCCTTTTTGAGTTTCCTCGGCACTTATACATAATATATTATAAAGAAAGTTGGGGACATTAACTTGCATGTTATGTCTTATGTAACTGAGCAATTTAAAATGATGAGCATGCAAGTTTGAAAACCCGCCTTCATAGGTTAAATACCTAATAATGTAGGTCACCAATTCTAGGTATGGAGCTAGAAGAGAAAGTCTTTTACATCCTTGTTTTGAAATGTCTAGTTGAGGATCACCTAGCCTAGTGAATTGTGCCTCTGAGGACATGTCGTCATGTTCGTTTGGATAATGCTCCCTAATTGATAGAAATCTTATGACTTCTACTATCCTCTCCTTAATAGAAATCACTCTTAACCCCCATATTGTGGCTTCCCCTTCATCAAATGTCATAAATTCTATTGCTACTTCTTAATTATATTCAGCTAGTTAAAAGAAATAGCCAAGCCATCCACACACATGAAAATATCAGATTGCTTCAATATTTGCAAGCAAAACATTATGAATGACTGGCTGATACCTCTTTAACTATCCCCCATCTCAAAATGTCTAGCTTTGATTTCCTCCGCTCTCACCACTCTAATAATTTTTTGATTTTTACCTATAAAAACTTCCTCTTTTCTAAATTTCAAACTAATCTTTATGAAAAGTGTTGATAGGAAAAATGTCGTTACCACTTCTCTTAACAAGACTCCATTATGTCTGGCATGTAAAATAATGATGCATTAATTATGAAGGACATTAAGGCTTAACTGAAAGCATGACTGGAGTAGATGCTGCAAGAGTGGTTGTTGTAGGAATAGACATCTTTCTTTTTGTTACTTTGACAGAGGGGTTTTGGGCTTCCTTTTCTAGGTTAGGGCTTTCTTTACTAACCTTATGTTTCCATTTACCTCTAGAAGAGCTTGGTATATCCTCCTCTAAAATAGGATCAATATGTATCAAGAGAAGGTTCATTTTCCATTTCAGCTAGATTTTGACTGGGTTCAATGATTTCTTCCTCATATCCTACATTTTGAGGAATAAGGTTGGCTTGAGGTTGTAAGGTCTTGAATTCAAAAAATTCTACCCATGAAATAGGGGAGGAATCCCTAAGAAATATTTCAACTAGAATTTTAATGAGGTCGTGATGGGAAACAAAATTTTCCTTTCCTTTTTGAGTTTCCTTAGTACTTATACACAACATATTATAAATAAAGTTGGGGACATTAACTTGCATGTTATGTCTTATGTAACTGAGCAATTTAAAATAATGAGCATGCAAGTTTTAAAACCTACCTTCACAGGCTAAATACCTCTTAGTGTGGGTTGTCAATTCTAGGTATGGAGTTGTAAGAGAAAGTCTTTTACATCCTTGTTTTGAAATGTCTAGTTGAGGATAACCTGGTCTAGTGAATTGTGCCCATGAAGACCTGGCATCATGTTCATTTGCATAATGCTACCCAATTTCTAGCAATCCTGTGACTTTTGATATCCTCTCCTTAGTACCAATCACTCTTAACCCCCATATTGTGGCTTCCCCTTCATCAAATGTTGTCATAAATTCTATTGCTACTTCTTCATTATATTTAGTTAATTGCAAGAAATAACCAAGGCATCCACATACATGAAAATGTTAGACTACTTCAATGTCTATTAGTAAAACATTATGAATGATTGGCTCATACCTCTTTAACTTTCCCCCCATCTGAAAATGTCTAGCTTTGATTTACTTCACTCTCACCACTCTAATAAGTTTTTGATTTTTACGTCTGCAAACTTCCTCTTCTCTGAATTTCAAACTGATCTTTATGAAAAATGCCGTGACCACTTCTCTTAACAAGACTCCATTGTGTTTGGCATGTAAAATAATGATGCATTAATTATGAAGGACATCAAGGCTTAATGAAAGGCGTGACTAGAGTAGATGCTACAAGAACAAACCTCTTTCTTTTTGTTACTTTAACAGAGGGGTTTTGGGCTTCCTTTTCAATGATAGGGCTTTCTTTACTAACCTTACACTTGCATTTACATCTAGAAGAGCTCAATATATCTTCTACTAAAATAGGATCAACAGGTATCAAGAGAAGGTTCTTTTTCCATTTCAGCCAAATTTTGACTAGGTTCAGTGATTTCTTCCTCATTTCATACATTTTGAGGAATAGGGTTGGCTTAACATTGTAAGGTCTTGAATTCAACAAATTTTGCCCATGAAATAGGGGAGGAATCCCTAAGAGATATTTCAACTGGAATTTTAATGAGGGTATGATGAGAAACATAATTTTCCTTTCCTTTTTGAGTTTCCTCAACACTTATACACAACATATTATAAAGAAAGTTGGGGATATTAACTTGCATGTAATGTCTTATGCAATTGAGCAATTTAAAATGATGATCATGAAAGTTTGAAAACTCGCCTTCATAGGTTAAATACCTAATAATGTGGGTTGCCAATTCTAGGTATGGAGCTAGAAGAGAAAGTCTTTTACATCCTTATTTTGAAATGTCCAGTTGACGATCACCTAGCCTGGTGAATTGTGCCTATGAAGACTTGGCATCATGTTCATTTGGATAATGCTCCCCAATTGTTGGCAATCCTATGACTTCTAATATCCTCTCCTTAATAGAAGTCACTCTTAACCCGCATATTGTGTCTTCCCCTTCATCAAATGTTGTCATAAATTTTGTTGCTACTTCTTCATTATATTTAGTTAATTACAAGAAATAGCCAAGCCATTCACGTGCATGAAAATTCTAGACTGCTTCAATGTCTGAGAGTAAAACATTATGAGTGACTAGCTTATACCTCTTTAACTGTCCCCCCATCTCAAAATGTCCAGCTTTGATTTCTTCTGATCTCACCACTCTAATAAGTTTTTTATTTTTATGTCTACAAACTTGCTCTTTTATAAATTTCAAACTAATCTTTAAGAAAAATGCCCATATGAAATTTTTTTTTACCACTTCTCTTAACAAGATTCCATTATGTTTGGCATGCAAAATAATGATTCATTAATTGTGAAAGTCATCAAGGCTTAAGTCAATGTGTTTTCATAATAAATTTTAGTCCTTTCAATCATGCCAAACACCAGTGATCTTCCCCAAAATCACAATAAAAAGGTACAACATATACAAAAGGATTTTAAAATTAATGAAAAATATCAAACTACTGCCAAAGTACAACCTATAATGTGGACATGAATTAGGACAACTTGGAGATGAGATTTGGAAATTAATACACTTTCTCAGCCCCCTACTAAAATTTGACAAGTGTCCACACTTTAAAGAATTTGGTATAGGAATGAGAAACTAGCTTAAGACTTATTTAATACATATAATGTAGTATTAGATATAAATATTGAAACCTATATGCTAAAAATAAATAAAGAGTAAAAGAAATTATTATACCTAAAAATTTGAGAGTCTACATCCACATGTAGATTGATGAGGTGGCAAAGGTTGATGACTGAAGAAAAGGTGCTGACAGTATAGTTTATTGAAAGTAGTAAAAATAGAATTTGTGGGTGATGTGGAGTGTGAGTGGATGGTAGATAGAGAAATAAGATGGTTTGACATGAAGAAAGAGAAAAGTGAATGAAAGAATACACCCCATATTAAATGAGGTTTTAATATGCGGGTTTCATGAAATTTTATTATGGAATGGTTGTAGGAACAATGTTTTCACCTTCAGTTGCAAGAACTATGTTCATAGGAGCTAGTGAACTGCTTGGTTGGAATTGCTGCAAGAATTCATCTTTAGTCGGTGATTTATGATAGAGATGTAGCCTATGGCCATTTACAAGTAACTTAAACTAGACAAGATCAATTGTTGTCAGTTACATTGCACCATTGTCAAAGACATACTGAAATTCATAAGGCCCTAACTAGCAAGTCTACAATTTCTGTGGATTCTGTTTGAAGTAAGAATCATATAGGAGATCCCAATCTCCTACTTGGAATTGTTTATTCCTAATATGTACATCATGCCACTTCTTTCATTGCTATTGAATAATTGATGTTCTTTCCAAGATATCATTCTTATTTCATCTAGTGAATTCAAGTGGAGGAGTATATCTTCTTATGCTGTAGGAAGACTGATGTTCAATTCCAAAGTAGTGTGCAGTGTTTTATGTTCAAATTCAATGGGAAAAATTGTTGCTTTACCATAGACATGTTCAAATGGAGTGAATCCAGTTGTTGTCTTCCATGTGGTCTGGTATGCCCAAATAGCTTAGTCAATCTGTTGGTCCAATCCTTCTTTTATATGTGCATTATCTTAGTTAGAATGGCTTCAATATCTCTATTGGTGACCTTTGCTTTCCCATTTTCTTTAGGATGATAAGGACTAGATTTATGGTGCCTTATGTTGTATTCCTTCATAACCTCTACGATCAAGTTTGATGTAAACTAGGTTTTTTGATCTGTGACAAGATCTCTAGGTACTTTATAGTAGGTGAACATTTCTTCATACAGGAACTTAGCTACTTTCTCATCTCTTGCATTTTTCATTACTCTAACTTCTACCTATTTACTTACATAATCTGTACAAACTAAGATGTAGGTTTTTCCACCTGATGGTGGGTCAATTGGACCTATGAAGTCTATGCCCCACTTAGCAAAAGGTGTAAATATAATCTATGGAGTGAGTGGCATCTCATCAATTTTGGTTGGTTAGCCCATCCTCTAGCATTTGTCACAATGGATTGTATAAGTCACTGCATCCTTATGTAAGGTTTGCCAATAATATCTAGTTGTAAGTACCTTCAGTGTTGTTCTTTTCCCTACAAAATGGCCTCCACATGGTTCATCATGACAAGCATGCAGTATATCATATATGTCATCTTCCCTGACACATCTCCTCATGACCTGATCTAGTCCTACATAGAAGAGATTTTTATCTATATAGGAATACTAAAAAAATTTCTCTACTACCTTTCTCCTTTCTTTGTGAGAGAAGTGTGGGGGCATTCTATTTGTAGCAAGATAATTTTCTATGTCTGCATACAATGCTGTATGAGTTGCTATACGGAACAAGTGCTCATCTAGAAAGGTATCTTTAATTAGAGTTGGATCTTCATTAGAAATGTTCAATCTAGACAAATAATCTACAACTATGTTGGATTTTCCTAGCTTATCAATAATAGTAATAGCAAACTCTTGTAACAACAAGAGCCATCTTGCTAGTCTACCAATGATAGCTAGTTTTTTCATTAAGTACCTTATAGCTGAGTGATCAGTATGAAAAAAATAGGATATCCAATTACATAATGTTTGAATTTTTTCAATGCATAGACTATAGCTAGAAGTTCTTTTTTAGTTACTATGTAATTTAGTTCAGGTCTATGAAGGCTTTTACTAATATAGTAAATGGCATTTTAAAGATTAGCATGCTTTTGTCCTAATACAACTCCTACAACATAGTCTAATGCATCAATATGAATATGAAATGGAATTGATCAATTTGGTCCCTTTAAAACTAGTGCCATGGTGAGGAGTTTCTTAACCTATAGGAAGGCTTCATTACATTCAAGTGTCCAAATGAATTCAGTTTCCTTAGTCAACAATGTATACAAAGGACTAGCTATTTTACTCAAATCTTTTATGAAACACCTATAATATCTAGCATGACCTATAAAAGGTCATACATCTTTTTTTTTTGTAGGTATGGTCATTGTTAGAATTATCTCTATCTTAGCCGGATCAACTTATATTCTTGTAGTTGATCTGAAATGACCAAGCACCACTCATTCCTACATGAGTATGAAGTATTTCTCACTATTGAGTGATAGATTATGTTCTTTACATCAAGTAAGAACCTTTTCAAGATTCATCAAGCCTTCTTCAAAGGTGACTCCAAATGTTGTGAAATCATCCATGTATATTTCCATGCAATCATACAATATATCAGCAAAAATATCGATCACAGCTTGTTGAAATGTTGTAGGGGCATTACACAAGCCAAATGGAAAAATAGAATATGCAAAAGTACCCCATGGGCATGTAAATGTGGTTTTATCTTGATCTTTAGGAGCTATACTTATTTGATTATAACCACTATACCCATCTAGAAAAGAAAAATACTTCTTACTAGCTAGAGTGTCTAGAACTTGATCAATGAATGGTAAAGGAAAGTGATCCTTTTTGGTTGCCTTATTCAATTCTCTATAATCTACAAAAAATTTCCATTTCCCTCCCTTTTTAGGCACTATAACTAGAGCTAAAACCCATCTACTATCAGATATAGGATATATAAAACAAGCATCAAGCAATTTTTGCAATTCAATTTTAACTACTTATCTAAGGGCTAGATTAGTCCTTCTTTAGGGTTGACAAAGTGGCAAGCACCCTTCATTGATGTATATTCTATGAGTTCATAATATAGGACTCAACCCTTTCATATCCCCATAGTCCCATGCAAAATCCTTTTCATACTATCAAAGAAGCTTTGTTAGTTATTTCATCTATGTGGAAGACAATTTGGGATTGACATGGAGATTATGACTTTTTGAAAACTCAATAGTAGTTGTGAGCTCAACTATAGTAGCTTCAAAAATTGGACTTGTATATAATTCATAGGGTAAGAGTTGATGAATAATGTCTAGCTCCTTGAGTAGAATAAAACACTCATTACATTTCTCATATGTGGTTAATTCTAACATAGAACTGTCAGTTACATATTTTTCTACTACACAAGTGTTATTAAGAATACTCTGAATTACTAAATCCTCTTCCTAAAACTTCAAAAAAGACTGTGTATGTAACATCATAAGCTAAGCTATAGAGTTTAATTCTTCTTCTCTGTCCCCTAAATCTAGCCATATATATGTAGTTAAATATGGTTTTGGTTGTGTTGGAGGATATAGATCAAATTTCTTCATTGCTTGACAATTAGATATGGTCATACTCCCTAACCTAAAACTTATATTTGCACCAGTTATAGCTAACCATGGTCATCCTAGAATGATAGGGTAACCAAATAAATTGGCCTTTGGAGATAGAATCATGAAATCTATAGGGTACTCTAGAGAATCTAGGGTTGTGACTATGTCTTCTATCATTCGATCAAGAGTGATAGTAGAACTATCTGCAAGTTGCAGAATTGTTGGGGTAGCCCATAATCCTTCTATATTCAAATTTTTCATAGTATCCTTAGTCATGATATTTATAGTAGCACCAAGATCAATTAAAGCATTTTTGATAGACTATCCATTTATATTCACATTCACAAATGGGCTTCCTAGGTCAGAATATTTAGGAATGATCAATTTTCCTAACATGATGTCAGCCAATTGTCCTACAACATGGATTGTTGTTGGATCCTTTTTCTTCCTCCAAGGATTTTTTAGATAGGCTTCTTTGATGGCTTTTCCATAAATAGGAACATCTTTAATAGCTCAGAATAGGGGTGTTTGGACCTGCATGTTCTTTAACTAATCAATGATATCAAAAGATTGTTCCTCTATGTGTGCAGGTTTACTTTGTATGAGCTTCTTTAGAAAAGGAGGTTCAACTATTGGTTGAGCTTGAGTTGAGCTAGTGGCATTAGCTAGGTCAACCTCTTGTGGCTTAAAGATTGTAGGTTCTAATGTTGTAGGAGTATTTGGTATTTCAATTATAAGAGACAGTTTAGGTGCTGGTAGGGTTGTACCAAATCTCAAATGTATATCTGCAACATTTAGAGCATAAGAAGGGTATTTTTGAGCATTAGCAAAATACATGTGTTGTTGTGACTGGTGGTTATTTGGATTTGGCTAAGGTTATTTAGGAAACTAGGTCTACTTTTGAGGTCCAAGACTTGCAAGTGGTGGAATTAGTGTAGGTTGTTGGACTGGAGGTGGTAATTGTGGTAATTTTGGATTACCAATATTTTAGTTAGGCCATTGTTGAGGTCTGCTCCATTGATTTGTAGACTACCAATTCCCCTAGGGCAGTTGCCATTGGTTCTACTGATTCTACCATTGATTATTTTGTTGGTTTGGCTAGGATGGTTGCGAATTCTAAGGCCATTAAGGCTTCTATGGATTATTTTGCCAACAATTATTCCAATTAGGTTAAAGTTATATTGTGAAGGACCTTGGGTATTATAGTTTTTCCATTGATTAATATATAGATTTAAATTTTTCAAAGGGTCCTGAGGATGACATTGGGCCATTGGTCAGCATTGAACAACAAAGAATACTTTCTCATCCTCTCCATCTATTTTGATGTACTTAGTTGGAAGATGTTGGTTTTCCACGCTAGCGACCAATTTGCATTAGCAATCTTTCTTATGCTTCCAATAGTGTGGGCAGTACTCAGCTAATTGTACCTTAGCTTTTGCATGGTTCTTCTTTGCATTCATTGTCTCGAGATGTGTAGCGACATCATTTATAATATCCTACTTAAAATATGAGAGTAGATCATATATCTCGAGCTTTGAAATACCCTAATTGATTCATTTAGTAGATGTAGTCTAGTATCCTTTTCCTTTCATCATTGTTGACCTTGAGTAGTTAAGAAAGAGTTTCTTAAGGTCATCCCAAGAAGATTGATATAAATCTCCACCAGCCATCAAGTCTAATGCTTCTAGACAATTATCATTCATGCCTCTCAAGAAGACCAGCTTTTATGAATCCTTGGACAGAACATGCTGAGGATTCTTTTGCAATGTATACAAGAAATGTGAAACATAGTCTTCCAATGTTTCATGTTCCTTTTATGATATTCTAAAGATATGATATCCTCTTGAATCATTTTCTTTGCAGTACTCTTTGTATTTGTCTAGAAACAGAGTTTGCATTTCATCCCAAGTACCTACTGCATTGACTCCTAAGCCTATGAACTATCGTAAAGATGATTCTTTTAGTGTTGGTGGAAATAACTTAAACTTATGGGCATTAGTGTTGTAGTCAAAGCTATGATAGAGTATGTCAAACACAAACAAGAAAGTATCAGGATCTTTAGTTTCAAGGCCATAAAACTTTGGGAGATCATTTGGAGGTATATTTTTAGATTAGCATTGGTTATAAGGCTTGGGAGAGGAAATGGAAAAGTAGGTTGTGCCGTTACTAAAGGTATTTGATTATGAGGTTACTGCTGAAAAGGAACATTGGGTACTAGATTGTTAATAACCAATAGACTTAGAGTAGTATTATCAAGAAAACAAGCCAAAATTTCAGCAAATAGTTGAAGACCACTTGTATCCAAAGGTTCTACTCTTAAGGATGACTGTAGGAAAAATAGGGCTTGCATCTGAAAAAGGAAACTCAAATTCTTCTTCAATTTCTTTGTTCAGATTAATAGACTCCCATGGAAGAAATCTCATATTCATCTTGTTATCTTCCTCTTCGATGCATGCAATTGAATTGGTGACTTGTTAATCAGGCACACAATCTTGTGGTTTCTAACTAACACACTAATCTAAAATTAGAGAACTCATGAAAGTTCCTAATTTGACACCATCCCTGGAAACGACACTAAAAATGCATGGTTCCATAATAGGTCAAGAAAATCACACCATTATTCCTCTCTCAAGGATACTATGTCCATTTTGAGAACTATCTATTCCATTATGATAATACATTTGAATTGTCAACTCAGGGATGTAGCACTTGAAACGGGTCAGCACACTATGTGCACTAAGTTCCTTAAAGAGTTTTAACACCTATGTTGTAGGAAAGTAAAATGCATGAAAGGAATCTATACTACTAAGACAGAATAGTAAACCCACTAAGATTATCAACATATAAGTGTAGAAACTATGGAAAAGGATTGCAAACTAGGTAACAATTCAAACATCGACTATGATCATTTTCCACAAGTGTTGCAAGAACTTTCATAGTAACTCTATCTTTAAAATAGGGAATTGTAAGAAGCGAATCTGCTCTACCTAAATCTATTACACCTCCCAAGTGGACCCCCTTGGCTGGCTTCAACTAACTAAGAACACAATAGGTATTCTAAAATCACTCTTTCATTAGAATTCTTCTTTTTTTATGTGATTGAATAATTCATTGACAACAGAAAAGAGAAACTTCAAAATCTTCAAATAGTATTATTTTTCAAGTTTTTCCTCATCCTCCTCAAAATGATCCCTCCTTTATTATATATAGAGGATTAGAACTTATTACAAACATAACATAAAAACTATGAACAAACATCACCAAAAAGGTTGAATGTCAACCATGACATACATCATTGATTAAGCAACAGAATAATAGTTCATAGGGAATATAGAAAGTCAAGTCTTCTTGATTTTCTTAGGACAATAACTCTCCTTGCATATGTGGCTTATCATTTGGAACTAATCTGCACTTCTTTTTCCATGAACAGTCTTCATTACTACCTCCTTTAATATGATAATCACCATTCTTTGTGTCACTTCTCCATTTACTAAAAATTAGAACATTCAAACACATATGCACAACAACATTTCTACTCTTATTCAAATATTAGAACATAGGTTAAAATATTTATATGAAATACTACATTTGATATATAATATTAAGAATAATATGTCATAGCCACTGTCCATTGGTTCAATAAGTTCTAACTATATTTAGCATAAGCTCACAAGATATTTAAGAGCAAATGTATTGGAAATGTTTTTCACAAGGCTCAAAGAGTAAGTTCAAACTATAAAACTATATCAAATTTGAGACATTGATATGCCTCATCAAGAATGATATTGCATTGCAACATAAACAACTTCTTCATCTTGATCATCATAGTTACCATCAGAACCATCTCCTTCAACAATGTAGCATGATTTCTAACCTTTATCTTTGTAATAATTGTTACCTCATCTATCTCTATTGTCTGTCCTTCCTCTATTCTTGAAGTCTTTACTTTCTTCCTTCTCATATCTATTAGGACACCTTCCACCAATATGAATAACTTTGTTACATGTAAAATATATGATAGAGAGTTTACCTTTGTATTTATCTTTCCTCTTAATAGCCTTCTGGCCAATGATGCTTCAAGTTCATCAAGATCATCGTCTAATTCATTGTCACTTTCCACATGTCTACTCTTCTTCCTTCTATTAGGTCCATCAAGGGGTAGTGGAGACTTAAAAGTAGATTCAACACTATTAGTTGTGAGATTATCAAAATTTGACAATGCAAATGTAGTAAGTCTTCCAACTAAACTATCTGTGGTCAGATCATTACTAGGTGTACATCTCAACTCTTGTATTGCAAAAACTCTAATAGCATAAAAAAGAACTAAAGTTCTCAATACCTTTCATATCATAGTCTCTTCATTTATGTATCCTCCAACACCTATAGTAGTATTCACTGCCTCTTTGATTAAGCCACAATATTATGCAACGGTCTCATCTCATTTCATTCTCATATCATCAAACTTGCTTCTCAATCTTTCTTCCTTATTCCTCAATACATTGTTGTCTCCTCTATGGATGTGTGCCAACTTATCCCTCATTTTCTTTGCAGTATTGTAATCCTTCACATCATCAAATTCAACAAAACTTAGCTCTATTTCTAGTTCACTCATCATTTGGTTATTCTACTGCTTCTCTTTCATTTGTTCAAATGTCAAGGTCTAGGTACTTTAATGTATTAATTATCTAGGTAGTATGATATAGAATCTCTAATAGCAGATAAGTGTAATCTTATTAAGCCTTTCCATGCTAGGAACTTCTCATTATTCAACTTAGGTATCTCTCTCTTGTACATCTTAATCTTTGACTTGAGTCCCTTCAAACTTTTCTCACAAGAACTTATGCTTTCATACCAATTTTTAGAATAATTAGAATAACTAAGGGGGGTGGAGGTGGTGAATCAATTATCCTTGGATCAAGATGTACCAATTCAACTTTTGAAAACTTCAAACAATTTAAATAATCTCATTAAATAATTCAGTATATATAGCATACTATCAGCAACTTAACATTATTTAAGTCTTTACTTTGTATATGTGTGCAAACTAATAGTAAAATACACAACTGTAAAAAAACATGCATAACATAACATTCATACAATTCTAAAATAGAGGAAAGGTGAAAGAGACAGAAGAGGAGGAAATGTTGGAGAAAGTTGGGGGTTGCTCCTCTGAAGATGCAAATTTTGAAGCAAAAGTAGAGAATTCTAATGAGGAAGCCCAAATTCTCAAAGAAATGAAACTGGTGGTGGATCTTGGAATTTATGGTGATGAAAGCTTCAAGTCCTCTAATAAAAATGTGGTCAAGGAACAAGATTTGTCACCTACTTTTTGTCTAGATAGAGGTAGAAAACTTCAAAAAAGGATTGTGAAAAAAGTTTCCCTAGAATTAATGACAAGAGTAATTAGTTCAATATGGCCATCACTGGACATGACTTGGGTATGGTTGTTTTTGTGATTTGCAAGGTGCAGAAGGAAATGATGAGAAAGGTTGTGTTTGGGTTGATCAATGGGAAAAGTAAACTAATAAAGGTGAGATAAAGCAATGAGGAAAAATGTGATGATATTAAGAGTGCCATATGGATTGAACAAGTTGGAGGAGATCAAGTACCTTACTGAAGATTGGGAGAACATCAATTAGGCTTATCTCTTTTTTGTATTTTTGGCATTTTTGGTTCTTAGGTGCTTACTAGTTTTATTAGTACTTTATTAAATTATGTTTCTATGTCCTTGACATTGCTGAGATGGTTTCTTATCACTATTAGCACTATTAAATCCTACTATTGTTGGAGTAGTAAGACCTTTGTTTTCATTAGTAAGTTTAGTAGTTTAAAGTTTAGACTTATGTTAGTTTTAGGTTTGGATGGTTTAAACTATTCTAAAAATATGACATGTTTTGGTTATTTTATGGTTCTATAAGTTCTGGGTGGGACTCTGACCACTAGGGTCAAAGTTTTCTTCTTTGTTGCTTGGTTGTAATGGCCCAAAGCAAAGATGATCTTTGTTTTCCACTATCCCCTAGGTTCAGGAACCTCTTCCTACCTTTTTTGATCAAAATATAATATTTGCACAAGTAAATGATACCAAGATTTAACATGGAAATTTGGAAAAATTCACCAAGTAGTCCCTTTGGTGAAATGATGGAGCTTCTTGCCTATAGTGCCTACAACCAAGGTTCAATTCTCCATAGGGGCACTATCCAATATGGTTCTTAATTGAGAGTTGTTGACTTTAATCCTTGGTGAAATAGTGGGGCTTCTTTTCCATAGTGCTTATAACCAAAGGTTAATAATGATGAAATATAAAGGGTTAACATTAAATCTAGTCTCAAAAATCTAAGCTCTACAACTCTTTTCTTCTCATTAATGGTGATTAATGGTGGTTACTATGCAAGAAAATCTAGCCCCTTCCACCCAAGAGGTATGCCCAAACTTATGGTTGGTCATGTCACATGGAAAAGGCATGGATATAAGGGGTACCTTGGGTGGAGGGTAGTTGACATTTTTAGCTTCATTGAATTTGCTAGATGATCTTACATTTTTGCAATCTTTTGGGGCTAGGGCTCTTGAGTTAGATCTGGGTGTGGTTGACCCAAAACCATGGTGGAAATACATATTGGTGGGTACATTAGAGTCCAAATCCACCATTGAGGTTATCTTACTATCCTATATGGGGACTCTGGCTCAAAGATTTCTTTGCCAGATATGATGTTGGAAAATGTTTCTAGAAGCTTTTCACTAAACCGTGTTGAAAGGTTTCTAGGTTATAGACCTATCATAGAGATGGTTAGAAAATGGGTCTCTACTAGGTGTAAGCTTAAAGGATTAGTCATGGTTTCTTCCATGGAGGGGGTGAAGTATCTATTTAGGTTCACAAATGAAGAGGATAGAAACTAGTTTTTTGTGAGTTCCAAGAAGTTGGGGAAACACATGTTGTCATAACTATGGAAGCCTAGGTTCAACATTGGTGTTGACTTGCAGAGAATGGCCCTGGTTTGGATTTGTCTCTTAGGTTTGTCATTGGAATTCTGGGATGATAAGGTCTTCCAATGGATTGGAGATTCATTTGCACACTTCATTAAGGTGCACATTATTACGCAAAACATGTCCCAATTAGGATTTTCCAATCTTTGTGTGAATGTAGCTATTAATAACATACTCCCTAGTTATATTTTTCTAAGATCAAAATGGGGAATGTAGATTCAAGATATTAGTTATGAGAATGCAAAGCTATATATCTAAGATTGTAGATAGTATGGTCATTTGGTCTGTGGATGCAAAATGGATCTTGAGAAAAGGAATGATAAAGAGTTGGAACTGACAAAAGCTCTAGGTGTCATAGATGCTAATCCCAATGAATCCCTAGTGATGTCCCAAGACCAACCCCTACAATTGGGAGTGTTAGGGGGATAGATGGACTGAGAAGGAAATAAGACTTAGATTGTAACAAGGACTTGGATGATCTCTGGGAGGAGGGATAAATCTAGAAGCAGATGGATGAGGTAGCATTACTCCAAACTAATAAGATAGGCACACATGATTTGGGTGATCCCTTAGAAGCTATGGGGACTCCCATGGAGGCTGTTGTAGAAAGGATGATCAAGAAGATGAAGAAACAAAAGTCTTAGACTAAAGAGGAAGAGGCAACTCTAGACCAACATGAGGATGTATACGGGGCATGAGTGTAGTAGTAGGAAAAGATGAGATGAATGGCTCACCACTGCGGGGTACTCTTATGATTAATATGCTATTTATTGAGCTTCAAACAAGAGATGTGAGATCATCATCCTCAACTCTGGGTACCCCTTTTGGGATGGGGTGGGGGGTGTGGGGGGTGGAAGGAACACAAATGAAAAGTGTGAGGCCAATATAAGGTGGATGTGGGATCAGGAACAAGGATTGGTAGGCCCCCAAAAAGGGTTACAAGAACAAATGCTACTTCTCAACACATAGCTAATGGCTCACAGAGGACCTTGCAAGATACCCAACAAGGTAAAAAAATAAAGTTAATCTCTTGGAATATTAGGGGTTTTGATAACTCTAGAAAATAATTTGTTTTCAAATCTATGATCAAAGATCATAATGTGGATATAGTTCTCATTTAGGAAGTCAAGATTAATAAACAACACTTTGATAAAACAACAAGTTACATGTGGCCAAGGCCAAAATATTCTTATAGTGAAGTAGCTAGTCCTTCTAGTCAGATCACTACTAAGTGGAATTCCAATAAAATCGAAGGGGTGGAGCTCCATTGTCAACCTCATTTTGTTGCGGTTTCCCTGAATGAGGAAAATTACAATTGGGTGATGTTGAACATCTATGCTCTGAATACTAGAGGTGGATGACTTCAACTTTGGGATAAAGCTTCTAACTGTATGAAGATCTACAAGGATACCCATTTCATGTGTGTAGGATATTTTAACACCCCCTTATACCCTTTAGAGAAAAAGGATGGCCTAGATGATATCTTAGAGAGAATGCATGATCTAGAGGGATTCTTGAATGGAAATGAACCCATGGATATTGAACTATACCTAGAGTCCAATATACCTAGTCTAATAACAAGATGGGAAGTAATTTTATTTAGGTAAGGCTTAATAGAATGCTAATATTGATGAGATGGGACATCATTCCTTACACCTCCCTCCAAGGATTCCCAAGGTTAGTCTTTGACCACTCAATGCTCTTACTCACTTTGTATTTTAATAATTATCACAAGAACAAACCCTTCTGATATGAAATAATGTGGCATTTGCATCCTTAGTTTAGAGACTAGATAAACTATTAGTGTAACATTAGAATACAAGGATAAGCTATCTATTACATAGTGAAAAAGCTAGGAGTTATAAGAAAAGAAGTTGGCAAGTGGAATATTTTAGCTTTGGAGATACCTTTAAAAAGAAGAAGTAAATTGAGTGCAAGATGGAAGAGTTACAAGGGAGAGTGGTGGAAGGTGACCTTTCAATGGCTACCCATGAGGAAGAATAGGGATGAAGAAAAAAATGGAAGATTCTAATTGGAAGGGAAGAAGTTTTCTAGAAGCAAAGATCTAGAATCCAATGTCTTCTAGAAGGAAATAGGAACATGACATTTTTCCACAAGTCATCTTCCAAGCATAATAAGGTAAATACTATCTGGAAGTTAATCAACAATGACAATAAAGAACTCTAGGAGGAGGAGGATTTGGAGAAATGGATGATAAGCTACCTTTAGAAGATTCACAACCCCACAGTCTTCAAGTTAATCTTGAGGTAGCATCTAACTTTGTCAAAGTTATGCATTTGGTCATTGATAATGGCATGAACTAGGACTTGATTAGGAAGGTGATGGGAGAGGAAGTTAAGAAAACAATTTTTTCCATGGGTGCCTTCAAAGTCCCTAGATCAAATGGTTTTTCCCTAATGTTCCTCTAGGAATTCTTGGAAATTATCAACTATGATATAGTCAATGTGGTATGTGATTTCATCAGTATGGGTAGGATTCTTAGAGAATTTAGTGAGACTTTTCTAGTTTTGATTCCTAAAGAAAATGAAATTACTAGATTAGAAGAATTCAGACTAATAAGCCTCTATAATACTATCTACAAGATTTTCTCAAAAGTGATGGTCAATAGAATGAAACCCATCCTTAAAAAAATTATTAGTCCAACTTATAATGGATTTTTTCTTAGGAGACAGATCCTAGATATTTTCATTACTTCACGTAAGGTCCTACATTCCATGGAAAAGTGTGGTAACCCTACTATGTAATTAAATCTTAATATCTCCAAGGATTACAACAAGGTAATAAGAGTATTTCTTACTAAGATTCATTTGAGACTTGAGTTTGGGGAACATTTTATCACCCTAATTGGAGTGATGACTAATATTATCCAATTTTTTATGCTAGTGAATAGTAATCCAGTACCTTTCTTCCTGGTGAAGAAGGGGATTAGACAGGGTGACCCATTGTCGCCTTATCTCTTCATAATGGTTGCTGAGATTCTTGGTAGGAATCTTCTAGATTTGGTGTCATGGTGTAAAATAAAGGGGATTAAGCCTACTATGACTCTACCCCTTGAGGTTCTCTAGAAATTTTTGATGACATCTTACTCTATGAAATATCATCCATAAGAGAGGCAAATGTATGGAAAAGGACTCTAAATGGATATGTTCATGTGTCAAGTCAACATATAAATTATCAAAAAAGAAAATTATATTTTTCCAATACGAATATGGCCATTCAGGGAAAAAAAAAATTACTAGGGAATTGGAATGTCAAGTTGTCTCCCTCCCTCACACTTATCTAGGTCTCCCCCTTACTATTAAGGAAGTGATCCTCCAATTCTAAAATACAATGGTTCAAATGATACAAAGGAAGCTGGCAGATTTGAAGGGGAAGGCCTTAAGAAATGTTGATAAGCTTCAATTACTCTCTACTTCCTTGCAAGGTATCCTTGTTTACTTCTTATCTTTGTTTAATATATCTAATAAATTTAGAGATATTATTGAGAAGGTACTGTGGAATTTCTTCTGGATGGGAATGGAGAAAAAGAAGAAGTTAATCCTATTTATGTGGGATAAAGTTTGTAAGTCAAAATCCCAAGGAGGTCTAAACCTAAGAAGAATTGGAGTTCTCAATAAATCCCTTATGATGAAGGTTGGATGGAGATTGGTAAAAAAGTTCACCTCTTGGTGTTGTATTATGAGAGCCAAGTATTTGAACTCTTGACCTTTCTCCCAAACTCTTTCTGGTGAAGATCTTCCAACCAGTTCAAAGATATGGAATAACATCACAAAGATAAGGAAATAGTTGAAAGGGGGCATGCCATAGACCTTGGGAGATGGTAACAAGTTCATATTTTGGAAGGATGAATGGATGGAGGAAGGTCCTTTTGAAGAAACATTTTCTTTGCATTAAAAGAAAGGGGGGGGGCTGGGATAAGAGAAATAGTGAAATGCTACATCCAAAATTATCAATGGAAGATATTCAACTTAGATAACTTAGATGGGATAAACAGAACCTTATCTGAAGAGCTTAACATTTGGTTGAAGGGGACATATATCTCTTCCTTCATGGAGTGGGATAGAATAATATAGGACAAAAAATTGAATGAGAAATTTAGTGTGAAGTATTCTTATGCTTCCCTAGTTGGCGATAGGGGAAATATGGAGTGAAATAATGTCTAGCACCCTCACTTTCTACCCACAATCAATTTCTTCTAGTGATCAATCAGGCACAGTATTATTCTCACCATTGATAACCTCAAGAGGTGTGACTTCTAGATATGTAATAAGTGTGTGCTATTATATAAGGAGAAAGAGTCGATCCCACACCTCTTTATTCACTGCCCTTACTCTACCCAATTTTGGAAATGTATTTTTGCACATATTGGATTATCATGGGTCTTCTATCACTCGATCTTCGAATTTACTCTTGTTTGGTAGTGCCCTCTCCACCATCCCTTGATAAAAATGGTATGGAAGGCTATCGCCCCATATGTATTCTAGAACTTATAGAAAGAACAAAATAACCACATATTTATGGATACAAGTACCCCCCATGGGTGGTCATTCACAAATGTATGGGAGCAATAAGTGAGGAGGGCCCGATATGGAAGTTGAAACCTCCTCCCTACCCTTTGACCTATGTTGAGCAGGCCTAAGCAAGAGTGTGGGGTATTAATCAAATTATTGAGAGAATGAATAATTCTAAGATATGCTAGAGGATGCAAACTAAATGGCAGCCACCTGCCTCCCCCCCCCCCCCCCCCTAAATTGGTTGAAGTTGAATTTTGATGGATCTAACTAGGTGGATGGAGCAACCATGGGAGGAATAATCTGAAATTCTCTAGGTGTTGGTATCAGAAGATACTTTAGGAAATGAGGAAATGTCTCAAGTAATTAGGTTGAGGCGCTTGGTCTTCAGTGGTGGGTCGAGTTAGCTATGAGCATGGGAATCCAAAATTTGATTGTGAAGGGAGACTCTATGATAGTCACTAAAACTCATAAGGGGAAGAATAAGATGAATTGGAACACCACATTGATCATCAGGGATGCCTAGTGTATCATGAATAGTTTTAATGATGTCATAATACAACACGTATATAGGGAAGGGAACCAAGTGGCGAATAGCATTGTGGGATATGGAAAATGGAATAATTAATGATCAAGTATGGTGTGACGGGCATGATCTTTTAGCAATGATCAAATCATTCATTCAAAAAGACTTTTTTAATTAATGATGTACAACCTCGCATATGACAAGGCTTGTCCTTCCATGATGGGTCTAGTTAAAATTATTAACTATCCTACTATTTTAGTTGGGTGTGCTATGATGGTGATGATTTTAGAAGAGGCCTTTATTTATATCACTACTTCTAGTGAAGACATGGTAATCATTATTCATAATGAGCAGAGGAAAGTCAATAGAGGAATGTCAATACTCCAAACAAATTTTGGGAAGATTTTTCATGCCACCCAAGATTATATGTAGAGGGAGAAAGTAAGGGGACAGGCTAATCTCCATCCAAAATGCACTAAAGGAAAAACAAAGTCAAACCTTTTTTTTTCAGATTCACATGATTTTATTTCCATTTTTTGTCGTTTTCCACTATAAACTATGCAGATCATGAAGATCAAATGCTGAAATATTTAGAAAAAATCTATAATGTTTTCCATTTTTTGAAAATTGATCAACTGTATAGTTTAGATGAAGGATAGCCGCATCTGAAAATATGAAACATCGTGTGGACCTTAGATGTGGCTCCCACCTACACAAGGTGGTTTTGGGGAACAAAGTGACAGACAGAACCACCAGGCTTCACATTCAACATCTCGAGTGCTGGGTGTTTTTTATCCCAGGCGCTGGTGTCTATATGACAGATGTCGCCACCTCCACCGTACTATCATCTTCGCCTCTCAACTAGACTCTTGCAACGTTTTTTCCCTCCAATGTGTGGCAGTAATACACCGCGTACGCATATTTTGCAATGTGACACACATACGCTGCCTTCTCTGCTTTGCCCATGTATTTCATCCCCACGATGCTATATTCTCGCTTCCCAGATTTTGACATCTTCGAAACATTCATCACTAGTATGCAGCTATGACACTTTGCGGGATGGGAGTGGTGGGTAGCTTCTCCCACCAATATGCAACTATTACACTTTCCCTCCCACCTTCCAAATATGCCGCTCCGCAGGTCGCTACTGACTGTCATACATACCAAACAACAAGAACTCTTTAAGAAATACATCAAAATTTGAAATTGTTCTATCTATCTGAATGACTGGTCATGAACCTTAAAAATTATGACATTATTAAAAGTGAAAGGCATTATTAAATAGTTGGATTAACTCAGAAGCGAAACAAATCGATTACAAACAAACTATGTGCGTGAAATAATGCAAAATAAGAAAACATGCAATGAGAAGAAGGAAACTAATCAAAGCCCTCATCTTGTTAGAAGACATGCAAACTAAATGATTTTCAGAGATGCCAAGTGAAGGAGGACCTCGTCCATTTAAATAGGCGATGAGTTCCCCGCTAACGACCATGGTGGATGCCACCATAGCAGACATGAATGCATGATATCACATGTCATCACTATGTTTTAAGCTTAATTGTGTACTTTTTAATTAAACGTGTTTCTTTGAAGAATATTAGCATAAGTTTTTGGAAGTATCTTAATTTTTTTTATAACGAATAACACATTTTCTCATCAAGATTTCTGCGTACTCATTTATCGAACCTGATTTATAATGTATCTAATGTACTTTTCACCAAGCTGCTTTGACCTGGGGATAGGTGCATTCATTAATAAGGGGAAAGGAAATAGCAACTTCATCCGCTAGAAGCTCGTGTAGAAGAATCCACCAATTAGTAGAAAAACGGCCCCTTATACTAGCAGGGCAACCGCGTGAATAAAACTAAATTGCTATGGTGGATGCAACCAAAGCAGGCAATAACAAATGGCTAGATTTACATTATTACGCCGAAGGTGAAGGCGTTCCTTTACTGGACTTTCAAAACTTCATTCAAAATCAATGTTCCTTAATCTTTAATATGGCATGCTGGGAAAGGTCATTCATGGGGAAGGTAGGACTTGGGCGACAAACACATGGCGTTCATTTCTGCCATATGTATTCCGATTACTAGGTCTATGCATGGTGGACAACGCACTATCTACCCGAGGAGATTCGAACCCAGGAAGTCGGTAATACACTTGATTTTGTTTTTGGGTTTTAATGTTCAGATCTTTTTTGGGTTCCTGCACTCAGGGGGGAATTTGAAAGGAATAGAGGATATGAAGAGGGGCATGAAATAGGCTAGAGCACCAAGTAGATCTTCGAGAGGAATGGAGCACCTATGGAAATGGGCAGCACATTACTTTCTCCAGCACACTGTCCATAGATAATGTGCTGCCAATTTCCCTAGATACTCCATTCCTCATTGAGATCTACTCGGTGTTCTGGCCCTGGTTCATCCCCCTTTTCATATGCAAACTCCCATCATCCTCATTTACATTCAAATTCACACCTTAGTACAGGAACCCAACAAAGATTTGAATATTAATGCTCGAAAACAAAATAAAGTGCATTACCAACTTCCTAGGTTTGAATCCCCTCGATGCAGAGTAGTAGCCCTAATAAAAGAAAAGCAGCTTGCATTACGGACTGGACTGACTAATCGAAAAGAATGATTGAGCTTTTTGTCATTACTTGGCCTCAAGTAAAAAGGTTTAATCGCTGCTCTGCTTTGTGCATACACTGTTTCATGACACAGAGAGGCTTCCAAAGGCACCTACATCCATGAATGCCATGAATTCACAACAAGCCATATTTCGTTAGAAGCTGGAACACAGTGCAGCATGATGATGGCAATTTCAGCAGTGTGAGGGAGGTGAATCTTGTATTAGGACTCCTTGCTAGAACCCCTAACCGACTGAATCTTCAACAATTTGGCCATGAGCTAGGAAGTTGCCTTAATATTCCCCTTCCATTTCATTCATGATTAAAAGTAATGCTCAAGAAAGATAGTTTTTAGTGGGGAAAAGCTGAAAACTTGAAACAGGCAGGAAAAAATATTAAGAGTTGCAAGAAGCAATCAAGCACAGTATAAATTTGTAATGGTAATCACCATATTCTTACTGTGGCAGCTACATTTCTCAGTGAGACGTAAAATCCGTCCAGCAGGGTTTTAGATCCCCATTGTCCTTACTTTTGGTTCTTGGACATCATGCATTTTTCAAATAAATTGTATGTCAAAGAATTTTTAAAAGCGATACATGAAGTTCAAAATGATTGGAAAATTTTGAATAAGACAGTGAGCTTGTTTTAAAAAGATGTATCAGTGAAATAAAAATAATGGTTCAAGTCCAAACTGAAAAAGATTGTTATGTAAGTGGTAGCAACAAAACAAGAAAAAACATAGGCATATCGTATCTTGTCAACAAAGGCTACAAAAAGCTCCCCTACAATAGGATACAAAACCTTCACAACAATCATATATAGTTTGTACATATCAACAACTTCAGAGAGAAACATACATCAACTTAAAGATACTTATGTACACTAACAACAACACGATAACTGGGCCTTTTGTTGATTTATCAAATTTATTGTTGCATGCTTGGCATTTATGGTTTATAGTGTTATATAATCTTCAAGACTTCCAAACTTCCAAATTTAACCATGATATGAAAAGAAACACTGCCATATGATTTCCAACCCACTTTCATTACAATCAACTAGGAAATGTGGTAAAAATTCACTAAACATAATTATGATGTCTCTATAAAGATCTGCATTGGAATTGAATTATATGAACCAAACTCATGGTTAGAATAATTACAGAATGGATTGCTACAATCACACCCACCATAGTTAGAGTCTCGGGAGAGACATTTGGGGTCCACATAAGTCTTGGAGTAATACGCATAGCCATAGCTATAAAATAGACAAAATAAATAGCCCGATTTCTTATCTGTGTCACTTGCATACTTACATCACAACATGAATGCCTAGAAAATAGCTTGCTCCTAGGGTGAAAATCCATGTGACATATAGCTTCAATGCTACACAACTCTCGCTTGCATGTGAAAGCAAAAACCGCAAATCACAAACTGTTTTTAATTATTCAAAATAGTGTCCCTAAAATTATTGAGCTGTCCCCACAATCATTGAATATAAGTTTTTAAATAGTGACTACAAAACTATTAAGAGTAATGTATTTATTTATGAAAATAGTGTTTACAAATTTATTATGAGTATTCTTTTTAAATATTGAAAATATTGTTTACCAAATTATTGGGAACAAGAGCTCTATTTGAGTTGGAGTCTTTGTCTTGTTTGATTGTTAAGAACTAGATGAAATGAGACTTGTAAACATTCGAAGTTTGTTTAATAAGGTAGACCTATGTCAAATATTTGATAAGATATAAGATTTTTTATTATTGTATATGCACTTTAATCACCCAAGTGTTCTAACTCAAACATTTCACCTAATGTCCCGAGCATCCTTCAAATAAAGAAGAAAGAACAATTACAAAGGAAGGGTATGCAATTTAGGTTTCTAGAATTTGTAGCTAGGAAATAAGGCTTATCTTTTTCATTTTTTTTGACAATTTCAAAATGATGAATAGTTTAACACTTATATACTTGATTCTCTATAGTATAAATTGCATCATACTTTTATCTTAAAGAAAAAATTAGGTACAAATTTTCTACACCAAATCATAAGTTAGAAACTCTTTAGTTCTAATAACTTTTTATTTTAAATTTAGTTTACATAATTTGTGACTTAATTTTTCAATAATTATTAACCTAAAACTATCATACCACTATCATATTGAGCTAAATTAGTTATTTTTGTTATATGAAGGTATATAATTTAACCTAGATTAATTATTAGTTCCTTTCACAGGAATACTATTGCATTACTATTGTATTTGTTCAATGCAAATGAAGCAAATAATTTGACAAATAGTGTTTGAGAATTTTTCTACCATACAAATTTGCATCAAGTTTATATACATACATATATATGTATATGTGTGTGTGTGTCCGTATATATATATATATATATATATATATATATATATATATATATATATATATATATATATATATATACATATACATATACATATACATATACATATACATATACATATACATATACATATGTATATATATACATATACATATGTATATATATACATATATGTATATATATATATATATGTATACATATATATATATACATATATATATATACATATATATATATACATATATGTATATATATACATATATATATGTGTGTGTGTGTGTGTGTGTGTGTGTGTTTACATATATGTGTATATATATACATATATATACATACATACATACATACATATATATACATGTATATATGTATACTTATACATATATACATGTATATATATGTACATATATATACATACATATATACATGTATGTATATATATGTACATATACACATGTATATATATGTATATACATATACATATATACACATGTATGTATATATATACACATATATACATGTATATATGTGTATATATATGTATATATACATATATACTTATATATGAATATACACACATATATATGTGTATATATGTATATGTGTATGTATACATACATGTTGAAAATATAAAAAAACTCGTTTATCTATCTATTTAACTATTAGCGATTGAGAAAAAAAGGCAAGGAAAAAAATCATATTTATTAATAAAAAATATGACAAAGTCTCACTGCCATAGCTAGCTCTAACCTAGCACGTGTTGTGGCCATTACTCTAGGTGTACACATGGATTATCACCCATGTCATGAGGTGTGTTGAATCGCTTCACCATTCTAGACTGTTACTCTACCATTAATGCCAAGTGTTCCCACTACACTGTTCTGTGATGACCTATATGCTCTATGCACATGATTTTTTACTCCCACAAGAGAAGGTTGTCAAGCCCTATCTTCCTACTTGCCCTACCAATATCTAGTAGTACTACTTCCAAATCACCAAAAGACATGAGTAATAAAAAATGATAATAACAACACTATCAATTATGCCCTTAGAACACTGAAACTCTTGTTACATTTGAGCAACATAATTTGTGGCACCAATCTTTTCCAAATGACTCCCTGACAACACTAAGTTGTAGGATACAAACACAACCCCATGGCCCATTTGTAGAATGTGCCCATTCGATGGTATTCATATATTCATTTAGTATACCCTATGACCAAAGCCACATGGGCCATATAAAAAAGTGCATGCCCAATCTATATATGTCAAAAAAACATATATACATGCCCTCACCTAAAACCCTCTACCCATTCTCTTAACTCAGGTTTCAATTCCACCTAATATTTGTGATCCATTCTCTCACTATCTTCTACAATAGTTTGCCAAACTTGTAGAATTAAATTATTTTGATCAACAGATTAGGAGATTTAGTTACATAGGAGTATAATTATACCCTAAAATTCATGTTCATCCACCTAGAAAAAATATATTTTCCACCACCAAATGAGTCATTGCTACAAATATTGTTATCTCCTTTTACAATTCCACTAAAAAAGCTCTTGTCAATAACACATAATACTTTATAGTTTAAAACATTGTAAATTGGAAAAGAAATCTTGTAAATCTTGTAAAACTAGTACATGGTCATTGATGTGCAAGGAACAATGAAGACTCACTCTGATCATTGATGTACATAGTATTATTGAGGCTCTAATTGTATCAATATCCATTCTGTAATTCATAGTTTCACTACTATTCGTCTCCTCTCTATTTCAGAGGGGAATCAATATCCTAGTTTGACAACATACTAGAGAATTGAAGGTTGATGTTTTGTTTATTGTGAAACTTTTAGTTCCACCATTTCTTATTTTAGTTTTTTTAGAAAGGTTAATGTCAAGGTCATTATGCATAGTTACAGTCTCATGTTAGTGCATGATTAGTGGTAGGATCACATAGTTCAATAAAATAGAGATTTATTCCACAACTTTCTCAATCATTTTTCCTCCATTTAGATATGTGATGATTGTTTTTACATGCAATTTTGTATGTGTTTCTCCACCATAGGAGTTAGTCATTCTCCAAGTTTATTTCAATAAGAAATTAAGTAGTAGATATTATGAGTTAGTCATGAATGTAATAAAACATGTATGATGGTTATATGTTGTTGCTTTTTTTTTGTGAGGAGCATTAAAATAAAGGAATCTTTTTATTGTTTAATAGGGATATCCTCTATTTTCAAATAGAGTTTTGTGAATGCAATTTTTTATTTTGCTTTCTTATTTTGAATTTTTTTGGTGTTAGCTATTGTGATTCTACTTGTGGGTGTTGTTTCAATTTCCTACATTTGGTATTAGAGCTGAAGATGTTTGGAAGGCAGTAGCATGGCAAACAATTTGCATATTCTAGAGTTTGATGGAGTTGATTACCAATATTGGTCAATCAAGATGAAGACATTTTTTATGTGGTAAGTTTTTCAGGATATTGTTAAATCTTGATATGAAGAGCCCACAAATTGGGATCCTCTCCAACCTAATGAAATGAGTTTGAAGAAGGAATCTAAGAAGAAGAATGCAATGGCTTTGTTTCATATTCAAATGGCTCTAAAGAAGAGCTTGTTTCCTAGAATTGTTGATCCATAGACAAAAACAGAGGCCTATAAGACTCTAAAAGATTCTTACCATAGCAATGATCAGATCAACATTGTGAAGCTATAGACATTGAAAAGAGAATACGAGAACTTGAAGATGAAGAAAATAGGGAATGTGGAGACTTGTGTGTGAGAGTTAAATATGTGGTTTATAAAATGGGTAGTTTGGGTGAATCAATGAGCAAAGAGCATGTGATATAGAAGGTATTGAGATCTCTAACCCTAAGATGGAATATGGTAGATATCATTATGGAAGAAAGAAAATATTTAGCCACCCTAGATTATGATGAGCCTGGGAGTTTAAAGAGGGGGAGGAAGTACACGGGAATATCTTGTAAGGAGTCCAAGAGAAGCTAAACATTCCCCACACTACTTAGGATTTTTCCTTTCCATCCTACAAGCTTCCTCTATATGTGTTCCACCAACTTATTCCAGTACTATGAAGACACCTCTTTATTTGTGAGAGGAAGACCAAGATAGGTATCAGGTAAGTTTGCCTTCTGGAATTCTAGAATTTTAACCATCCAAGATCTTGCTTCATGAACAAAAGACAAGCCAAACAAGAAGGTGTCATCAATAAATTATTGGAGCACCTATGGGGGCCTTGAGGATGCAGGTTTCATGCCTTTTAGATTGCTAATATTCGTGAGCGCCTTTAAGTTTCTACCCAAAACCTTTGCCATAATGATGAATAAGTAGGGCAAAAGGGGGTCTCCTTGTTGATGACCTTGAGAGGAGGTAAAAAATATGCCTGGGGCCCCATTCACTAGGATTGGCAACTCAACAATGTTAACTGTAGCCATAATTATTCTAACAAAATTCTCCTTGAATCCTAACTTGGTAAGAATATCAAAAAAAAATTCCCTCCTTACCTTATCATAGGCCTTAGAAATGTCAATTTTTAGAGTCATACTTGGGTTCCCACACTTTTCCATGGAATGGATCACCTCATTAGTGGTAATGACAGCATTCAATATCTATCTTCTAGGGACAAATCCATTCTGGTAGGGACCTATAAACTTATCAAGTAGGTGCTTAATGTTGTTTGTCATGACCTTAGAGAGGATCTTATAAACCATGTTGTAGAGGTTTATGGGCCTAAATTCCTCAAGACATCTCTATCTTTGGTCTTAACACAATGAAGGTCTAGTTAAATTCCTTCAGCAACATGCATGATCTCACAAAGTTTGAAGCAACATGAGAAATATCATACTTAACAATGTCCCAAAACTCCTAGAAGAATTAGGGGGAAACTCATCTAGCCTCGACTTGTTCATACTAATCACAACTTTTCTTACTTCCTCCTCTATAACCTTGATAATCAGGGCATTGTTCATCTGGTCATCAAAAACTAGGTTCATGTTCCTAAAAATATTATCATGAGTATTAATACTATTTTGGTTTGGTGGGGGATTGCATATCTCCTGATATTTAGAGACTCGGTTCTTTATCCCATCCTCCTCTGAGATTTCTTGACCATTAATGTCCACTAATAGGCTAATGGTGTTCTTAATTTTATTTTTGACATCAATCTATGAAAGAATGTTGTGTTCCTATCACCCTCCTCCAACCACTACACTCTAAATCATGTCTTCCAAAAGACTTCCTCCGAATCCAATAAAACTTTCCACTTTGCTAGGCATTCCTTCTCCTCATGTTGATTTTCCTAAATAGAATTACCACAAACTAGATTGGCTTGGAGCGTCTCTAACTTCTTCTTAGTCATCTTATTTTCCTTAAAGATATTACCTAATGATGATTTAATCCATCATCTAACATCTTTGTGGATCCTTTTCTAGTTTCCTAGCAATACAAAACATGGCAGAGCCTTGGACTAAAATGTTCCACCATTGGGTAATACACTTTCTAAACTCTAGGTGTGAGCGCCACATTATCTCATACATAAAGGGTCTTTACCTTTTTTTTTTTGTTCTACTTCCATCAGAATAAGAACATAGAATGGTCAAAGTTTGTCCTCGAGTAAGTCGTTAAGGTGTATAGGAGAATATTCCAATGCATTGAGATAAGAATACAATCAAGCCTAACCTAAATTAGTTTATTCCCCAATATATTATTTTACTAGGTGAAAGGGGTTCCCTAGACATCAAAATTAGCAAGATCATTTTGCCCTAGGAAGCCCACCAAGTCGTACATACTCTTAGAGAATTCCTCCAAGGGGCCCATTTACTATGAGGGATATAGAGGGGTGTTGAAGTGTCTCATATGAAAAATGTTCCCATGTCTCATGGAGTTAGCAACTTTCAATTCCTGGTTGCCTACTTCTATAAATGTCTCAATCATTCTTATTGAAGAAACACATCTCACATTATACACTCTTATTGTCTAATTATCAATTGTGAGCTTCAAAATGAGAAGATTGACAACATGATTTTGATATTTTTTCTACTTGAGACTTGAATAATCTTTAAACATTATTTCCTTATACATTATTTTCTACTTTTCTTTCTTGAATTCTAAAATAGGATTATTTGTCTTTTCAAAATATCAGCATCATTCATGTTGAGTATTGATGAGAAGATGTCAAAAGCCTCTCAAAGTACTAAGGTTTAATATCCTTCATCAATAACTTCTGAAGGCCATGTTCATTGCCTACAAATTTAAAAATTTAAAATGAATAAAATTGGAGTCTAAATTGTAATATAGTTTTCAAGACAACAAATACTATATTCATAATTTATTGTCAAGATCATAAAAGAGTCCTCCATTCTTTCAAGATTTATCTTCAATGATTACTTCATAAGGACACAATATTCTAAATGATATGGGTAGAAGCAAGGAGTTGGGTTGCAATTCTGTGGAAGTCTACAGATTGAGATCATGCTCTTTTAGAAATGGGTACCTATTTTAGGCTCAGGCACCCGATCCGAAATTTAAAAAATAAGCACCAGTTTTTTTGAAAATTGAGTACCCATCTTTTATTTTCAAAAAATGGGTACCAATTTCTGAAAACATTAAAATAAAATATTTTTTAGAAATGGGTACCCATTTTTTTAAAGTAAAAATTTAATTTTTTGGGGAGGATTTTATATGTCGATTTGACTTTTTCAAAATGGGTACCCTTTTTTTGAATTTAAATAACGGGTACCCTTTTCTTATGACATTGGGTGGGATTTTTTTCTCCCTAGATTTTGATTCAAGATAGGCTTGGTGATGCCAAGCCTATGCCTTGACCTCTCAAGATTTGGTTAAGGCATTGAACTGACAAATTCATGCCTTCCCATAACTTTTAGAGGGTCTTTCTGATCAAATTCTTTTATAAAACAAAAAACCATTAGAGCTCTCACTATCCTAATTTTAGAAATATAAATTTTATACTACTATGATTTTATTTACTATTTTTGTATTATTTTTTAATGAAAGGTGGTACCTAAATGTAAAATACTGAAGTTTACTAAAACTTTAATAACTTTTTTTATTTTATCATTTTTCTTAAATTAATTTATATTTCATCAATCTAAATACAATTCTTTTGAGTTAAAAGAAAAAAAACAAAAAAAAATTTAAAAAAATTTTAAAAAAGTGAAATTTTGATCAAATTATAGTGTTCTTACACAAGAGGTTTCAAAATTTACCTTTATAGACAATTAATAATTAATAAAAAAATAATTATTCAATAAAATATTAAGAAAAAATATTGTCATCAATCTTAGGTGGATTAGGTAACTCTCTTTAAAAGGATTTATGAAATTTTATTTATTTGTGTCAAATTATGGTGTTCGTACATGAGTGTTGTATTGTCTTGAAATAGGCATTTTGAAAAAGTGGTTTGTAAAGATCCATATCAAAAACAAAATCTAGCATATGGGCATACAAATAAGTTACATATTCTAAAACTAGATTATGAACACAGAAAACTTTGTTTCTGAATTCTTTTTATATTCAATCTCTAAATGCCTCAAATTTTGACATCAATTGACAAGAAATTTCAAAAATAGGAAAAACACTTCCACATTTTGCCCAAAAGTGAGACCCAACTTCTTGCACTTACCCATATATACAAATATAATATATAATTATTAAAAACCTTTAGATCTCTTATTCTTATTTTCTCAAGAAAAATGATTTAAACTTTATTTTGATTATCCTTACTAATAAGATTAGGGAAATATCTATCTTAAGTTTGCCCATATAAGACTTTATCAATTAACACCATAATTTTCCAATTTGTTTCCTCATCCATTTCCTTCTCTATAAATATGATTAACTATACCATTATTAATAGGTTTTAAGGCTCATAGAGTCAGATTCAAATACTAGGAAGGGTATGTACAGTGCCAGGAGAACTAGTAAATGTCTCTAGTTGGAAAAATTAAAGTCCCCCCCCCCCCCCCCCCCCCCCCACAAAGAATGATGTCACCTCTGATTCTTTCAAAAGTGATGTCAAACCTGTGAGAAAGAAGAGTCTACCTTAAGACACCAAGTCTACCCCTAGCCCTCTTAGCCTTCCCATATCTCTGACACTATAGAGGCTATCCTAACTAAAAGTGTGGGGAAGATATCACATCCCCAAGGAAAGAAGCCACCAAAGATGTTGGGAAGAAAGGTAAGCATAGCCATAATAAGGTGAGACTAGAAATGCTTGAGTAGTTTATGAGGGACCTTGCAAACAATCAAACTGGTATCTGCTATAGATTCAAAACTTTGGTTGAGTTTTCCACCAAGGTCATGCACTCCATAGCCACAACCCTATACTTTTTAAAGGTGGATAAAGAGGAAAAGGACCTGGGCAAAGATACCAAGACAACCCAATCCATCTATGGAATTCTTGAAGAGGACTGACTAAGTACCATCCTAGACAAACTGATTAAGGTGGAGGGGGAGGATGTAGATAAGGACATGCTTAAGGAAAAGGAGGACAAGCATGGGCAAGAAGAGGGAAACTAGCCATGAATCTGGTGTTTTTTTGTGTTGTTTTTACGCTCATAACTATGAACTTGGTACCCCAAGGGGTTTTCATTTTTATGCTTATGTCGATTAATGGGACTAATAATAGTGATTTGTTTAGGTGTTGCTGGTCTATTTTACAGTCTTTTCTACATATTAGTTTAAAGATTGATAGTACCGTTAATTATGCTATGGATATATTTTATTTTTTGAAGCTTAAAGTTGGCATAGGGTAGATCACTAGAAGATAACCTCCAACTGATTCCTTAGCCTTTTTTTTCTTTGGGGTCAACCTCCCATCTTTTTGGTTGCTACCTAATACTTCAAAAACAAGCTTTAAGGCTTTATCAAGTAATGATTTCAATCTTCAACTTGGACTGTGACCAACTCTAAGAACATTGATAGTGATAGTTGAATCTCCTTCCATTTTATTTTCTTTAAACTAAATTATATGGAAATATCAAACCCTTTTGTTAAATCTTTAAATTGAGCAATGTTATTACTATCAATCTTTGGTGCTTAGTTAATTTTACAATAATATTATAATTATGTGAGTTAAACTTTGTAAAAAAAATAAAGAATCTAGTCACTAGGGAAGAATGGAATTCTAGAATGATGAAGTTTGTAAATGATGAGATTAAATTCAGGGACAAGTGTTTCTCTACAAATTAGAGGACAACACCCAACTTGGTGGAATCTAGAAGTTGGGCATTCCATAAGGCCATTACGAGGAGGATCTCTTCTATGCTTAGCAAAGCCCATTTTCTATTTTAACAGTTGGTTTGTAACATTATGGACATTTCTTCTAGATAGTTGAGAATCTGTCATAAAAAATACTTCTATGTTGAGAAGTCATAAATTGAGAAAGAGTTGTAAATATTTATTTGTTGGATTGCCTATAGTTTTATGATTTAATTACAATATAGTGATGCATAATCAAGATTGTTACAAACTTTTTTAATCATATTTTTAGTTCTCTATGATTGTGTCATATAACTATAGATTAAAAGGCACTAGATCTATACTATTCCTCAGTCAAATCTTAGATTTCATGGCCTTAATTGAAACCCTTTAAAAATTATTATCTTTATTACTATTAATATATACTTTCATAGACTTAATATTTGTTATTAATAGAGAAGTTAAAAATATTAAAAGATACCACCATTATTAAAGAGTGATATATTTAATCCACCATTGCATTTGTGCTTGGCTGAACTATCGTAGCCCAATACGTCTTGTTTATATATATATATAATTATTATTATTATTATTCTTTTCTTTTCTTTTCTTTTAATCATTGTAAATTGGGGCATTTATGTGGCATTTAGTTAAAAAAATAAGAGGAGAGAGCACTCAAAGATTCTTTGTACACTTTCCTTGCATTGGAAGGGCTTAGTCAAAGGGTTTTTGTGATTCAACAAATTTTTATGTCAAAGGAAATATAATGATCACAGTTAGGTTTTGCAACCACCAACCTCACTGCCATGGTTTCTTCACCACCATTTTTTCTGTTTATTGAATATGTTTTATGATGGAAATCATAAAATGAATGAAAAGTAGGTCATTCTTAAACATCATACACTAAGGAAGATATTAAGCTTGCAAAAATAACTTTGATTATTTAACACTTTTAACTTAAGAATCAAAGCTTAATGTATGATATTTAAGCTGTCCATAAAGAAAAAAGCTAATACAATGCCCCTATTATTATTACAACTGCATTAACATGCCAAAAAGAAGGCCTTGAAGAGTGCAAAAAGAAGGCCCTTAAAAGTGCTCTAACCACTCCAAAAATGTTTAAACAACTTACTTTAACAAGTTTACCACAGGTTAAGAGCAAATAGCACAGACTTAAAAAAAAGTTTAAAACATATATTTATAAGCCACCCTACTAGCGCCTACTAGCGATGCAGACACCAGTAGAGTGATAGATGAGAGAGAGAGAGAGAGGGCTACTGCTCGTTACACCAACAATCTACAACAGACTGTCCTGCTACTCCCGAACACACAACACATATTTATTTATCTATTTTCACACAGGGAGAGGGGGGAGAGAAGCATGCTATGGATCCTAGTTAGCTCCCACCCACACAAGGTGGTTTTGAATAGTAAAATGGCAGACTGAAGCCCCGCCTGGCTTCAGAGTTCATCTAATTAGTCACTCCCCAGTGCACCTAATTATTGAGAATGGTCACGGAGTTATGAAACCAAGACGTACACGGCAATCTGATCAAAGTTGCTCAATCAATCGTTTTTAGGAGTCTACACAAAATTCTTAATAATACTAATCTCCCCAAAATTATTGGATGTAGTGAACATAAATTTGAAAAACCATTTCTACAAAATTATTAAGAGTAATATATGTTTAATCATCAAAAACAGTGTCTATAAAGTCACATCAATTTCTATAAATTTAAGTTATTACTAGTACTTGCATCTGCAAGAGGTTCAAGGGATAAACTATTTTTCAACTCATCAAGTTATATATACCTATCAGATTTTTTTATCAATTTCCCTTTCACCAGTACTTGATGATAGAAACAACTAATAAATAGTCCTTAATAAAGAATGATTGATTTCCATCTTGACAACTTTCAAATATCACATCAAATGTAGTTGTTTGACAAAAAAGTTTTTTTGTTTTGAATTCCAAGTGCTTACAATAGGACCAATTGTTTAGTACCTACCCTAATAAATTGACATGAAATAATGTAGCATTACATGCATCTAACATTGTTTTATACAATAATCAGGAAGACATACTTAAAAATCTACAACTTAAAAACTATGAAGCCAATGGAAAATATTAAGCTAAAAAGAAAAGTTGTTGGAAAAAAAACATTGAAATATGATTAATTGAAAACTTGGGAATGTAGAAGACTTGGAAAAGGACAATGAAGAGCTTCTAATCTAAGTAGGTGATCTAACAAATGTTGCATCTATCCTTACTAATTTCGGGCTTTTTATTTTTTTGCTCTATAGACTTCCACTGTCAGCATGTTAGACATCCCTTGATATTTGAATACAAAGTACCATTAGCATGACATATGTATCACAAATGGAGAGTACACATGTAGACGTCTGATAGTAGAGTTAATGTTGATCCCAACTACACTAAATATGTTGAATAAGCACAAGGTTAAGAAAAATCATGGCTAAAATGCTGAGTAAATTGAGATGTGATGCTAGAGGAGCCAAATGAGAATAGTAGATGATGTGGAATCTTTCTCGCATCTTATAGATACTAATCTGGATATTCATTAAATTATAGACTCTATTATCAAGGTAAGGAAGGCATCAGTCTCATATACATTCTGACAACTAGATGTATAGTTGTGAAGAGCATTATGATAAAAACGAGATCTTTAGATTGCCATGATATAGAAGAAAGTTGTGCTAGAAATTCATTAATAAAGCTAGAGATGACAGGCAAGACAAATCAAAGCATGAGTAGGTGGGTTGTGCTCTATGATGAAAGAATGTTATGTGGTAAGAGGAATACAAATAGTTGTTGATATAGAAGAGAGAATAATATCTGCAATAAGCTTTGACTACTTTCATGTGATGTGGGCCCATTCTTTGTTCTTTGTTCATTCATTTCCCTCCAAACCCATCTTCACTATTAGCATTAGTTCATATCAGCATTAATATCACCCAAAGTAATATTTTTCAAAAAAGATCTCCCATTTAATCTAAATTAGTTAAAAGATATTTAAATGATGTTTGATATAAAGATTATCTATTTAATGGTCAATAATATAGGATTTAACTATATATGTCTTCTTGATTATTGTAAAACCATATATCCTCTTTCAAAATATAATTTTTTTAGCCTAGTGAAGATGTGAATGATGAGCTTATTAATTTTGATAGATTATTGCTTATAATATATATAGTGAGAAAATGAATGTGATTCGTTTCTCAAGTCCATTTCAAATTTTAGCAGAAAGAAAATAAATGAATCTCTATCCTTCAATTTTCCATGCTATCGATGGTTCCCCATGGATGTGTTTGATCTGAGTTCCCCAAATTCACTTCCTCCATTTAGAGCTCTCCACGTCTCCTATGGTGCTTCCACTTTTGTTTCTTGAGCAGCTATGTAAGGTTTTTTAACGTGTTAAGTGACCAAAAGAAACAAGAGCAAATAGTTGTCTATAAATGCATCTATTTTTTGTGTGAGATAGGAGAGTGTGCATGAGACAAAAATATATCTATTTTTGGAGTGTTCACTCCATAGGAGAAACCTATCAACTTAAGAATATAATAATAAAAACTTAGAAGAAAGGATATGAGTTGAGTGTATTTTAATAATTCTTACTTTAAAGTTATATGTATTCATGGTGAATGGTCCTCATTGAAATAAAATAGATATGAAAAGAAACAATTATATAATGTCAATAAAATATGAGTTAATGTAGATGTATCGATCTTACTTTTTGTCAAGTGAATTGTACAATAAAATTGGGCCTATTATGAAATTTCCATTTAAGCTTTTGAGAATTACAAAGTCAATAGTACTCTGAAATATTCATGTCAAATGGTCATCTCTACTAACGTATTATTTAAAATGTATAAAAGAAAATAGATAATTAAACTGTATAAAATAAAATGGATAACTTCCACTTGGTAATATATGGCACAAAATTAATTTAATAAATTTGACCATTTTCATTTTATTGAGTTTTATATATTGTACTTTAAAATTACAAAAGTTATTACATCAAAGTTGTAAGCCCTTCTCTGTTTTCTTATTTTTTGATAATTATCATCTATTTCTTAGGGATTCCTAATAATTAAACTTTACTCAAAAATGAAACTTTCTTTTATTTATTTTTGTGATTTTATCATTCTTAGTTTTAATTCGGCAACAAGTAGTTCTTGTTTATGGTTTTCCATTTAAACCTAAAGTATGGAAAGACTATACCCATATTTGACTGGGTTCCTCATAATTATTTACATGAAAAATTGTAAGGGCATGTTTGGTTGTTGGATTACAACCAACATAGGAATTGAAAATTAGAATTTTTAAAATTTTTTGTTTGGTACATCAAATCAGAATTGGGAATAGGAATGTGTATTCCCATTTCGGCCACAAAATGAGCATGCATCCATTCTCAAAAATGCATGTTACTCGAATAGCTATTCCAATTCTCAATCGAACTTTCTGAAATTTAATATTATAATGGGTTTCATGGTTATGTGGGTTTCTCAATAGATCATTTTAGGGTCAGAAGACAAACTATCACTCATATTTCATATTTATCTTTTCTTTTTGAACTAGTTTTTGAAGGTGGAGAACAAGGGACCTGTTAAATTTGTTTAGATAGTGTTTTACCATATTTTGTGAGTCTATTTATTTATTACTTAAATATGTTCTTCGGTTTGCACAACCATTACCTCTGCATTTTGATTTTTTCCCAATTGTATACTCTTCCCTATGTATTTTGGTTTTTCTTACATTTTCGGGGTTTGTAGTACTCAGAAAACCATATTGGGACCTTCGAATCACCTCAAATATAGTTTGCATTAATGCCCTCAGTATAGTATGTCAAATAGTTCGGTATGCTTTGATGATGGTTTATAATTTGTTTTCAAGTTTCATTCTTTGTGTGCATAAATAAACCACTTCATCGCACTACTTCACTATACTAATTTAACTTATTTTTTATATTGGATTTCTCTAATTCAAATCACACTAAGTTTGCAACATTAGGACACGACAAAGAAAATTATTAATAGAGTATAAAGAGAAAAGAGTGCATAGAGGAAGAGATAATGGTCAAGTGGTGTTTAAGGTAATGTAGGATAAAGTGTAAGGAAAATGTAGGATTCACTATGGCCAAATTGAAACATTTGGTCGCAGACTCACAAGAAATTTTTGAGGTGAGTTTGAGCTTTGGTACAAGCATAGGAGAAACATTTCATCAATTTACAGTCATTTTGATTCTCTTTCCTTATTTAATTGAGATCCTGGTTAACCGATTTCAAGAGACATTTTCAACGGTCTACTGATGATCAAATTGGTTTTGCTTTGATGATCTTATTCCATTTACATTTTTGTACAACCAAACATGGGATAAACATATTTTCAATCAAATTCCACGTCAACCAAACAACTCTAGAATTGCAAATCTCAAGTCCAATTCCAATTCTAATCCCCAGTTCTTATACCAACAACCAATTGGGCCCTAATTGTCTTCCAAAAGATAGAATTTGGTTTTAAAAAAATTCATAGAGATCAATTTTTTTGTCATTATTTCTGAAAGTGAATTTGTAATTAGAATATATTAAATTCTTTTCATATGGCTCCTTATTTATACATGTATTTTATCACACTTAAAGAGATGTTTATGTATTTTTCTAGAACTAGTTGTGGAATTAATATGAAGGGATTTTTAGATACATTCCAATGAGAAAATCAAATATTTCCTTTTAAAACCCTCTCATATGCTACTATCATGCCTCGATAATATCTAGGTATTTTATATTTCTAACAATTCCATGTATATATGGATGACTTTTTATCTCTAATTCTTCAAAAATTTGAAATACTTGCACAAGGGTTTTCTTGTTTCCTTGTTTATGGGTTTTTCACATTTCATTAAATCAAATAGAAAATTTGAGGTTTATTTGGCTATTTTATGACTATAGGGCTCTTTGATTAAATTTGAATGTGAGGTTTCTATGTTTTTCTTCCATCATAATTTTGGATTTTGAGAAGAGGTTTATTCCACAAGTAAATATCTCCATTCATAGCTCTTTATTATTATTATTTTTAAGTTTCTCAAATAAGGGCACAACTTTCCCTTTCACAAAAAAATCATCATCTATTTGTACATTTTATTTCTATCAATAGTGAATTTTATTGGGTTGTCACCCAATCACATTTTTTATTTGAGAATGGTAAGAAATTCCACATTTTCATGAATTTTCATGTTTGTTAATATATTGGATTATGATTATTTGAGATGTTCTTTGAGAGTGCAAAAGATTCAAGTAATTAAATTTAGAAACAATGTAGATAAATATTATAAATTATAAAAATTAAATAGTAATATAAATACTTTATAAAATAAAAATTATATATTTCATTAAATTGAGATTATTGGGAAGTTGTTGTTTCATATTAGTTTTTTCTCTTTTTTTATTAACAGTTAAAAAAGGTTTTTTAACCTATTAAAAAAATTCAATCACCTTGTTAGGAGTTAGGCTTGTTAGAGGACTTTAGACCATTCACTTGGAATGGCACTAGGTTAAAAGATTTATAGATGACTATTAAGTCAAACTTAACCCAAAGGATTTACCCTAAACTTATACAATTATTAGAGAGTAACAGTAAAGCTCAATCTAATAATAACTTACAAATCCATTTGTTGATTATAGATTTGTATTTCAATCCTCCACTCCTCTTGGCCTTCACACTTTTCAGCTCTGATAGCTTGTTCATCCTTCAAGTGTTCATACCCTTAATCCTTCTTGCTTAACATGCCAATGCAAACTCTTCTCTTAGGTCACTTAATAAAGAAAAACCCTTGACTCCTTGTCTTCCATATGTTCTCGCACATGGTAAACCTTGCTTCTGACCAGCCATCCCTATCAATAGGGAATTATGATCTCGTGTTCTTCATTCTCCATCTTCTAATTTAGGGTTATGACATATTAGGTAGGATTCAATGAATCTACCCCACTCCATATTACTTCTAGAAACTTCTCCTTCAATCCTCTTTGAATTTGCCTCAAAATGGTTTACCATGAATTCAATGCCACCAGCTCATCAATCTTATCTTTCACCTGGTGCACATAATCCAAGAAAATGAACTTGCCACCTCAGTTCGATTGAATTCATGATCTTTCAAATAAAGAAACCACTCATTATTAACATTCTTTTGATGCTCAACACATGCTAAATTTCTTGACATCCACTAGAAAATCACTTAGCATGAGTCAAAGTTTAGCAGTACTCAATATCAACTAAACTTTACTTAGCATACACTGGAATAGTCTTTTACTTGGCTTCAACTAATTTTTTGCTCAGTTTGCATTGACTTTGCTTGTCTCCTACTATCCACTTGGTCAAGTTTTGGAGACAAACTTTGTTTAACTTGTTCTTCTAAACTTGTTTAGAGTAACTAACCTTTGCAACCTTAAGTAGATTATCAATACACTATAATATCATTGTCTTAGTTGATTGTTGTACTCCCTTCTATATCATAACTCAACCTTTCCTCTAGGTGCTATTTTTACATCTTTTGATCAAATCCTCTTCATGAATCAAATAAGTGATAGTACTAAAATCATAGAAACAATTGACTTACTAGAAAATAGCAGAGATAATATAGATAGTTGTTGATATAGAAGAGAGAATAATATCTGCAACAAGCTTTGACTACTTAGGTGTGATGTGGGTCCATTCTTTGTTCTTTGTTCATTCATTTGCCTCCAAACCAATCTTCACTATTAGCATTAGTTCCTATCAATGTTAGTATCACCCAAAGTAATATTTATAAAAAAAAAATCTCCCTTTAATCTAAATTAGTTAAAAGATATTTAAATGATGTTTGAAATAAAGATTGTCTATGCAATTGTCAATAATATAGGATTTAACTATATATGTCTTCTTGATTATTGTAAAACCATATATTCTCTTTCGAAATATAATTTTTTTAGCTTGGTGAAGATGTGAATGATGAGCTTATTAATTTTGATAGATTATTTCTTATAGTATATATAGCAAGAAAATGAATATGATTTGTTTCTCTAGTTCATTTCAAATTTTAGCAACAAGAAAATAAATAAATCTTTATCCTTCAATTTTCCATGCTATCGATGGTTCACCATGGATGTGCTTGATCTGAGTTCCCCAAATTCACTTCCTCCATTTATGGCTCTCCACATGTCCTATGGTGCTTCCACTTTGGTGTCTTGAGTGGATATGTAAGGCTTTTTAACATGTTTAGTGACCAAAAGAAACAAGAGCAAACAGTTCTTTCTAGATGCATCTATTTTTTCTGTGAGACAGGTGAGTGTGCATGAGACAAAAATATTTCTATTTTTGAAGCATTCACTCCATAGGAGAAGCCTATCAACTTAATAATATAATAATAATAAATTAGAAGAACGGATATGAGTTGAGTGTATTTTAATAATTCTTACTTTAAAGTTATTTGTATTCGTGGTGAATGGTCCTCATTGAAATGAAATAGATATAAAAAGAAATAATTATATAATGTTAATAAAATATGAATTAATGTAGATGTATCAATCTTACTTTTTGCCAAGTGAACTATACAATAAAATTGGGCCTATTATGAAATTTCTATTTAAGATTTTGAGAAGTACAAAGGCAGTAGTACTATGAGATCTTCACGTCAAATGGTCATCTCTACTAACATATAATTTAAAATGAATCAAAGAAAATTGATAATTAAATTGTATAAAATAAAATGGATAACTTCCACTTGGTAATATATGGCACAAAATTAATTTAATAAATTTGATTATTTTCATTTTATTGAGTTTTATATGTTGTACTTTAAAATTACAAAAGTGTATTACATCAAAGTTGTAAGCCCTCCTCTATTTTCTTATTTTTTTATAATTATGATCTGTTTCGTAGGGATTCCTAATAATTAAACTTTACTCAACAATGAAACTTTCTTTTATTTATCTTTATGATTTCATCATTCTTAGTTTTAATTCGGCAACAAGTAGTTCTTGTTTATGTTTTTCCATTTAATTCTAAAGTATGGAAAGACTTTACCCATATTTGACTAGGTTCCTCAATATTGTTTACATGCAAAATTGTAAGGGCACATTTGGTTGTTAAATTACAACCAAAATATGAATTTAAAATTAGAATTTAAAAAAAACATAGTTTGGTACATCAAATTAGAATTGGGAATAGGAATGTCTATTCCCATTTGGGCCCCAAAATGAGCATGTGTCCATTCTCAAAAATACATGTTACTTGAATAGCTATTCCAATTCTCACTCTAAATTTCTGAAATTTAATATTTTTTTTGGGTTCATGGTTATGTGGGTTTCTCAATAGATCATTTTAGGGTCGAAACACAAACTGTCACTCATATTTCATGTTCATCTTTTCTTTGTGAACTAGTTTTTGAAGGAGGAGAATAAGGTCTATTACATTTTTTTAGCTAGTGTTTTCCAATATTTTGTGGGTCTATTTATTTATCACTTAAACATGTGCTTTGACTTTCACCACCATTACCTCTATATATTGATTTTTTTCCAATCGTATACTCTTCCCTATGTATTTTGGTTCTTCCCTTTTTTTGTGGGTCTGTAGTACTCAGAAAACCATATTGGGACCTTCAACTCACCTCAAATATAGGTTGCATAAATGCCCTCAGTATAGTATGTCAAATATTTTGGTATGCATTGATGATGGTTTATAATTTGATTTCAAGTTTCATTCTTTGTGTACATAAATAAACCACTTCATCACACTACTTCATTGTACTAATTTCACTTAATTTTTGATATTAGATTTATCTAATTCAAATCTCACTAAGTCTACAAAATTAGGACATGACAAAGAAAATGATTAATAGAGTATAAATAGAAAAGAGTGCATAGAGGAAGAGATAATGGTGAAGCAGTGTTTAAGGTAACGTAGGAAAAAGTGTAAGGAAAATGTAGGATTCACTACGGCCAGATTGAGGCATTTGGTAGTTGACTTGCAAGATATTTTTGAGGTGGGTTTGAGCTTTGGTTGAAACCTAGGAGAAACAATTCATCAATTTATAGTCAGTTTGATCCTCTTTCCATATTTAATTAAGATCCTGGCTAACCAATTTCAAGAGAATTTTTTGGCAGTCTATTGATGATCAAATTAGTTTTACTTTGATGATCTTATTCCAATTACATTTTTGTACAACCAAACATGGGATAAACATATTTTCAATCAAATTCCAAGTGAACCAAACAACTCTAGAATTGCAAATCTCAATTCCAATTCCAATTCTAATCCCCAATTCTTATACCAACAACCAAATGGGCCCTAATTGTCTTCCAAAAGATAGAATTTGGTTTTAAATAATTTCATAGAGATCAATTTTTCTTTCAGTATTTCTAAAAGTGAAATTGTAGTTAGAAAATAAGAAATCCTTTTCATATTGCCTCCTTATTTCTACATGTATTTTATCACACTTAAAGGGATGTTTATATATTTTTCTGGAACTAGTTATGGCCTTAATATGAAGGGTTTTTTAGATACATTCCAATGAGAAAATAAAATATTTTCTTTTAAAATTCCCCCATATGCTACTATCACGCCTCAATAATATTTGGGCATTTTATATTTCTAACAATTACATGTATATATGGATGACTTTTTATCTCTGACTCTTCAAAATTTTGAAATACTTGCACAAGGGTTTTCTTCTTTTCTTGTTTATGGGTTTTTCACATTTCATTAAATTAGATAGAAATTTTGAGGGTTTATTTGAATATGTTGTAACTATAGGGCTCTTTGATCAAATTTGAATGTGAGGATTCTATGTTTTTCTTCCATCGTAATTGTGGATATTGAGAAAAGGTTTATTCCACAACTGAATATATCCATTCATAGCTCTTTATTATTATTTTTTAGTTTTTCAAATAAGGGCACAACTTTCCCTTTGACAAAAAAACATCGTCCTCTATTTGTACATTGTATTTCTATCAATAGTGAATTTTATTGGGTTGTCACCCAATCACATTGTTTTTTGAGAATGGTAAGAAATTCCACATTTTCATGAATTTTCATTTTTGTTAATATATTGGATTATGATTATTTGAGATTTCCTTTGAGGGTGGAAAAGATTCAAGTAATTAAATTTAGAAACAATGTAGATAAATATTATAAATTATAAAATTTAAATGATACTATAAATACTTTCTAAAATAAAAATTATATATTTCATTAAATTGAGATTGTTGGGAAGTTGTTGTTTCATATTAGTTTTTTCTCCTTTTTTATTAATAGTTGAAATAGATTTTTTACAATGGACCCAAAACCTTAGTAGTAGCTACAAGAAAAAATAAAAATAGATTACCAATTTGAAATAGTACTAAAAAAGGAAAACAACACCATCTAACATCCTACAACCCAACACAGAACCAACAATATGCTTAAAAGTAGAAAAACAAAAAAATATAGCTACAAACCACACCCGATACTCAATATCCAAAAAAGGCAGTATGATAGAATAGGAACTAACCAATCATCATGCTGGCTCAAGACTCATCTCCTCCTATATTTCCTTGATCTTTTGAATGTTCTCTTTAACTTCCTCTCTATTAATCTCTATTGGAATTCTTTAGAAAAACTGAGAGGAGGGGTGAATTAGTTATTGAAGGTCCAGACGTATAAATAAAAATTTTCACAACTTAGTGAGCCCATAAAACATTTATCATCATGCATACATCCATAAGATTATGCAATCACTTAAAACTTGTAGGTTATTGTCAAATCAATTTACATAAATGTAAACATGAAACGTAACAAATTCAACAACACACTTAACATAGCGATTTATGTGGAAACCCAATTTGGGAAAAACCACCAGTAATATGCTACTCGTTTGAATCAACCTTCTAAAGTGATGCCCTATGAAAGGCCAACCTTGTTAAAGGTTACAATACACATTGTTAAATGTGACCTTGTTAAAGGATTTCAAAGACCCTATTAGGAGTGAGCCTTTATAGAGGACTTTAGACCATTCACTTTGAATGTCATGCAGTTAAAGGATTTACAAATGACTATTAGGTCAAACTTAATGCAAAGGATTTACCCTAGAACGATACAATTATTAGAGAGAAATAGTAAAGCTCAATCTGATAATAACTTACAAATCCATTTACAGATTATAGATTTGTATTTTAATCCTTCATTTTGCTTGGCCTTCACACTTATTAGCTCTGATAGCTTGCTCACCCTTCAAGCATTCATACCTTTAAGCCTTCTTTCTTAACATGCTAATGCATACTCTTCTCTTAGGTCACTTGATAAAGGAAAACCCTTGACTTCTTGTATTTCTTAGGTTCTCGTACATGACAACCCTTGCTTCTGACCAGCCATCCCTATAAATAGAAAATTATGATCTTGTGTTGTTCATTCTCCATCTTCCAATTTAGGGTTAGGACAGATTAGTTAGGATTCAATTAATCTACCCCTCACTTCATATTACTTCTAGAAACTTCTCCTTCAATCCTCTTTGAATATGCCTCAAAATGGTTTACCATGAATTCTATGCCACCAACTCATCAATCCTATCTTTCACCTGATTCACATAATCCAAGAAAATGAACTTGTCACCTTAGATCCATTGAATTCATGATCTTTCAAATAATGTAGCCACTCAACATTAACTTTCTTCTGATGCTCAACACATATTGTGTTTCTTGACAACCACTAGAAAATCACTTAGCATGAATCAAAGTTTAGTGGTGCTCAATATCAACTAAAATTTACTCAGCATACACTAGAATAGTCTTTTACTTTGCTCCAACTAATTTTTTGCTCGGCTTGCACTAACTTTTCTTGTCTCCTACTATGCACTGGGTCAAGTTTTGGAGACAAACTTTGTTTAACTTGTTCTTATGAACTTGCTTAGTGTAACCAACCTTTGCAACCTAAAGTAGATTATCAATACACTATAATATCACTATGTTAGTTGATTTTTGTACTCCCTTCTATATCATAACTCAACCTTTCCTCTAGGTGTTATTGTTACATCTTTTGATCAAATCCTCTTCATCAATCAAATAAGTGATAGTACTAAAATCATATAAGCAATTGTCTTACTACCAAATTGTAGGTTTGACATTAGTGAAAAAATAATGATTGAAACATATTGATCTTACTTGTATCAATTTGTTTTCAATAATTTCCTTCTTCAACAATCTTCCTCTTTCACATCGACGACAAACCAAACTGATCAACCAAACTAGCTAGGTTAAAAAAATAATACCAACAAAATACCAAAAAGAAAATAATTCTTTATATTGAAATCTCTCCCTCTATTAGAAATTTTCATCTTCTCAATAGGTTACAAAATCTATTGTGTTCTAATAAAAAAACAATCAATTCATCCTTATGACTCACTCTAAAATACTTCTTATATCTCCCTCTACATCATTTTGTATTTCCCTTGTTCAGTAACTATCTCTCTCTTTGACAACAATGCCAAAGATGTGTCATCCTTACATGCAGTATGAACTTCTTTTGTTTCTTCCATGTCACCTTACTTGTGACTGATTTGTAATTTTAGTTCTTTGATTACTTTAGGCAACTCCTAAAGTAAGATCCACTGCATCAATTTGTAACATATGAAAATTAGCTTGTTTGATATAGGGCACTCTTTTTGTTACTTATATAGCCTTTGACAGGGGTATCACCCCTATTTTACGTCTTAGATACTCATGAGCATCCTTACATAATGCTTTTGTGAAGATATTAGCAATTTTCTCTTTTGTGTTAACATATTCCATCTTCACCTCTTTATCTTGAACTAATTCTCTCAAGTAATGATACTTGATTGTAATGTGCTTAGTCTTTGTGTACATCACAAGATTCTTTGACATATTTATAGCACTTGTATTATCGCAATAAAGTGTCACTAGTTGTGTGATCTCTTCCTTCATACCTTTGAGTAGATGTTTGATCCATACAATGTTTGTACAATTTATAGCAGCAAAAACATATTCGGCTTCAATAGTAGATTGTGAAGTGCAGTTTTCTTTCTTACTAGTCCATGTAGCCAGAATCTTTCCTAAGAAAAATGCTCCTCCACTAGTGCTCTTTCTGTCATCAATGTTTCCAACCCAATCAGCATTACTATATGCTATTAATTAAAATTTCTCATTTTTATTATTGTACAAACCATATTCCTCTATTCCTTTCAGATATCTCATTATTCCTTTTATAGCTATCAAATGATTCTCCTTGGGATTAGCAAAGAATCTTGGTACTATCTCTAAAGGTAATTCAATATTAGGTTTTCTATATACTACATATTGTAATTTTTCAATCGTTGACCTATGTAATGTTTGATTCATCTCAGTTAAATCATCATCCTTTGACAATTTATGTTTTGTCACCATAGGTGTACTTACTAGTTTAGAATCCTCTATCCCAAAAGTTTTCGATATTTCCATGAAATTTTTTGATTGAGTGATTTATATACTAGATATTTTATCTAATGTACTTGCAAACACACAAATAACTTGATATCTCCAAAGATAGACATCTCAAATTCTTGCTTCATATCATTTGCAAAAGTCTTACATAAAACGTCCAAATATGATATTATAAACAAAAAATTTAGATAACAAAATACCTTTTCTTTTCTCTTCTTCATGTATAGATTGTTTTTATCATCAGTCCTTTGAAATCTAGTCTTCACAAGATAATTATGAAGTCTCTCATACCATGCTTTTGGTGCTTGTTTCAAACCATATAGAGCTTTGTGTAATCTACATACCATATTATTATTGTTAACATCAAAAAATCCTTCTGGCTATTCTATGTAAACTTCTTCCTCTAATATGCCATTTAGAAATGTAGATTTAAGATCCATTTAATAAACTTTGAAACCTTTGTATGTAGAATAAGCAGAATTCTTACTCCTTCCAAACTAGCAATAAGAGAAAATGTTTCTCCATAGTCAATTCCTTCTTCTTGTGTATATCCTTTGCAGACTAATCTTGCCTTATTCCTTATAACTTCACCATTTTTATCTACCTTATTTCTGAATACCCACTTGGTGCCAATCACTTGTTTTTTTTTTTTTGGTCTAGGAATAAGAGTCCATGTTTTGTTTTTCTCATTTTGTTCAATGTCTTCTTCCATGAATTTACTCTAGTCTACATCTTCTAAGGCTTCTCTCACTGATATAAGTTCTTTTATGCTCAATAAACATGTATCATTTCTCAATCTATTTCTTGACATTGGTCTAGCATCTTTATCTCAAATAATTTTTGCAAAAGGATAATGTATCTTGCCATATTTAGACAATCTTAGTTCAGCTCTAGTTTCTTCATTTGGTCTTTTGACTACAAAGTCACTATGTACATCTTTGTCAATTAGTTCAACATCTATCGCATTCACACTAATTTCAGAATCATAATGTGCTTCAACTTCATTTTGTAAGTTAGCATTTGAATGTAGCTCAGTTCTTGAGTGCAACTTGACATTCATAGTATGGGACTTGGCAATCAGTAAAACTTGCTATTGGTTTATAGTTTGATTTGCAACATCTTCTTCAACAAGCATACCTTCATTAATGTATACAAATTATTTGTATTCTTCTAATTTTTTCATAAGTTCAGCCTCATACTTTTGTATATTCATCAAATTTCACATTTTCACTTTCCACAACTTTGTTAGTGTTAGTATTTGAACACTTATAAGCTTTAGTTCTTGTGGAATAGCCTATGAATTACCTTCTTCACTTTTTACATCTAGTTTACCATTCCTAAAGTCTTTGAGAATATAACGTTTGCTTCCAAATACCTTAAAATATTTTACATTGGGTGTGTTCATACCATAGTTTAAAAGGTGTTGAATGAGTACCTTTCTTGACTTGTACATATTTCAAGGTATAGAAATTTGTACTTACAGCTTCTCTCTAGTATTTCAAAGCTATGTTTTTCTCCATCATGAGTGTCCTAACATAGTCCATTGCAGAGCTACTCCTTTCAACAATTCTATTTTGTGGAGGGGTTCTAGGGAAATATGTCTATCTTTTGATTCTTTTGTCATTACAAAACATCTCAAACTCATTGGATATAAATTCTCCTCCTCTACAAGATCTCAGACATTTCATACTTTTACCTATTTCCTTCTCAACTCTTTCTAAGTATCACTTAAACATTTAGAAAGTAGCAGATTTTTGTATCAAAAACATAACTATCATCATTCTAGAATAATCATCAACAAGCAACATAATGTACTTATCTCCTTTGTAGCTTTCCACTTAAGTTGGTCCACACAAGTTAGTATGAACAATCTCTAGTATTCCTTTAGAGGTATGAGTTTTACTCTTAAAACTTAACTTTGTCATTTTTCCTAACTGGTCACATTGTTTGCACATTATATTATCTAGTTTCTTCAACTTAGCCAAACCTCTAACTTTTCTCATGTTACTGATACTAACCAATTTATTAAAATTAACATGACATAAACTTTTGTGCCATAGCCACACATCATCAAACTTTACAATTAGACAAGTAACATCCTCTATATCAAGATAGAATATATTACTCCTAGTTTGATCACCCTTTCCAATTAGCTTCAAATCATTTTCATATATCTTAGAAATCTTGCTTTCAAACTCAACCTTATATCCTAATTTATTCAGTTGTGACACACTCAAGAGATTATAGTCAAGTCCTTCAACATATTAATCATTGCCACACAAAATTTTTTCTATGAATTTGATAGAACCTTTTCCTTTTATCAAACATGGTGCATCATTACCAAATCTTACATTATTTCCATCATAACAATTCAAGGTATGAACTTACTTTTATCTCTAGTCATGTGATGTGAATAACCACTATCAATGATCCATCTATCATTCTTGTTCACACCACTCACAAATGTGGTTGCATCATCTTCATCTGATTCATCCTTTATTGCAACATACACCACTTCATCATCATGTTCATCAGATTCATCTCTTGTTTTCTCTTTAGTAATGTAGCAAAACTTCTTGCCTTTGTCTTTGTATTCCTTGTTGTCTTCATCTCTTCCACTTCTATAATTGTCACTACCTCTATAGTTCTTCTTCTCTAGACATCTAGAAGCAATATGACCAACCTCATTGCACTTGAAATAAATGATAGGTAATTTACCTTTGAACTTGCCTTTACCTCTATGGAATCTCCTTGCTATTATTGCTTCAAGTTGTTCTACATCCTCCTCATCTATATCACTATCACTAGATACTTACTTTCTCCTTTTCTTCTTCTTTTCATCAGGCTCCTTTAATGACAACTTAGCTTTGAAAGTAGATTCAATATTTTTTCGTTTGTACTTTTTCTTTTTCTTCTTCTACTTTTCATTAGGTTCCTTTAATTATAGCTTAGCTTTGAAAGTAGACTCAATATTTTTAGGTTTTTAATTATTGAAATTAAATAGCCCAAAAGCAATGAGCCTACTTACTAGAACTTCAAGTGATAGATTATTCCCTGGTATACATCTCAAATCTAGAATTGCAAAAACTCTAATAGCATATATAGGTAGTAGTGTTCTTAAAAATTTGTTTAGTACAATATCATCATATACTGTGTTAGTAGCTCCACTTATTGTACTAACAACATCTTTTATCTTTAAGAAATATTGAGCAATATTTTTACCTTCTTGCATTCTAATACCATCAAACTTACCTTTGAGACTTTTAGCTTTGGCACTTAGAACATTAATGTCTCCTCCATAGATAGTGGTTAAGGCATCCCACATTTTTTTTCCACTGCCAAGACTATTGATATCATCAAATTTAGTATAACTTAGGGCAGAGGCAATCTCTAGCATTGCTTGATTATGTTGTTTCCTCTTTTTCATATCATCGGCTGTCATGCCCAAACTATGAGGGCAAAAACACACACACAATTTTTTTTTTAAAAATTAATAATTAAAATGCTCCAAGTTCAATATGGTTGTGATCACAGTTAAAGTAAAGGTTCTCTACATTTCATCTTAAGTTTAAAATCTTGTAGAGGAATAAATCCTTCAATTTGAACTCTCATTATAAACCTGATATCAACATTTATTTCGTTAATTTATTTCTTATAACACACTGTAATTAAAATTATTGGAAAAAAAAAATTTAAATCGAACTAAATGAATAAAGAAAAACTATTTAACATTATTCAATAGTCTAACATTAATATAATAATCGAGACACTTACTAGCTTACTATCACTCTAAAAATATTCATAAAATTTCTACTGATTTCCAAATGAATTTCCAATCTATACACTTTCAATTAACACTAAATAATAATTTAAACTTTCTTAAATTTTAAAGGGAACATTACATTAATAAAACATGTTAAACTTAATAGTTACAAACACCTAAATTAACTACATATTAATGCTAATAAGATTTCAAAACTATTCCTAAATTCTACTAACTTAATTTAAATATTATCTAAAAACAATTCTTATCTAAAATTTAAATACTAACAAAATAGACTGATTTTTAATTAAGGTTAAACTAACATAATTATAACATTAAACTAAAAATATATCAACCTAAACATATTATTTAAGTAAATCCTAAGCAACTAACGACTACCCACTAAATTAACTAATCATTAAATTAGAACTTTCTAAAATAATTAAACAACTAAATTAATTAAAACTATACTAACTAAATCTAAAATTAATTAAATTTATAACTAACTAACTTTTGATAACGAAACTTCTAACAAATATTAATAATAAAAAATGTAACAAAATTAACATAAACTAATTTATACTAAACAAATTTAAATTACATTTAAAACTAACTAGCTAAAACTATTAACAAATAACAAAAAATAATTATATAACATATACTAACTCAAATTGAAAACTTTGCAAAAATTAACACATACTAAGACACATTTAAAATAAAATCGCATGAGGGGGGGAGTGGATAGAAGAAGGTTAAGAACTTTATAAACAACAATGACCAGACTGTCCTCTCTACATAAATTCGCTGCAGAAGGAAAAGGCTGGAGTCTAAATTAATAAAGTACATAGCATTGACTTTGGTTAAAGCACCACTCTGCCTCCCAGCCATAGTACTGACACCTAGGAAGGGAATAAAAGTATATACATAAAGTCCCAATATGATATGAACAATAAGATATAAACAAAACATATCTATATAATATGATGCGCTTTCCTAAGTCAAGTTAATATTGACTATGTGAGAGTTGTTCCATTAATATTGGCAGTCCTCTCAGATCTGAACATGGGTATTGGGAGTAAAATATTTGTTGAACCAATGACAAGCTAGGAGTTATTAAGAAAAAAGTTTACTTGATCAACCAATATTGTTATTTTATTGATGGTCTACTATTTTATTAGTTTGTAATAGTACGAACTATATTTAGTGTTTTCCATACAATTTCCAAAATGATATATGTGCTTCTACGGGCCTCTTTTATATGTATTTTTGAAACTTACTTGGTTGTTTAGGTCTTGCTATGCATTCTTTTAGGATTGGTGTTTAAATTCTTAATGATATTAACTTATCATCTTATTTTGCATCATGTTCAACAAAATCAACTATTGCAAGTTCATCAAAATCTACATAAATCTCTTATAAATTCCTGGTTAATAATTTCCATGAACGTCAAATGCTATGAATTTCAATGATACCCATATTACATAGTATAATCATCTACATATTCATTTAACTATATATTATAACTGATGGAGCACATAATTGGATAACATAGTAACTAAACTAATCTTAAGGCAATCGATCAGAATGATAATGTTCTATTCATTTTGAAGGGACTATCCAAACACACAAAATTCTTTCCTCTATCATGTTTCAAATTTAAGTTTGGATATCTTGACATAATTCTTCCTACATGTTCATAAAGCATTAAATGATGAACCCAAATATCTGAAAGGAACATCACACAACATGAAATAATATAATATGTTCAAGTATCTGATAATGTCTCGACATCTTGAGTTGTGAGTATCAAAATAATAATGTAACAACTAAGGCTACGAAGGGTCGGGGCGAGGCCTCACATCCTCCCCCACTAGGCATGAACTTCCTCTTAGAGTTCATCAAAAGATAAGGGTATTGAGATCGCATCCATGTTGCATCCTCCCATGAAGCTATGATCTCATCAAAAAAAAAATCCCATTGGACCCTAACCTGGTCCAACTCTCAACCTCGAGGAGCTAGGGTCTGTCAGGCAATAATACGGATAGGCTCCAGCGCTAATTGGCTAACCAACTCCACCTGTAGCCTCAATAACTATAGCCTGATGCTCAGTCTGGCAGTTATCAACTATTGCAAAAACTCTGTGGGACCTATCCATGTCTCCAACTGTCAGCTTTAAAAAAGCCCCTCTCTGACCACTGGATGACTGTCCCTACAAACACTCTCTAGCTATATGACCCATGCCACCACAAGTGTAACATGGTCCTCGGGTATAAGATCATGCATCCTGTGACCCAGACTGCTGTGGGCCTCCTAACTTGCTAGACTCACTATATCCATCCCTAGAAAATTGTTGAGTCTGCACTAACTCTAGCTATGGGGTAAGTACTTTCTGATCCTGCTATGACTGCCACTACTTGGGCTTGGAGCCCTGATAACCCTATGAGGTTTCTGGTTGCTACTGCTAAGACTATTGGCCCTTAGAGGACCTTGGTGAATAGTTCTAATTCCCTTTCCAAGGGGGTTTCTACTAGGAAGAGTTTTAGTTCTGAGACTGATCCCATGACTCCTGCCTACCTCGAGTATCCTCAGCAACTAGTGCTATCTCCACTACCTGTCTAAAGGTGGTAGTGAAGGCCATCCGAACTGAACCCTGAAGTGAGAAATTCAAACCCATGATAAAGTGATGCACTTGCAGTTTCTCATCCTTCATGTATTCCACATAAGGAAGGAGCTCGGGAAACATGCTCTCGTACTGAGCTACTGTAAGACCTTTCTGATAAAGAGAATGAAACTCCTCTATTTGCCTCTGTCTGAAATGCTCTGACAAGTACCTCTCTCAGAATCTCTCCAAGAATGACTCCCATGTGAGGGTATCCATCCTCACTCCTCCTATAGTCTCCTCTTAATGCCACCAATTAGAGGCATCTCCTCTCAACTGATGAACTGCTAGGCATGCCTTTAGATTACTTCCATAAGGATGTAATCCAAAGCACCATTGTAAGCTCTACAACCATGCCTCTGCTACTATCCCTTGAGTGGAACCGGTATATAATGGTGGCTCGAGTTGAACCAATTCCCTGATATCATCTCCTATATGCCTAGGAGGTCTTTCAAGTGGGGGTCCTCTCTGTATTATTGACCCACCCTCATGCTCACCTTGTCCTTCTAACTGCCTCGGTGGGGGACTCCTAGTCCTCTCTCTGCCTCTGGCCTGCCTCTTCTAGGTCCCTCTACTTCCATTGTTGGAATCTGCTGACCTAGCTAAACTACGGTCACTATCCTCTACTGAACTACACTAATCAATGTATGAAGTGCATCAATAATGTCCTGATCCGAGTTAGGAGGTGGTGGAGGTGGTCCATCCCCCTGTCCTGCTCTACCACCTCTCGACCTACGACCTTTGCCTCGGTAATTGCTTCGAGTAACAGGAGGCATCCTACACAATTTAGATGTTTAAATTTTATGTTTTTAGAAGTGTAATGGTTTAAGGTTCCTAGTGTTGAAACACGAGCTCTGATACCAAATTGTCATGCCCAAACTACGAGAGCAAAAACACACACACAATTTTTTTAAAAAAATTAATAATTAAAATGCTCCAAGTTCGATATGGTTGTGATCATAGTTAAAGTAAAGGTTCTCTACATTTCATCTTAAGTTTAAAATCTTGTAGAGGAATAAATTGTTAAATTTGAACTCTCGTTATAACCCTGATATCAACATTTGTTTCGTTAATTTATTTCTTATAACACACTGTAATTAAATTTATTGAAAAAAAACATTTAAAATTTGACTAAATGAATAAAGAAAAACTATTTAACATTATTCAATAGTCTAAAATTAATATAATAATTGAGACACTTACTAGCTTACTATCACTCTAAAAATATTCATAAAATTTCTACTAATTTCCAAATGAATTTGCAATCTATACACTTTCAATTAACACTAAATAATAATTTAAACTTTCTTAAATTTTAAAGGGAAATTTACATTAATAAAACATGTTAAACTTAATAGTTACAAACATCTGAATTAACTACATATTGATGCTAATAAGGTTTCCAAACTATTCCTAAATTCTACTAACTTAATTTAAATATTATCTAAAAACATTTCTTATCTAAAATTTAAGTACTAACAAAATAGACTGATTTTTAATTAAGGTTAAACTAACATAATTATAACATTACACTAAAAATATATCAACCTAAACATATTATTTAAGTAAATCCTAAGCAACTAACGACAACCCACTAAATTAACTAATCATTAAATTAGAACTTTCTAAAATAATTAAACAACTAAATTAATTAAAACTATACTAACTAAATCTAAACTTAATTAAATTTATCACTAACTAACTTTTTTAATAATGAAACTTCTAACAAATATTAATAATAAAAAATGTAACAAAATTAACATAAACTAATTTATACTAAACAAATTTAAATTACATTTAAAACTAACTAACTAAAACTATTAACAAATAACAAAAAGTAATTATATAACATGTACTAACTCAAATTAAAAACTTTGCAAAAATTAACACATACTAAGACACATTTAAAACTAACTCAATTTATAACTAACTTTACAATAACTTTTAAATAACAACTCAAACTAAACTAGATACTAAATAAAACTTTAAACTAAAATTAATTAATACAACTATCTAACTTAAAAACTTAATAAAATTAACTAAACTAAAACCTAAAACCAACCTAACAATACTCCACTTACAAAACATTTAACGCTACCCTCCAACTACCCACGACACAAACCAAGCAAAACAAACTACCTACATTCCTCTCCCATCCATGTGGGGACCAAACTGACCCAAGCACATTCCCAAGCATAGATTGCAAGGGAGAAGAATGGAGTATGTTTTCCACTATTCACCAAATATACTTGCCAAAATAAAATCACATGAGGGGGGAAGTGGATAGAAGGTTAAGAACTCTATAAACAACAATGACCAGACTATCCTCGCCACATAAATTCGCTGCAGAAGGAAAAGGCTGGAGTCTAAATTAATAAAGTACATAGCATTGACTTTGGTTAAAGTACCACTCTGCCTCCCATCCACAGTACTGATGCCTAGGAAGGGAATAAAAGGATATACATAAAGTCCCTATATGATATGAACAATAAGATATGAACAAAACATATCTATATAATATGATGTGCTTTCCTAAGTCAAGTTAATATTTACTATGTGACAGTTGTTCCATTAATATTGGTATTCCTCTCGCATCCCAACGTGGGTATTGGGAGTAAAATATTTGTTGAACCAATGAAAAGCTAGGAGTTATTAAGAAAAAAGTTTACTTGATCAACCAATATTGGTATTTGATTGATGGTCTATTATTTTATTAGTTTGTAATAGTATGAACTATATTTAGTGTTTGCCATATAATTTCCAGAATGATATATGTGCTTCTACAAGCCTCTTTTATATGTATTTTTGAATTTTACTTGTTGGTTTAGGTCTTCCTATGCAATGTTTTAGAATTGGTGTTTAAATACTTAATGAAATTAACTTATCATCTTATTATGCACCATGTTCAACAAAATCAACTATTGCAAGTTCATCAAAATCTACATAAATCTCTTATAAATTCCTGGTTAATAATTTCCATGAACCTCAAATGCTATGAATTTCAATGATACCCATATTATATAGTATAATCATCTACATATTCATTTAACTATCTATTATAACTCATGGAGCACATAATTGGATAACATAGTAACTAAACTAATCTTAGGGCAATTGAGAAAATAAGGAGATCAGAATGATAATGTCCTATCCATTTTGAAGGGAGTATCAAAACACACAAAGTTCTTTCCTCGATCATGTTTCAAATTTAAGTTTGGATATCTTGACATAATTCTTCCTACATGTTCATAAAGCATTAAATGATGAACTCAAATATCTGAAAGTAACATCACACAACATGGAATAATATAATATGTTCAAGTATCTGATAATGTCTCGACATCTCGAGTTGTGAGTATCAAAATAATAATGTAACAACTAAGGCTACGAAGGGTCGAGGTGAGGCCTCACCTTGGCAGTTCAGGCTCCAACAGGATCAACATGCTTAGTAGTAATGGTAGATTGTGCATGATCTAAGTCCTCCAAGGTGTAGCTTCATCAAAATTTTCCATGCAGGAAAATTATCTCTATTAAGCTTGGTTACATGTCTTTTTGACATCTTGATCTTTGTGCTTATAGTACCTTCAAACTAGTCCTCTTAAGCAGATGACTCTGATACCAATTGTTGAAAATTTTTTTAATATATGAGAGGGGGAGTGAATCAATTATCCAAGGTCTAGATGTATAAATAAAACTTTTCACAGACTAGTGAACCCAAAAAACATTTTTCATCATACATGCATCCATTAGATTATGCAATCACTTAAAAACTTGTAGGTTACTATCAAATCAATTCACAAAAATGTGAACATGAAACATAAAAAATTTAGCAACACACTCAACATAATGATTTACATGAAAACCCAATTACGAAAGAAACACCAGTAGAATGCTACTCTTTTTCACTCTTCTAAAGTGATACCCTATTAAAGGCCAACCTTGTTAAAGGATATAATACACACTATTCAATGTGACCCTATTAAAGGATTTCAATCACCATGTTAGGAGTGAGGCTTATTAGAGGACTTTAGACCATTCACTTGGAATGTCACCTAGTTAAAGGATTTACAAATGACTATTTGGTCAACCTTAATCCAAAGGAATTACCCTAGATTGATACAATTATTATCTGATAACAACAAGACTTGATCTACTAATAACTTACAACTCTATTTGAAAATTACAAATCTCTACTTCAGTCCTTCATTCTACTTTGCCTTCACACTTTTCAGCTCTGATAGCCTATTCACCCTTAAAGCGTTCATATCCTTAAGCCTTCTTTCTTAACATGCCAATGCAGACTCTTCTCTTAGGTCACTTGATGAAGCAAAATCCTTGACTCCTTGTCTTCCTTAGGTTCTCGCACATGATAACCCTTGCTTCTAACTAGCTATCCCTATAAATAGGAAATTTTGATCTTTTTTTGTTTATTCTCCATCATCTAATTTAGGGTTAGAACAGATTAGATAGGATTCAATAAATCTATCCCTCATTACATGTCACTTCTAGAAACTTATCCTTCAATCCTCTCTGAATTCACCTTAAAATGGTTTACCATGAATTTTGTGCCACCAACTCATTAATATTATCTTTCACCTGGTTCACATAATCCAAGAAAACAAACTTGTTGGCTCAAATCGATCGAATTCATGATCTTTCAAATAATGCAACCACTCAACATTAACTTGCTTCTTATTCTTGGAAAATACTGTGTTGCTCGACATCCACTAGAAAATCACTAGGCATGAACTAAAGTTTACTGGTGCTCAAAATCAAATAAACTTTTCTCGATATACACTATTTTTCTCAGCATACACTTACATATTCATTTATTTAGCTCCAACTGATTTTATGATCATCTTGCACTGACTTTTCTCAGCTCCTACTATCTATTTGGTCAAACTTTTTAGACAAACTTTATTTAACTTATTCTTCTGAACTTACTTAGTGTAACCAACCTTTGCAAACTTAAGTAGATTATCAATACAATATAATATCGCTATCATATTTTATTCTTGTACTCCCTTCTATAACATAACTCAACCTTCCTAGTAATTTTTAACCATGTTTTTAATTGTGTCTTCCAAGTTATCAATTCTATTCACCAAACCCTGCAGCAAATTATTCTTCTCCATGCTATCCAGAGTAGCTTTATTCTCACATCCCTATTTGAGCTCATTCATAGCTTATTCAATTTTGGAATTTAGTGATCTATAATTGAGAATGATCATTTTGCTGGAATTAAATGTCCATTATTCCATTATAAAGGTATTCACGCCTTTCAAATCATACTCCAATAGGTTTACATCGACCTCAATCATATCCACTAGCTCAGCTACAGGAAAATCACTTTCCATATTTTTCACATTCTGCCCTTATGTTTCTTCAGGGGAGACTTTCTACCATGAGTTCTCAAAAGCAATAAAAACATCATGGGTGGTATTCTCTTCAAACAATTTGAAACATAGTGATTCTTTATCAATCTTCTCATCATCACCATTATCGACCTTATTACATGCCACATCTTCCTTATTCTACATACTATATGTAACTTCCTCTCAATGGACAAGGATAAGGGAAGGGCAAGTACTTGGTGGTTTGAACATTTTCTAAACCAACCCACTTGAGTAATTTTTCTCACAATCCTCCTTTGTATTTAGACTATTCTCCCTTTCCTTAATTACACATTTAGAATTATTAATCATTTCTTTATAAGTAACATTCTTTTTTCTCTTTTCATAGACTTTAACTTTGCTTCACCCAACTCCTTTATCAAACATTTTCCTTTGTCTTTGTTTCTACAAAGAGATTTAGGGATTGTTTCAAGATTCAAAAAATTGAACCGAGGTATAGTCTCATTTAAATTGTCCACCATAAACTCAAAAATCATTCTCATCTTCCCTTCATGGAGGTTGTGTTTTTTTTCCTGGACTTATAATCCTTAATTCTATGCACCAAAGAAAAAAGCTAGTAAAATGAAAAACAAACCCTTATTTTGTGTCTGAAATGATTTAATAGAACAAAATGATATTTACAAGCCCTATCATACCTCTCATCCAAGGTAATTTATTAAATTACAGCGTTTAGGAACAATTTCCACAACTTTTATTTCTATAGATATTTCTATTGATTTTTTCTATTTAATTTTGAAGTACTCAATTTTATATATTGACATAAGTTGCACTCCTTTAAATTTAATCGAAGAGATTGGTTAAAATGTTAGATCTATAATATACTTAAAATGGTATGATGGTAAGTTTCTATATCTTCTTTCTTTTTAATTTCTAAAAGTTATTTTATCTATATAATAATTAAGTACAAACAAAATTAGGCTCGCACGTATAGATACATATATAAAAGATAATAATTAAATTTACGTAATACAAAAACTCAATCTTAATTTATATACATGTACCTCTAGATTTTAATAAATCTATTAAAATAAATATTAAAGAAGTAATTTTCAATTATAATCTATAGAATTTTTAGTTTTAAAATTAGACAATGTACTCTTAATTGTATGCAAATAAATCATTTAGATAGTATCTCTAGCTTTTCAATAATACATCAATAAAAAGTATGTTTGAAAAAAAGAAAATAAATCAATAAAAGATATTAATTTTTGAGTTTCTAATTGTTATATGTATTATGAAAATAGAGAGTGTGGATTTTCGGAACAATTTTTAGTTTAAATATGAGTTTAGAAATGAAACAAAAGAAAAATTTAAGTTTAGAAATGAAACAAAAGGGAACATTGAGTTTAGGAATGAAACAAAAGGGAAATTTGGTTTTTTAATTATCATATGTATTATGAAATTACAGAGTGTCGATTTTAGTAACTAATTTAAATTTGTTGAAAGATAGCGTTGAAGCAACAACAACTTCAGTATCAGGGTATTGGCAAGAATTGTAATGCCCTGCCAAGGGAACCAAAGAATTAACCTAGAATTTCACTAAGTTTGGATCCATCTAAATCAACATCTAAATCAACTAACATTATTGAATCCATCTAATACAACAAGCACATGAAATAATAATGATATGTCCAATGTTTATACATTACATTTCTAAATGCTCAATCATCCACTATACATGTCACAGGGTATGAAAAGCTTGAAAAAATATACATATGTGAAATAAGGTACATCATCCTATTCTAATCCATGATACATCAAAGTAAAGATAATCACATGTCACCCATGATACATCATCATAGAAGATATATAAATCCATCATAAAGATCAAACATAATGAACTAAGTGCACGGTTCCTCCCAACCGTTAATAGCATCATTAGACCATCATGGGCCCTAGCCATCCCTCCATGTGTAACATTCCAAATCACCAAGGAGATCATCGGTATTAACCAAATAGGAATGTCACTCCTAACATATACTACATAATATGAAGAAATTAAACTACATGCAAATATAAGCAAAAGATAACATCATCTAACATAAGATAATCATCAGTGAAAGGATACATATCCACCATCACGAAGGACGCATTAGCCACGATGTCTCAAACGAATCTCAAATGATAAGAGTGGAAAAATACTACCACCCGACCATGTGGTACTTAAGTGGTCTACTCCTACCATACTGAGGAGATAATCTCAAGTCCCAAATAGGTTATCAAAATCACATAGCATAAATCTCTATAAGTCCAGGAATCCTAAAAGTATACTAACTCAAAGGTTCCAATCACAAACCAAACATCTAATCCCCAGAGACACACAAAGACATGTAGGAAACCTACTATGCAAGTGGGAAAGTGTCATCGCATATATCATGTAGAATTTACCCTAGTAGTTAGCTAAACTCCACGGGTCCCTACTGATCCTCATGCGGCCACTAGTACCCTCTCATACTGACAAGGCATACTATGGAATTCAAGGTCGCAACCATGCATTCTCTCTACTCCCATCCTAGTCTGTACAAGCATGCGAGGCATGGGCGAGAACAAAACAGTTATCTTTTTAGGTTCATTTAGTTAGTATTAGGTATGAATATTTTCACTTATTTAAACAACTTACAATGAGTTACCCTTGTAGCCTCTTAGGGCCCTGGCCCCCATTGCAAGCCACTTCCCAACACTACAAGTAGATAACCTACCCTAAGCTCATGGAATCATAAATATCAAAATCACAAAAGATAATCCATAATAAGAACATCAAATATCCACAATAATAGCATCAAATCTCCATGAGCAAGCATCCATAGAAAATCATGACCACAACAACTCTCTATTGGCAACTGAAGCATCACTGATAATCAAAAGTATCCATTGGTTCTCAATAACCAAAATATAGCTCAAATCATACTGATTGAAGACTCTAAAATGGTTGAGTCAAAACATGTCACAACATGACATCATAAATCAGCATTTCAGTCCCATCATGGCGACTAGAAAATATCCCAAGGATAACTAATCGATGACTCAAAAATGGTTAAGTCAAGTGTCTCATAAATAGGAATCTCAACTATAACAATTAGTAATTACAAACATTACATAGAGCATTCCATCACATAACCATTGTTGGGTTTATAAAGATCGGAAATAAGACATCATCACGACATCACAATTATAACTCCCAAGCCTCTGGTAGACGTCGTATAACTAGTCAACACTAGTCAACCCAAAACCCAAAACAGAAACATAAAAAACACACAATGAAAACACATGTTTTGGTTTTGCTAAAATTACATACTTGAATTAAATTTAGAGGTCTCAGTTTACGTTTTCAAGTTTGGATAATGAAAGAAGAAACATTTGTACATTTTTTTTTCCCATCCCATGTATTTGTTAAAAAGTTTCTTTCCCAAAACCATTAGATTCAATTTTTCAATTGTTCTAACATTATATGGTTTATATAAATGTTGTCTAGAAATTACTCCTATCGACTTCCAATAGTCAATTAACAATTCAATAATTGCATGATTTAAAATTTGATTAAACACATTCCAATGATTAGCCTTAATTAAACCAAGTTTAATGAAGTTAATTATTAATATCTTTCTGTTTTAAATAATAATTGACAAACTATTATTAATATTTTAAATCATAATTATTTATAACTTAATAATATACATATATACTTATATACATATATATATATACATATATATATATATATATATAATTAATATTCTATAAAACAAAATATAATAATTAAATCACAAATTGCTTCATAACTTTTGAAGTCGATTACATATATTTGTATGACACAACGTCACCGCATAAAGGAGGTACTGTGCGAGCCTACTATCGCAGGCCTACAACAGCAGTGTCGTCGGCCTCTGCCATGTATACATAGTGGGGTGGGGGTATGGGCTCGTCCCTCCCCGCCCACCTTAATTAGCATTCAATTTTTTTTATAAAAAAAAACAATTGTATCATACACAATTCGATTTTTGATTCGGTTTTAATTAAAACATTTTGCGAAAAATGCAAATCGCAAAGCGATATGACATTCGATTCTTCAATAAGATATATTTATATATATATACATATGTATGTATGTATGTATATATATATATACATATATATATATATATATATATACATATATATATGTATACATATATATATATGTATACATATATATATATGTATACATATATATATATATATATGTATACATATATATATATATGTATACATATATATATGTATACATATATATATATATATGTATACATATATATATATATGTATTTTGAAGTCGATTACATATATTTGTATGACACAACGTCACCGCATAAAGGAGGTACCGTGCGAGCCTACTATCGCAGGCCTACAGCAGCAGTGTCATCGGCCTCTGCCATGTATACATAGTGGGGTGGGGGTATGGGCTCGTCCCTCCCCGCCCACCTTAATTAGCATTCAATTTTTTTTATAAAAAAAAACAATCGTATCATACACAATTCGATTTTTTATTCGGTTTTAATTAAAACGTTTTGCGAAAAATGCAAATCGAAAAGCGATATGACATTCGATTCTTCAATAAGATATATTTATATATATATATACATATGTATGTATGTATGTATATATATATATATACATATATATATATATATAATATATATATACATATATATATGTATACATATACATATATATATGTATACATATATACATATATGTATACATATATACATATGTATACATATACATATGTATATGTATACATATATATATGTATACATATATATACATATATATATGTATACATATATATATATATATATGTATATATATATATGTATATATATATATATATGTATATATATATATGTATGTATGTATACATATATATATATATGTATACATATACATATGTATATGTATACATATGTATATATGTATACATATATATATGTATATGTATACATATACATATGTATATGTATACATATATACATATGTATACATATACATATGTATATGTATATATATATATGTATGCAGATCTGAATTAACATGTCCATAGCAACACAATTCTCAATAAATTTTCTAATGGATTTTGCTATAATTTAAACCCTAGTCCCATGTTCTCTTCAAATCTATGCATATAAAATTTTTTCAATTAAATATTAACTACCCATATTGAGAAAACATACAACCAAAATAGGAAAAACTCTCAGAAAACATATGGAAGACATGATGAAGACAGGAAGTGCAAGATACAGAAATAGCATAAGCAAAATCACAAGAGTCTACCTGAATTTTGATGCTAATACGCTTTTTCGTAGAATACCCGCAGAGCAAGCTCCTCCCTTCTCCAAAGTTCTCGAGTCCTCCAATGCTCCAAAATGCTCTCCAAATGCTCAGTCTAAGCTTCTAGGAATGCCTGAATATAAAGAGTTCTTAGGAAGAACCTAGAATGTCTCTAGAAACAACTAGAAGGTGTAGACAACTAAGCATGAGCTTTTTTCCAACCTTCTAGATGAGCCAAAAGGTTGTGAACACCATGTGCTTAATTGGTGCAGTAACCCCCGTGTTGTTGACATATGAGAGATAAAAAGGTGCATTAACTCCTACGCAAGCTTATAACTCTTATTTAATTTTTATAACTTTCATTTTAATTTTTATAACTTTTATTATTATTATTTATTTATTACTTTATTATTATTTTATAATTATTATTAATTTTTAATTTCTAATTTTCTTTTTTTTTTAAATTCTTTTTCTCATTTAATTCTCATTTAATTAATTATAATCAAAATATCAAAGATCATGATATTATATTAATTTTCTCCAAATAATTAATTTATTAATTAAATCTATTTATTAAGACTTAATTAATAGACAATTCACACAAAATCACTCTAAAGGGTTAAAAATCATGAAATATGTCATCCAACACATTCGGTGGGTAAAATATCCAGATACTTGTCCTACCTCACTAGGACAAATGGTTTAAGGGTTTGGGATTTGGACTTGAGAATTTATCTCCCTTCTCTTATCATTGAGATAGTATAATAGGGTACACTCATCCTAGCAATTCAAAGAAGTTGATACTCGATACCTACAACCTGCATAACAACCATGCATGTACATACAATATATATAGAATACTAAGCTAAACAAGTAATGGCAGGAAGTGGTGCATTGTGTAGATCCCGACTAGCAGGTGACTACGACTCCCTTCCTTAACCGCATCAAAAATGCCATACAATAAGAAAAAACATGCACATCATACACATGCAAGATGGGGTAAGTATCCATAATAAAATACATGAGATAATAAACCATCTAACTAATCATCATCAACAATTGAAAGCAATGTAATGATCATCATGCATACATGAAATGTAAAGTCTAAATGATCTCATCATGTATTCACTGAATCCATAACATAATGTCTAATAGTCTCAAAACAATACCACTAATCCATAAAACTAGTCTAACATAGTCTGATAATAATAGCAACAACGTCCAAAAAGATGTGAACGAGGGTAGGCACTACATCCACCCCCCTTTGATTAGGATTACTCCTAGAAGCCTACAAACAAGTAGGGATATAACTCCCATAATCTAGTTGCATCCTCCCATGTAGCTAAAGAATCATCAATAGGGTCCCATTGGACCCTTACCTGCTTGATGGTTCGACCCCTGAGGGTCAACTCCTATTGATCCAAAATATGAACCGGCTCCAAAGCTAGCTAACCGTCCTCTACTTGCAACGCATTCCAATCAAGAACATGTACAACATCAGGGATATACTACCTAAGTACTGAAACATGAAAAACATCATGAATGGGAGCTAGGATGGGTAGTAGAGCAAGGTGGTAAGCAACCAGGCCAATCTTCTCTAGAATCTCAAATGGTCCCATAAAGCGAGGTGTTAGCTTAGAACCCTTTCCATATCAAATCAGAATCTTTCATAGACACACTCTCAAGAAAACCTTATCTCCCACAACAAACTGCTTATCTATCCTATGTGCATCAGCATACTTCTTCTGCCTATCCTATGCAATAGTCAAGTGCTCAGGGATATACACTACCTATTGCTCCATCTCACAAAGCATCTCAAGACTCAACAGGATGCGATCCTCAAGACTATCCCAACTCAATGGTGTATGACAAGGACGTTCATATAATGCTTGAAATGGTGCCATGCCAATAGAACTATGATACCCATTGTTGTAAGCAAACTCCACTGGGTAGAGATAGTCCTCCCAATGTGTTTGCCTATCCATCACATACATCCTTAACATATCTTCCAAAACCTGATTCACCCTTTCTATCTGACCATCTGTCTCTAGATGATATGCCGAACTGAAGTTTAATTGTGCTCCAAGCTCATGCTGCAATGATGTCCAGAATGCAACTGTAAATATAGGATCCCTGTCAGAAATGATCTTTATAAGAATGCCATGTAATCTCATAATGTCATGCATGAAGACATTGGCTACAGAAGCTATTGTGTAGGAAGACCTGATCGGTGAAAAATGCACCACCTTAGTCAACCGATCAATGGTGACCATGATAGCCTCATGATGACGAACAGTCATAGGTAATTCTACTATGAAATCCATGGAGATGATATCCCACTTCCAAGAAGGAATGAGATTTAGCTGCAAAATTCTAGCTGGGTGTTGGTGTTCTGCCTTCACTCTCTGACACTCAAGACACCTAGCTACAAAATTAGCAATTTCTCGCTTCATCCCAGACCAAAAGAATAAATGTCTCAAATCAGCATGCATCTTCTTGACACCTAGAAGTGTCGAGTAAGGTGTACAATGGACCTCTGCTAAAATCAAGGTGCGAAGCTCATTCAGTAATGGCACATAAATCCTCCCCAAATGTCTCAGAAGACCATCTGACTCTTGAACGTAGCCTGCAAACTTACCCTCCAAAGGTCTTCCTGAATCTATTTCTCTACACACTTCCTGATATCAAAAGTCTGTAGGAAGTGCCTAAAGAATCTGACTCTTCAAATCCATACTAAGAGTCATAGATGATATCACATGTCTCCTGCGATTCAAAGCATCTGGCACCACATTCTCCTTTCCCTGAGTGTACTTAACCTCAAAATCATACTCACATAGAAATTCCATCCATCGTCTCTAGTGAGCATTCAAATTAGGCTGAGTGAAAATGTACTGAAGACTGCAATGATCACTATGTACCTCGAATCTATTCCCCAACAAGAAGTGTCTCCACCTTTTCAAAGCATGAACTATTGCTGCTAACTCAAGATCATGCGTAGGATAATTTAGCTCATAATCCTTGAGCTTGTGTGATTCATACGCAATCACCTATCCATTCTGCATCAACACTACCCCAATCCCTTCTAGAGAAGCATCTGTACACACCATGAAATCACCTTTTGGATTAGGTATAGCTAAGATCGATGCACTAGTCAAAAGCTTCTTGAGCTTCTGAAATGCTTCCTCACATTTCTCCATCCACACAAACTTATTTCCTTTCCTCTGAAGAGAAGTCATAGGATGTATTATTCTAGAGAATTTTTGGACAAATCTATGACCATAACCAGCTAGACCCATGAAACTATGAATCTTTGATACATTAGTCAGTGTAGGCCAATCTATTATCGCTTGAATCTTTGCAAGATCCACTGAAATACCATCACCTAAAATGACATGCCCTAAATATTGAATCTCTAATTTGAAGAATTCGCACTTAGCTACATTGGCATAAAGTCAATTATCTCTTAAACACTGCAAGACCAACTGCAGGTGTTCCTAATGCTCCTTCTGTGTCTTAGAATATATCAATATATCATCAAGAAACACAAGTACAAACCTGTCTAGATAATACCAAAACACACCATTCACCAAACTCATGAAAACTGATGGAGCATTAGTCAACCTAAAAGGTACCACTATGAACTCATAATGCCCATAGCGAGTTCGAAAGCGGTCTTGTGAATATCGACTTCCTTAATGCAAAGCTAGTGGTATCCTAACTTAAGGTCAATCTTGGAGAATATTTTAGCTACCTTGATCTGATCAAATAAGTCATCAATCCTAGGTAGAGGACACCTATTCTTAATAGTCACCTTATTTAACTATCTGTAATCAATACAAAGGCACAAAGAACCATCTTTCTTCTTCACAAAGAGCACTGGAGCTCCCCATGGTGATACAGTAGGTTGAATGCTCCCTTTGGCTAGAAGTTCATCTAGCTGAAGACATAACTCTCCCAATTCCTATGTAGTCATACAATAAGGAGCTTTAGAGATAGGCTCCGCTCTAGGAATTAGATCAATGCTAAAATTGATGTCCCTCTTTGGAGGCATGCCTGGAATCTCACTTGGAAAAACATCTGTGTACTCCTGTAAAATCGGGTGATCTAAAGTCTTCCTTAAGGAATCTTCCTCATCAAGATCATTTACCATAACAGCAAATATCTGACATCCCTTACGGAAAATTTGCTTCGTTTGCATAGCAGAAATCATCTGCAAAGATATAGGCCTTGGTATCCCAACTATCCTCACATTATTTTTCCACCAAGTAGCCCCAAAATTCTCCAAATTGGTGATCACAAATCTTGCCTTAACATTGCTATCAAAATCCTGCATGGCAAAAATCCTGTCGAGGTAAATAAGCCACTGTTCGGCCACATAACCAGAACCTTGCCCATTGAAAGGCTTGACCTTGGATCTCGAAAGATCCTTCATCTGAGTGGACACAATGGACCTCTGACAATCCTTCCAAGGGATCCTAGACCTGGGTCTATGCTCTTGTTCTATTTGATGTGGTTTGGGCTATTCTTGAACAAGAGGTAGACGGTCTTGAATAGTCTGCATCATCTATCTCAAATCAACCTCTTCAGACTCAATTTGGTCCTCTCTATGGCTCTCTTCCTGCTGCTTACTAGCATGCTCTCCTCTGCTCTCTTCATGAGCAGATCCCCCATGGGCAAACTCATGGACACTAATAGCTCTGCCACGACCATGACCTCTACCATGGCCTCTAACAAAAGACCTAGTCCTAATTACCTTCCTACAATAGTACGAAGTACTATTACAATAAGAAGAAACATGTTTCCAATAAACTAAGTTCAATTTCAATTTTTTCTATGTTTAGGTTTAAGTAAGATCTCAGTTTTGAAAACTAAGTGTTGAAGTATTAAAAATATACAAGTAACAGTTCTGGTTCTATTTCAGTTCACCTAGTTTCAAGTTGAAGAGATACACTTAATAGTTCAAAGTTCTAGTTGTTCCAAAATACCCAGAGCTCCCAATGTAGAAACTCAAGCTCTGATAAATGTAATGCCCCGCCAAGGGATTAAAGAATTAACCTAGAATTTCACTAAGTTTGGAAGCATTTTTTTTTTAAAAAAAACATGAAAGTAAATACCACATATAACTTAAACACAATAATGGAAACAATAGCAATGTCCATCATAACATACATAACAGATTACATTCTTTAAGGATCCTTTAACGTTGAATTACATCTAAATCAACTAAAATTATTGAATCCATCTAATACAACAACCACATGAAATAATAATGATAAGTCCAATATTTATACATTACATTTCTCAATGCTCAATCATCCACTGTACATGTCACAGGGTATGAAAAGCTTGAAAAAATATACATATGTGAAATAAGGTAAATCATCCTATTCTAATCCATGATACATCAAAGTAAACATAATCACATGTCACCCATGATACATCATAATAGAAGATATATACATCCATCATAAAGATCAAACATAATGAACTAAGTGCACGGTTCCTCCCAATCGTTAATAGCATCATTAGACCATCATGGGCCCTAGCCATGCCTCCGTGCATAACATTCCAAATCACCAAGGAGATCATCGGTATTAACATGATAGGAATGTCACTCCTAACCTATACTACATCATATGCAAAAATTAAACGAACATGCAAATATAAGCATAAGATAACATCATCTAACATATGCTAATCATTAGTGAAAGGATTCATATCCACCATCATGAAAGGATGCATCAGCCATGATGTCTCAAATGGATCTCAAATGATAATAGTGGAAAAACACTACCACCCGACTGTGTGGTACCCAAGTGGTCCACTCCCACCGTGCTAAGGAGATAATCTCAAGTCCCAAACAGGTTATCAAAATCACATAGCATAAATCTCTATAAGTTCAGGAATCCTAAAAGTATACTAACTCAAAGGTTCCAATCACAAACCTGACATCTAATCCCCAAAGGCACACAAACACATGTAGGAAACCTACTATGCAAACGGGAAAGTGTCATCGCATACATCATGTAGAAGTTACCCTAGTAGTTAGCTAAACTCCATGGGTCCCTATTGATCCCCATGTAGCCACTACTATCCTCTCATACTGACAAGGCATACTATGGAATGCAAGGTCTCAACCATGCGTTCTCTCTACTCCCATCCTAGTCTGTACAAGCACTCGAGGCATGGGCAAGAACAAAACAGTTATCTTTTTAGGTTCATTTAGTTAGTATTAGGTGTGAATGTTTTCACTTATTAAACAACTTATAGTGAGTTACCCTGGTGGCCTCTTAGGGCCCCAGCCCCCATTGCAAGCCACTTCCTAACACTACAAGTAGATAACCTACCCTAAACTAATGGAATCATAAATCTCAAAATCACAAAAGCTAATCCATAATAAGAACATCAAATATCCACAATAATAGCATCAAATCTCCATGAGCAAGCATCCATAGAAAATCATGACCACAACAGCTCTCTATTGGCAACTGAAGCATCACTGATAATCAAAAGTATCCATTGGTTCTCAATAACCAAAATATATCTCAAATCATACTGATCGAAGACTCCAAAATGGTTGATTCAAAACATGTCACAACATGATATCATAAATCAAAATTTCAATCCATCATGGCGACTATAAAATATCCCAAGGATAACTGATCGATGACTCAAAAATGGTTAATTCAAGTGTCTCATAAATAGGAATCTCAAGTATAACAATCAGTAATTACAAACATTACATAGAGCATTCGATCACATAACCATGGTTGGGTTTATAAAGATCAAAAATAAGACATCATCACGACATCACAATCATAATTCCCAAGCCTCTGGGAGACATCCTATAACTGGTCAACATTAGTCAACCCAAAACCCAAAACAAAAACATAAAGACTACACAATGCAAACACATGTTTTGGTTTTGCTAAAATTACATACTTGAATTAAATGTAGAGGTCTCAGTTTACATTTTCAAGTTTGGATAATGAAAGGAGAAACATTTGTACATTCTTTTTTCCCATCCCATGTATTTGTTAAAAAGTTTCTCTCCCAAAACCATTAGATTCAATTTTCCAATTGTTCTAAAATTATATGGTTTATATAAACGTTGTCTAAAAATGACTTCTATCGACTTCCAATAGTCAATTAAAAATTCAATAATTGCATGATTTAAAACTTTGATTAAACACATTCCAATGATTAACCTTAATTAAACCAAGTTTAATTAAGTTAATTATTAATATCTTTCTGTTTTAAATAATAATTGACAAACTATTATTAATATTTTAAAAGAATGACCCATTAATTCAATCTTTTAAATATAATAATTATTTATACCTTAATAATATACATATATACTTATACACACACACACACACACACACACACACATATATATATACTTATTTAAATATATATATATGTATATGTATATATATATATATATATATATATATACATATATACATATAAAAATAACATTTTATAAAATGAAATATAATAATGAAATCATAAATTGCTTCATAACTTTTGAAGTCGATTACATATATTTGTATGACAAAATGTCACCGCATAGAGGAGGTACTGTGCGGGCCTGCTGTCGCAGAGCCTGCAGCAGCAGTGCCACCAACCTCTGCCATGTATACATAGTGGGGTGGGGGTACGAGCTCATCCCTCCCCGCCCACCTTAATTTGTATTCAACTTTTTTTAAAAAACAAAACAATCGTATCATATACGATTCAATTTTTGATTCGGTTTTAATTAAAACATTTTGCAAAAAATGCAAATCGCAAAGCGATATGACATTCGATTCTTCAATAAGATATATATATATATATATATATATATATATATATATATATATATATATATATATATATATATATGCAAAAATTAATTAAGCATATAACACACACACACACACACACACACACACACACATATATGTATATATGAATGTATGTATTCAAATCTGAATTAACATGTCCATAGCAACACAATTCTCAATAAATTTTCTAATGGATTTGGCTTTAATTTAAACCCTAGTCCCATGTTCTCTTCAAATCTATGCATATAAAATTTTCTCAATTAAATATTAACTACCTATATTGAGAAAGCATACAACCAAAATAGGGAAAACCCTCAGAAAACATATGGAAGACATGATGAAGATAGGAAGTTGAAGATGCGAAAATAGCATAAGAAAAATCACAAGAGTCTACCCGAATTCTAATGCTAATTTTCTTTTCCTTAGAAGAGCCGCAGAGCAAGCTCCTCCCTTCTCCAAAGTTCCCGAGTCCTCCAATGCTCCAAAACGCTCTCCAAACGCTCTGTCTAAGCTACTAGGAATGCCTGAATATAAAGAGTTCTCAGGAAGCACCTAGAATGTCTCTAGAAACAACTAGAAGCTGTAGACAACTAAGCACGAGCTTTTTTCCAACCTTCTAGATGAGTCATAAGGTTGTAGACACCATATGCTTAATTGGTGCACTAACCCCCGTGTTGTTGACATATGAGAGATGAAAAGGTGTGTTAACTCCTAGACAAGCTTATAACTCTTATTTAATTTTTATAACTTTCATTTTAATTTTTATAACTTTTATTATTATTATTTATTTATTACTTTATTATTATTTTATAATTATTATTAATTTTTAATTTCTAATTTTCTTTTTTTAATTCTTTTTCTCATTTAATTCTCATTTAATTAATTATAATCAAAATATCAAAGATCGTGGTATTATATTAATTTTCTCCAAATAATTAATTTATTAATTAAATATATTTATTAAGACTTAATTAATAGAAAATTCACCATAGACCTCCAAGATAAAATATAAAAACCCATCATAGAACAATTCACACAAAATCAGTCTAAAGGGTTAAAAATCACAAAATATGTCGTCCAACACATTTGGTGGGTAAAATATCTAGATACTTGTCCTACCTCACTAAGACAAATGATTTAAGGGTTTGGGATTTGGACTTGAGAATTCATCTCCCTTCTCTTATCATTGAGGTAGTATAATAGGGTACGCTCATCCTGGCAATTCAGGGAATTCGATACCTTGTACCTGCAACCTGCATAACAACCATGCATGTACATACAATAGATATATATATATATATATATATATATATATAATACTAAGCTAAATAGGCAATGGCAGGAAGTGGTGCATCGTGTAGATCCCGACTAGCAGGTTACTACAACTCCCTTCCTTAACCAAATCATAAATGCCATACAATAAGAACAAACACGCACACCATACACATGCAAGTATGGGGTAAATATCCATAATAAAACACATGAGATAATAAACCATCTAACTAATTGTCATCAATAACTGAAAGCAATGTAATGATCATCATGCATACATGACATGTAAAGTCTAAATGATCTCATCATATATCCACTGAATCCATAACATAATGTCTAATAGTCTCAAAACAATACCACTAATCCATAAAACTAGTCTAACATAGTCTAATAATAATAGCAACAATGTCTAGAAAGATGTGAACGAGGGTAGGCACTACAAGAATCATTAGGGTTTGGGTAAGGACTGTCATTTTGGTCAGACCAAGGAAGTGCAGGGTCAATAGTGATAACGTTCTTCCTCTTTTATCAAATATTTTTCTAATATTTTTCATGATCTCCCTATTGTGCAGCTAGCTAAACCCTGTTCTTTGAAACTCCATCACTATGGTTTTCATGCATGCCCTTTCATGCAGATAAACTCCTGTCGTAAGGATCCTGTCCAAGCTATTATGGAAGAAGGAACTAACATTTTCATTGGAAAAGCCATAGTCCATCCTACAAAACCTTTCTTTGTTAACCCTAGGTTCCATTTCAAAATTGGTCTTCATTCCATGCTTGAGCTAGTTCCTCCCTCCTTGTAGTCAGGGGCTCAAGTCATCCTCCCATCTCCACCCCCATTGATGTCAAAGCCAAAATTTCACAACCCCTCTTGGCCTCATAAAAATTTCTTTGGGAGGGAAAAGGCATCAAATTTCAATTGTCCTCTCTGGAGTAAGAAACCTCCTTTTCAAGATTTTAATAGGAAGAGGTTACTTCGGGTTCACCATTCCCAACTAATTTTTGACATTTGTGAACACAATCCTCCTGGTTCTTCCATTTTCATCCAACAATATTCAACCCCTTCAGTGGTGTTGCTTGATTCCAAGAAGGTCAACAAACTTCCCATTGGTGATATTCTTCATAATGCAGAGAGAAGAGAACCCTTGAAACAAAAAAATCTCTTCAAAAATCTATTCAAGTCTGGCAAGAAAGATAGCCTCGAGTTTCTTCAGATTAGGATTTTCAGTCTTGGGCTCTTCCCTATGATAGCCATCTTAATATGGCTCATATTATTACTCTTCCAGAGCACTTGTTACAAGACCAAGTTGATCTTCTTTGGGGTATAGAAATCATCGATAAGTTTTCAAATAGTGATCTTTCATTTGCTAATATTAAGCTGTAGGCTAGTCAGAATTGGGCAATATTAACATATATTTTTCATATGGATTCTGATTTTGGCTTTTTTCTTGCAAAATTTGACTCAACTATTAACAAGGATATTATACATAAGTATAAAAGTTGGTTTTGTAAAGGTCCAGGTCTCTTTACTTCAATTTGGACACCAAACTTCAAATTGGATTCTAGGTCTCCTATTTTTTTCCCTATTTGGATCTCTTTGCCTCTTCTACCTTTGGAATATAAAGATGTTGACATATTAGAAATAATAGCTAATAGATTTGGAATTTTCATTAAACATGATCTCATTTCTTTTGAACTTCCCCATTGAGATGTCGAGATTTGTCTTCTTCTTGATCTGTCAAAGGGATTGCCAAACCACATTACTTTAAAATTGAAATGGGGCTCTAGGGACTAGAACATTCCAACACTAATTAGGCCATTTTACTTCTCAATGTAGAAAGTTCGTTCAATCAAAGATGGTGGTCTGTGAGGATCGTTGCACAAATCCTCTTCAATGTTGGTATCACCAATCTCAGCAAATGGGTGAACAAGTCCTTTCTATATTCCCAGATTTGCCTCAGTTCACAAATATGTGTGAGTTTTTCCTTTCCCTCAGTCATTTAAGGTTTTTATCTTCTTCTATTTTGGAATTGGATATCTGCATATGATTTAGAAACACTTCAATATGGTTTTCTCAATAGGCAGGGTGTTATTAGATTCTTCCAATTAGAATGTGTATGATCTAGTTCAACACCTCATGTTTCACGAGTCTCTTATTAAGATGCCAATTTCTCATGGTGTCCTTAATAAAAGTGCAATAGTTAATTTAAGAGCCAAGAAACTATCAGATCAACTTTTAACATAATTTTCTACCAAAATAATTAATGAAATTGTAGAAGAATAGGGTGTAATATTTCATGAAGACTTTAGGCAACCTATTGATCTTGATCCATCCCAACACTTTGATTTGGATCCAACACCACTAATTTGACAGTGGGCAGAGAACCTTAGCGAATTTTTTTGTTGCAGCAGGAGTATCTCGATTTTGACCCTTATTTGATTTAGATGGATAGTGGAGAATTATTTGATGTTTTCCACAAGGGAGATCATTTGTATTTAGAGGATCATGTTTAGAATCAACTCACTTCCAATTCCATCATCCTAGATTCTATAGGATCCCTATATTAAGGATGCCAAACTTAAATAGCTTGACCAACCAATGCTTACTGTAGATGTAAACTACTTGATTGGTGTTTTCGATCCTCAATTAACTTTATTAATAAAACAAACTCTGAACCAAAACATGCAAGCTTCACCAATGCCTAAGAAAAGAGAAAGAAAACCAAAGAGTGTTGAGACTAAGACATAAATTGCTACTGGTATTTAGTGAACTCTAGATGCCAAGTTAACTCCAACAAAGTGAGCAACAAAGAGAACTAAGTGTTCTCCTTGTCAGCAATGAAGTTGCCTCATGGAATGTCAAAGGTTTGAATGCCTCTGAAAAGAAATGTAGAATCAAGAAGGATCTAGATTCTATGAAGGTGGATATTAGTTTATTACAAGAAACAAAAATATCACAAGATTCATTTGATAAGACTATAGGCAGTTGGCAGCATTAGCATTCTTTTCATCAACAAGGTAATGGTTCTTCTAGGAGTTTGGTAATTTTATGGGAGCCCAAAATGGTTCAAACTAAAATTGTAGGTTAGTCTAATAATTATTAAATGTTAAACATCATTATTTATGATCTTCCATTTATCTTGATTAATGTATATGGCCCTATGGCAATGAATGATAAGATAAATCTTTGGTTAACATTGACTCAGTATTCAATCTCAATCTAATAAAAAAATTGTTGTGGGTGGAGACTTTAATGTCATCCTGAAGGCATAAGAAAGATTGATGGTATCTCCTCTCAACTCAAAACTATCACAGATTTCTAAAATGTTGTGACAAATAACAATTTAATGGATATTGAGCCTACTAAGGGTTCCTTCACATGGAAAAATAAAAGAGCCATTTTTTCTTAGATTGCAATAGGATTGGATAGGTTTCTAGTAGCCATGGACTAGAGATTAACCAAATCAACCAGTTATCATGCCAGAAGAGGATGTCTACACCATTACCCACTTTCCACTTGGTCATAGCATTAGCTCGGTCTCTAGCCTTAAGAATACCATTCCAAATGACCGAACCATTTGGGATGTCTAAATAATTGAGAAAAAAATTTAGAGAAGGCTTCCTAATACACTTCTCCACTAAAATGTCTCTCCATTCCCTCATACTATTGAAAATGTACCAAAATTATTTAGCTAGAAGATCCTTATTAAGATGTTTTAATTTCCTCATACCAAGACCTCCATAACTCTTTGGAAGACAAACATTATCCCAAGCCACTAGAGGATATCTTTTACGTCCCTTAAGACAAGATTACAAAAAATCTCTTTGGATATTTTCCATTTTATCAGTATATTTGGCCAATATCCCAAAGAGGTTGAGAGCATACATTGGGAGATTCTAAAGAGTGGATTTGACCAAAAGACATTTACCAGCCTAGTTGAGAGTAAAACCTTTCTACCTAACCAACTTCTTACTAAACCTATTAGGAATCCCATTCTAGAAAGAATCATGAGGCTTAGTTCCCATTGGGCGACCGAGATAGCTAGTAGATAGCTTACCAACCCCACACCCAAGAATCCCATCAATCTTCCTTTCTCTATCAATTGGAGTATTGATATAGAAAACTAAGCTCTTAGCCCAATTAATTAGCTAGCCCGATCCTCTGATATACACATCTAGAAGTCCTTTCATTACTTTAACCTACCTAACTAAAACTTCCCCTCCCATAAAGTGTCATCCATAAACTGTTGATGAGTAAAAGAAATATTCCCAGAAGAAGGCTTGATTCCTCTTAGCATCCCTTCTTGTCTTTTCTTCTCAATCAACCTTCCAATACACTTAGTCATAATAATGAATAGAATGGGAGAGAGAGGATCCCCCTACCTTAATCCTCTCAAAGGTTTAAAGAAGTCTGAAGGAGCTCCATTGATCATAATGGTAAGTGAAGAAGTAGAAATAAGTTTGCACACCTCTTGATCAAAGCCAAAAGCCTAAAGAACAAAACCAAGGAAAGTCCAGTGCAGCTATTCATAGGCTTTGGAGAGATCCATCTTTAGTAGAAGTCCTTCTCTTTTTCCTGCTTCTAGTGAATGAATTACTTCATGTACCATCATGATAGAATCCAAAATTTGTCTTCCAGGGACAAACCTGTTTGTTGTTATGATATGATCAAAGGAAGAACATTAAGGATTTTGGTTGTCAACACCTTTGAAAGGATCTTGTAGAAAGAATTACAAAGACGTATAGGCCTGAATTGATCCATTGAATCTACCTCTAGAACTTTGGGAATAAGAACTAGGAAAGTAGAATAAAGTTCTTTAAGAAGGCTCTTAGTCCCAAAAAATTCATGTACATCCTTCAGCACATCATCTATGACCACCTCAAAATAAACTTGAAAAAAGAATGTAGGAAAACCATCCAGCCCAAGGGCTTTATGTACTGGTAGAGAGAATGATGCTTGTTTTACTTCCTAAGCTTTAGTAGTCTCCCTCAAAAAAAATTGTGATGAGGTTGGATGAGTTGAGGGAGACATGAAACTATTTCATTTTGATCCACCACTAGTAACATGGGATCCTAGGAAAGAAGCAAAGAGAAAAAAGAAACTGCTTCAGCAGAAATATCATTTTCTCATGTCAAAATAGTATGACCCTTCTTAATTCTTGTTAGTCTATTATTAGCTCTATGCTTAAGAGTGGAGAGGTGAAGAAACCCAGTGTTTTGATCACCCTCTTTAAGCCAGTTAATTCTTGATCTTTGTTTCTAGAAGTTCTCTTATCTACTTATAATGTTGTGCAAATCAATAAGAATTGACATCTCAATTTTTCTATTCTGATCATTATACCCATCCTATTGTATAATATCCTAAATAGCACTGAGCTTTTCTAACATCTCCTCTTTATCTTGAAAAACATGGGAAAAATTTGTTTTGTTGTAGACTTTAATCATCCGTTTCACATTACTCAGTTTCCTTGTGACTCTAAACATAGCAGTTGCATCCACCTCTATATTCCACCAATAGGAGATACTATTAAATAGATCTAAATGATAAATCCACATCTTTTCAAACCAAGAAGGATAATTCCTCTTGTGCTCAAGAGAAACAATCAAAAGGGATATGGGGGAATGGTCAAACCCAACTCTAGGGAGAAGGGAAAGCTTACAAGAGAAATAGTTCAACCAATCTGGAGAGATGAGAACTCTATCCAATCTAACTTGGATACACTCACTCCCAATTCTTTTGTTGGACCAAGTGTAAACCCCACCTAAAAGATCAACATCCAGTATAGCCAAGCTATTTATGAAATTTGAAAGATAGAAAGATCCAACTTGGTTTCCAGATCCAGGGCCAGACCTCCTAATTTTTCCTCATCAGTAAGGTGAGTATTGAAATCTCCCATATTAATACCTTTATTAAGATTGCTGTTCTGAATAATAGAGAAAATCTTAGTCCAATAATTCTTCCTTTTTTCTCTTTGAACTAGGGGCATAGACATTCAAAAGAAACCAAGAATCATTATGATTCATATGAAACACTTTACATAAAAGAGTATTGCCTTCATTGTATAAGGGAGTACCTTTAAAAAATTTATTATTAAAGAGAGTAAGAAAACCTCCTAATGCCCCCTCAAATTAGTGGCCTCACCAGAAATGTTGTTTCTAAAAGAAATCTTACCCAAAAGCTCCTTCTTCATTTTTGTCTCTTGAATCAACATAAAATCAAGTCTTTGATCTTTGATCATATTTTTAAGTACTTCTCATTTATTGACCCAATTTAGTCCCCTAATATTCCAAAATATTTTCTTCATTTATGTATACTAGAGCACTCCAAAATGGTTCTTTGGCTCCCATCTACCAAGTTCCTTCTAGTCTTCTCTTGCAAGACTTGGTTTGATTTCTTCCTACCTGTTGTCTTTGGTTTAACTCCCAAATCCAATTTTCCATGACTTTTGGCCATTGTTGTTGAAATAGGGGAGGGATCCCTACTATTCTTCTTTTTGTCCTTCATCTAACTTCCCTTGTTTTCCTTCGGCCATTCCTCGGTCCTTGAAATCTTACTAGGAGATGAAAATCTAACCATATTCACAAACTGCTCTTCCAAATTACAAGAAGCAGATTGATATTTTAGAGGAACTGAAGAAAGCTCCATGATTCCATGTTACTCTTGGTTTACCCTCACAAGCTCCACTTCCTCTTGGTTTTTCCTCACAACTTCCACTTCCTTATTCAAACAATGCTCCTCTCCCCTCACCAATTGAGAGGATACCCTATTGGTTTCTTGTGGGGTATCTCACTTTGAACTCTTTCCTCATGAGATGATGATTTTATGCTCTCCTTATTCAGCCCTACATCTCCCCCTATTATCTCACTATCTTAAGGACCAACCAGCTCTAAATTTACTAGGATATCTACCTCTGTGACCTAAGAACTAGGAAGCTTCATTGGGATATCCATCTCTATGGCCTCTATGACATGAGAACCAGGAAGCTTCACTAGGAGAGCCACCTTTATGACCTAAAAAAAAGGCAAAACTAGAACCATTACTTCATCTTCCTTACCTACCTTTGATCAATTCTGGTTTGGTTTATTCCCTTCTATAATAGGGATTTCCACAATCACCTCTTGATTCACAGGTCCATCCTTGATTTCCTTTCTTTTCCAAATCTTTTTCTCCTTTCCAGGTTTGGAAGTGTTTTCTTTCTTGTTCTTTTTAGCTTTTACCTTAGGGAAATGATTTGCCTTATGACTTGATTTCAAACAATGAAATCAAGCAAAAGGAACACTTTCATAGTCCAACTTTTGGATATGCATTCCAAGCTTAGAATGAAAGCACACAACCTCTGGCATATCGTCCCCCTCTCAAACTCCAATACAAATCTAAGCATATGTGATTCTTTTTGTAGATGTAGTTATCGGATCTATAGACAGAAGTTCACCAAAGGAGTTTGCCACTCCCACAAACACATCCTCATTCCAAAATTCCAAAGGCAACTCTGGAAGTCTAACCCAGACTAGAGCTTACACAAAAAATGAATCATTTAAATCCTTCTTTGAAGACCACTTCAGGAGAACCAGGGCCTAGCGACCTAAAATCCATGGTCCTTCACACAAAATGCTTGAGAAGTCCTCACTACATGAAAATTCAAAAGACAGGAAACCTTTCACCATCGCCCTGACAATGACCTATCCCTTGAGGGTCTATTTTTTCTATGTAAATGATCTAACAATATCTATATTTGGCCTTTTCCCATTAAACTTAACCACCAAGGTAGAAGCCATAGAAGCAATGCTATGATCTACAAGCTCATCTTGAATTGCAATCACACGTGAACCCTTATCCAAGCTAGAGAGTATTTTAATTGATGGAGAAGAAGACCTACTAGTTGGTTTAACTCCAAAACGAGAAGATCATTTTTATAAAAGTACCCTAAACCAATCCACCTTGGAGGACGAAAAAGACTTGTATGGACCTTTGACCTGGTTACGTGGGTCCCTGTCTCCATTCTCTATCATATCTCTAATCTTTGAAATCCCCTGACAGTCTACATCCCCTCCCTGCATTCCATGCTTTTGATCCCACCCAACCAGAGGAATCCCACCCAGGATAGGTTTTGAATTTTGAAAAGTTGCACTTCCCTATCCTCTTCCCTATCCGCTCCCACTTGCCATTGTTTTTCCATTATGAGAACGTGTTAATGTTAACTTTTATTCTTCTAGGTTAAATTTGACAGCCATCTATATGTCAAAATTTTAAATCTTATTATAGACATAATATACTTTTAAAAATAAATTAATAAACACCACATAAAATATTTGTTTAAATTATAATATTTCAAGATATCCATTTTTTCAGAAATTAAAATAAAAAGCTTAAGTTAGTATTAAAAAAGAATGGAGATAAAGAAAATATTAATAATCTTAGATGTAGTAAATTAATTTATAGTTATTTTGTAGTGGTTATCTATCGATATTACTTTAGATAGATTTATTTAAGATATTATTTAGTCTACAATGGTAGAATGGATGGAGTGGGATGTTCTGAACGTGCTAATGTTAACTTTTATTCATCTAGCTTAAATTTGACAACCATATACATATCAAAAGTTTAAATCTTATTATAAACAGAATATACTTCTAAAAATAACTTAATTAATACCACATAAAATATTTGTTTAAATTATAATATTTGGAGATATAAATCATTCATTTTTTAAGAAATTAAAATTAAAAACTTACGATAGTAAGAAAAATAAATAAATGGAGATAAAAAAAATATATAAATAATTTTAGATGTAGTAAAATAAATTATTATTATTTTGTAGTGGATATCTATCAACATTTCTTTAGATAGATTTATATAAAATATCTATACTACTTAAAATAAAACTCCTAAATAATTATCATTAAATTTAATAAATAAAACTATGTCATAATTAGAACCATAACTTTATCTTTAATTTTTTATTCATTTATTTAAACAAATTCATAGACATTTTTATACTTATATATTTATTAACTCAATTAATAACATTATTTAAATTTTATTATTAAAATAAAACTCCTAAATAATTATCATTAAATTAAATAAATATAAATACGTCAAAAATAGAACTTTAATATAGTCTTTTAAATTTAATTCTTTCATGCACATTTAAAGAACTTTTTAATTAAAATATTTTTTTATATTTTCTTTTCCTTCACTTTATTAATTAGTGCAAGCACTATTTAAAGCGTAGTTTATTATTTAAATTAATAAGAATAATTTAAGCTCATTATTTAATGCAACTCTAATTTAATAATTATTAATTAAATAATTACAATAAAATAATATAAAATCTTTAAACTTTTAATATTTTAATTACCTTTTACATTTTCATGCACACTTTTTGTGATAGAAAATATCTTTATTAAATTTATTTGCTTTCTCTTTTTAATTAATTTATTATATATTAATTTCATACATAAGCGTTATGTGATTTAATTAAAACAAACTTTATTAAGTAATTGCTTACTCTCTCTTATTAATTTATTATATTTTAATTTCATGCATACACTTTATGCAATTTATTTAAAATAACTTTATTAAATTTATGTTTTCTCGCTCTAGTTAATTACAAGTTTAATAATATATTTATTAATTCAACTAATAATATTATTTAGAGTTTATTATTTAAAATATTTTTTTTAAATAATAATTATTAATTTAAATAAATATAATTAAACCTTCATTAGAACCAAAACTTTATCTTTAAGTTGAATTCTTTTATTTAATTAATTCACGAGATCTCTTTTAATGTTATATTTATTAACTTAATTAATAACATTATTTAGAGTTTAATATTAAAATAAAACTCCTAAATAATTTTCATTAAATTAAATAAATATAAATATGTCAAAAATAGAACATTAGTATAATCATTTAAATTATATTATTTTATTTAATTAATTTATCAATTAATTGAATATAATTAATATTGAGTTTTCTTTATAAAATTTTCATTAAATTACCTTTTAATTTGATTTAATTAAAATAGAAAAAATATCACAGACCCACAAAACCAAAAATGACAACTCAACTGAAGACAAAGGAAAAAATCAAACTCCAGGGTCACAATCACGAATTCACATCACTTGATGAATTGAAATGGGTAAACTAACTTAGATACTTATCCTACTTTCTAGGACAATTGGCTTAGGGTTTAGGATTTAGACTTAAGAGTTATCTCCCCACTTATACCATTGAATTACTATGATAAGGTACGCTCATCTTGGCAATTCAGGGAAGTCAATACCTAGTACCTACAATCTACATAAAATCCACACATGTACAAACACAATATTCTAAACTAAATAGGAAATGGCAAGAAGTGGTGCATCATCTAGATCCCAACTAGTAGGTGACTAAGACTCACTTCCTCAACCAAATCAAAAATGTCAAACATAAAGAAAACATACACACACACCATACACATGCAAGTTTGGGGTAAGTATCTATAGAAACTGCATAAAAATCATTTGTCTAACTAACATCATTAAATAACGGACGGTCACTAAATGAACATATATATCATCATCGAAATAATCATGAAATAACTGATATAACTAGTACTAAAGTAACTCAACATATATATCAACTGAATATGAAATACATTTATTCTAATATGGTAACCAAGCATCGATAATCATAAACATAATCAAAAAAATTTCCTAAAAGAATCTTGACAATACTACGAAAAAATTCAACGAGGGGTAGGCATTACATCCACTACCCGCAGACTTAGGCTTACTCCTAGAAGCCTACAAGAAAGATAAAACTAAACTAGGGGTAGGCATCATAGTTGAGAAGCCAGAAGGAATTACTGTAGAATAGAGAAATGTGGAATTAGTTCAAGAGGGTTGGTCTTGACAAATACATTGAGGCTATTAAAGGCTATAATTTCATGCTCTCATATTAGTTTACCAATACCTAGTACAAAGATGAGGTGACCATTGGTAGTGTAAATTTTGTAGTGACTCCTCAGCTAATAGGATAAGTGATTGATTTGCTATGTGAATGAAAGAAGGTTGATAGGAAGGGTACACAAGATTATAGAAAATTCAAACATAAATTCTTTGAGGGAATGAAGAATTTGGTTAGATTAAAATATGGTGACAGGTATGAATGTATATCCCTTTGAAGGAAATGCTAAAAAAGGATCGTTAAATTCTTGTAGAAACTTTCTTGCTTGAATGATTGGACACATTGATCTCTAAAATGCCTTGACTACTTGGCGATCTGTGATTGCTTGATGAGATGAGATGTGAAAATGAAGGCCCCAAGCCTCCTTTTATAGTAGTTTTCTGGTAGAAAACATAGCTAAAGGCTAACTTAATGATGATTGTTAAATGAAGAGTTAACTCCACACTATTTGTTAAGAGGATAATCATCTATAGGCCTTCTATTAAGAAGGGAGTTAACTAGAGGCTAAGATGTTGCCATAAATTATTCACAATTTTCTTATGTCATAAAAAAAATATGAATTGTAATATTCATTAGTTATACTATTTTTCATTGATATCAAATGATCAACTTATTATTACATGTTGTTACTATATCTTTAGAAAGATTATTGGTTGGAGGTTCCGAGAACCAATAGGGAAGCACCTTATTAGGTAGCAGATGGAATAATAAATGGAAATAGTTTAAGTGATGGATTAAACTATCAGATTATTAAGGAAAAGAGACTTTTTGCTGAATTTATCTTTTATTGGTAACGTGGGAAGTTAATGTTAACTTTTAGGTTAAGTAATGCAAGACTATTCACTAAGTTTCTACACAAATGGAGAGATGTCTTTATGATCATAAGATCTAGATTTAGGTTTTTTGAAATATTAAAAAAAATAAGGAGAGAGAAGATAATAGTAGTTGAAATAGGAGTAGAGCTATCACAAAGAGAAGGAAAGAAGGAGAATTGTGAATGGTATGTTTTTTTATTGAAGAGATTTAATGGATCTAATTTAGCAAGGTAATGTGAATCATAGATCATTCTTATTTTTATTTCTTTCTTACCATTGTAGCAATTTAAATCCCTCAGAAAGGTGACCTTAAAATAGACCATTTAACAAGGTTAACAGAGTATGAAACTAAAGGAAAATCTTGTAACAAGGTACACTTAATAGTGTTTGTAAACCTTAATTAAGCTCCTAATAGAGCATTTTCTAGAAAAGTAATATATTTGTAGGCATCATTCTCACATTGTGGATTTCACCCTAATCATATTTTTCATGAGACAAAAAATGGTTTCCACTACACGCATAACCTACTAGACAACTTGATGATGCACACAAAAAGACAAAGCAAATGCACAAATAGTAATAATAGAATTAGCTATTGCTCTAAAGAACTTGACTATGTGGATTTCTTGGGATATGGAAAGCATGTCGAAGATAAGGATTGATGCATTCCATCATTTAATTTAAGGAGAGGATTAGGTAAAAGACATAACAGATAGATTTTATTAGAAGTTTCTAGAAGAGAAGGAGATGAAAAGATAAAATGAATCTAATGAATCAAATAATGAACCCTAAGATCTACGACAATTGTGAGAAACAAAAAAAAAATATCAAAACTACCTATTTAGGGATGCACAAGGAAAAACTTTACAGACATGCAAAGAAAAGAAGAGATCAAATAAGTTGTATGTGTTTGAAAGAATTTCAATGAAATGGAACAACGATGCTAAGTTTAATAAGAAAATCTAAATAGAAGGCTTAAGTTTTTTGTGAAGTGAAAGGGGATTTCTTGAAGGGGGATTTCTTGAAGTGGTGTCAAGCAAATCAATGACAGAGGTGACAAGGAAGACTTATAAGGAATCAACTAATGAACTGAACAAAGATCTGTAACTATGAAAGTGAGTTGTAATCATACATATCAATCTCCTAAGACATAAGGTACAATAGAAGAAAAAATGGTCAAGAAATAGATTCATCAAAACTCCAATAGTTGTCTTGGGCTTATAGGATCATTATGTTTCAATCAAATTCATTGACATTAGAAATATATATTATGTCTTGACTCTCAGTATTGCTTGTTTCTTATAAAAAATCAATAAATAAAATGAAAACGTTATTTTGTAAAGGAACAAAAAATTAAATATGCATTTTAATCCCATGAGATAAAATACGTAGGCTTAAACAAGGAGGTGGAGTTGGAATAAGAAATTAACTATGGAAAAATAAAGTTGTGGGTGTAAAAATATTTTGAAAAACTCATACTTGAAATGGGTGATGATAGTAAAAGGTAAATATTTTATTTAAATAGCACTTGCACCCAAAAGAGGTGCAAGGGATACACCAATAGTGTTTGATTTGCAAGCACACACACACACACACACATATATATATATATATATATATATATATATATATATATATATATATATATATATATATATATATATATATATATATATATATATATTGTAATGCCCCGCCAAGGGATCCAAAGAATTAACCTAGAATTTCACTAAGTTTGGTAACATTTTTTTTATTTTTGAAAGTAAATAGCACATAAAACTTATTCACATTAACGGAAGCAACAACAATGTCCATCTAAAGAGTAAACATGATATGCACAACAGGTTACATTCTTTAAGATCCCTTAACGTGAATTACATACATGATTACAACATCCACATGAAATAATAACGATAAGTCCAATGTTCAATTATTACATATCCAACTGCTCATTCATCCACTGTACATGTCACAGGGTATGAAGGCTTAAAAGAATATACATATGTAGAATAAGGTACATCATCCTATTCTAATCCATGATACATCAAAGTAAAGATAATCACATGATACTCATGATACATCATCATAAAAGTCATTTACATCCATCATAAAGATCAAATAAAATAAACTAAGTGCACGGTTCCTCCCAACCGTTAATAGCATCATTAGACCATCGTGGGCCCTAGCCATCCCTCTGTGCATAACATCCCAAATCACCGAAGAGATCATCAGTATTAACATAGTAGGAATGTCACTACTAATAAAAACATCATCATATGTAGAAAGTAATCTAACATGCAGATATAAGCATAAGATAACATCATCTAACATATACTAATCATCAATGAAAGGATACATATCCACCATCATGAAGGACGTATCAGCCATGATGTCTCAATGAATCTCAAATGATAAGAGTGAAAAATACACTACCACCCGACCGCATGGTACCTAAGTGGTCCACTCCCACCATGCTGAGGAGATAATCTCAAGTCCCAAACAGGCTATCAAAAATCACATAACACAAGCCTCTAAAGTCCAGGTATACTAACTCAAAGGTTCCAATCACAAAACAAACATCTACTTCCCAGAGGCACACAATGACATGTAGGAACCTACTATGCAAGCGAGAAAGTGTCATCGCATTTATCTCGTACAAGTTACCCTGGTAGTTAGCTAAACTCCACGAGTCCATATAGATCTCATGCGGCCACTAGTATCCTTTCATACTGATAAGGCATACTATGGAATGCAAGGACGCAACCATGCTTCTCTCTACTCCCATCCTAGCCTATACAAGCACTCAAGGCATGGGCGAGAACCAAAACTCTTATCTTTTTAGGTTCATTCGGTTAGTATTAAGTGTGAATGTTATCACTTATTAATCCAACTTACAATGAGTTACTCTGGCAGCCTCTTAGGGCCCCGGCCCCCATTGCAAGCCACTTCCTAACACTACATGCAGATATCCTACCCTAATGCTCATGGTATCATAATCATAAAGAAAGTCCATAAAATCATCAAATATCCACAATAAAAATCATCAAATATCCATGATAAAATCATCAAATATGCATAAAAGCATCAAGTCTCCATGAGCAATATCCATAGAAAATCATGACTACAACAGCTCTCTATTGGCAACTGAAGTATCACTGATAATCAAAGTATCCATTGGTTCTTAATAACCAGAATATATCTCAAAATAGATCATCATATCCATTGGTTCTCAACAAGCAACCGAGAATATCTCAAAACATACTAATCGAAGACTCCAAAATGGTTGAGTCATACATGTCACAACATGACATCATCAAGAATAAATCCACATATCAGTCCCATCATGTCGACTAGAATATATCCAAGGATAACTGATCGATGACCACAAACAATGGTTAAGTCAAGGGTCTCAAACATAAGATTCTCAACTTTAACAATCAGTAATCACAATCAATACATAGAACATTCCATCACATAATCATGGTTGGGTTTATAAAGATCGAGAAATAAAACATCATCATGACATCACAACCACATAACCCCCAAGCCTCCGGTAGACGTCCTATAACTGGTCAACACTAGTCAACCCAGAACATTAACATAAGGAATACACAATGTAAACACATGTTTTGGTTTTGCTAAGTGTTCAAATTTAAATTCAAATGCCAAATTTTAGTTTATGTTTCCAAGTTCAGAGAAAGAATTTAAAGAATCCCTTATGTACGTTTTTCCCCATGTACTATTTTTGAATAGATTAAAAGTTCCCTCTAAACTTCAATTTCCAATTATAATATTTAAATAATGTTTCCACCAACTTTAATTTCCATATACTTTATATATTTTGTAATCTTAAACTATTAATTAAATCTTAATAGTTTAAACTATAAAATTACAAAACTATTCATCATTATAAAAGATGAACTCTTAAATCTTTTATCAACAATTTTGAATCTTTTTATATTTACATATTACATATATACATATATATATATATATATATATATATATATATATATATATATATATATATTTATATTTAAATATATACATATATTCATATATAATATATAATATTATTTTCACATTTTATAAAAAAAAGCCAAATATTATTAATTTCGATTCATGTCACAGAATAATAAAAAAAATGAATAACAAATTTTCCTTTTAAACAAAACCGAATTGAACATGCCATCGGCTGTCACTGATGTGACTCTTGCTGTGGGTACCCTGCGACTGATACTGTCGCGGGTACGCTGCGTAGCAGGTACGGCGCGACCCCTCTGAGCACGGGTACGGGGTGCGATTCCACCCCCACCCAAACATGCATTAATATATTTTTTTTTTTAACATACAATCGCAGCGCGATTTTATAAATTTTGAAATATGTTTATTAAAATGTTTCCGCCCACAGTAAGGGTATCCGACTTTTAATTCATATGAACATATTATATATATACATATGTATGTATATATATATATATATATATATATATAATAAGGTATATGTATATATATATATGTATATATATATATATATAATATACAGAATCACAGTATATTTAGAAATAATAATTTATGAATACAAGCTTTCATTTTCAGAATCTCTCTATGAAAGTTGTTCTTTTAAAAAATTTCTGATAACTAACTCTAATGGGTTTGTCCATGAATTGCAACCCTAGCCCGTGCCATTTTCAGATCTAAGCATATAGAATCCTCAAATAAATTTTATTTTCCCAAATTAAAAATGCATACTGAGGACATATGGAAGACACGACGAAGACAGGGGAAAGCAAGATGCAGAAGTAGCATAAGTGAAAACACAAGAATCTACCCAGATTCTGATGCTAACTCGCTCTTCCTCAGATAACCCGCAGAGCAAGCTCCCCTTCTTCAGAATTTTCAAATCCTCCAATGGTTCAATTGTTCTCCACGCTATCCACACTATCCACACTATGTCCCAGCTTCTAAGGAATGCCCAAATATAAAGAGCTTTCAGGAAAACCCTAGAATGCTTCTAGAACTAGCTGGAAGATGTCACCAACTAAGCATGGGCCTTTTTCCAACCTTTTTGATAAGCCCTAGGGTTGTAGACACCATGTGCTCAATTGAGGCACTAACCCCCGTGTTGTTGACACATGAAAAATGGAGAACTGCATTAATTTCCAAGCAAGCTTATAATTCCAATTACTTTTTAATTAATTTCCATTTAAATATTTATAACTCCCATTTGAATTTAATAACTTTTATGTTAATTTTTATAACTTTTATTATTATTATTTGTTTATTAATTTATTAGTATTTTATAATTATTATTTATTTTAATTTTCTAATTTTCTTTTTATTTAATTCTTTTCTCTCAATTAATTCTCCTTGAATTAATTATAATCAAAATATCAAAATCATGATATTTAATCTTCTCAAATAATTAATTTATTAATTAAATCTATTTGTCAAGATTTAATTAACAGAAAATTCACCATAGACCTTCATGACAAAATATGAAAACCCATCATAGGTCAATTCATACAAAACCAGTCTAAAGGATTTAAAATCGTGAAATATGTCATCAGACACATTCAGTGGGTGCTCAACTCTGATACTTGTCCTAACTCACTAGGACAAATGGTTTTAGGGTTTGGGATTTGGACTTGGGAATTTACCTCTCTTCTCTTATCATTGAGATAGTATAATAAGGTACGCTCATCCTGGCAATTCAGGGAAGTCGATACCCGGTACCTACAACCTACAAGAAAACCATGCATGTACATACAATATATATAGTGCTAAGCTAAACAAGCAATGGCAGGAAGTGGTCCATCGTGTAGATCCCGACTAAGCAGGTGACTACGACTCCCTTCCTTAACCAAATCATAAATTCTATACAATAAGAAAACACGCACACCATACACATGCAAGTATGGGGTAAGTATCCATAATAAAACACATGAAATAATAACCATCTAACTAATCATCAACAATAACTGAAAACAATATAATGATCATCATATATACATGAAATGTAAAGTCTAAATGATCTCATCATATAACAACTGAATCCATAACATAATGTCAGATAGTCTCAAAACAATACCACTAATCCATCAAAGTCTGATAGTAATAGCAACAAAGAGTCTAGAAAAGATGTGAACGAGGGTAGGCACTACATCCACCCCTCCTTGGATTAGGCTTACTCCTGGAAGCCTACAAACAAGTAGGGATATAACTCCCTCAATCTAGCTGCATCCTCCCAAGTAGTTGAAGAATCATCAGTAGGGTCCCATTGGACCCTTACCTGCTCGATGGTTCGACCCCTGAGGGTCATCTCCCGCTGCTCCAGAATACGAACCAGCTCCAAAGCCAGCTGCCCATCCTCTACCTGCAATGCATTCCAATCAAGGACATGCACAATATCAAGAATATACTGTCTAAGCACTAAAACATGGAAAACATCATGAATGTGAGCTAGGTTGGGAGGTAGAGCAAAGCGGTAAGCAACCGGGCCAATCCTCTCCAGAATCTCGAATGGTCCAACAAAACGAGGTGCTAGCTTAGAACCCTTTTCGTAACGGATCGGACTCTTTCACGGTCGCAATCTCAAGAAAACCTTATCTCCCACTGCAAACTGCTTATCAGTCCTATGAGCATCAGTATACCTCTTCTGTCTATCATGTGTCGTAGTCAAATGCTCGTGGATACGCACTACCTGTTGCTCCATATCACGAAGCATCTCAAGACCCAACAGAGTGCAATCCTTAAGGTTGTCCCAACTCAAGGGTGTACGACAAGGACGACCATATAATACCTGAAAAGGTGCCATGCCAATAGAACTATGATACCCATTGTTATAAGCAAACTCCACTAGATAGAGATAGTCCTCCCAATATGTCTGCCTATCCATCACATACATCCGTAACATATCCTTGAAAACCTAATTCACCCTCTCTGTCTGACCATTAGTCTCTGGATGATATGCCGAACTGAAATTTAACTGCGCTCCAAGCTCATGCTGCAACGATGTCCAGAATGCAGATGTGAATACAGGATCCCTGTCAGAAATTATCTTCCTAGGAATACCATGTAATCTCACAATGTCACGCATGAAAACATTTGTTATAGAAGCTTCTATGTAGGAAGACCTGATAGGTGAAAAATGTGCCACCTTAGTCAACCGATCAACGGTGACCATGATAGCATCATGATGACGAACGATCATAGGTAATCCTACAATGAAATCCATGGAAATGATATCCCACTTCCAAGAAGGAATGAGATTTGGCTGCAAAAGTCCAGCTGGTTGTTGATGTTCTGCCTTGACTCTCTGACACTCAAGACACCTAGCCACAAAATCAGCAATATCTTGCTTCATTCCGAACCAAGAGAACAAACGTCTCAAATCAGCATGCATCTTCTTGACACCTAGATGTGTTGAGTATGGTGTATGATGGGCTTCTGCTAGAATCAAGGTGTGAAGCTCATCCAGTAATGGCACATAAATCCTCCCCAAATGTCTCAAAAGACCATCTGATTCTCGAACGTAACTTGCAAACTTTCCCTCCAAGGGTCTTCCTGAATCTATCTCTCTGCACACTTCCTGATACCATGAATCTGTAGGAAGTGCCTGAAGAATCTGACTCCTCAAATCGACACTAAGAGTCATAGATGATACCACATGTCTCCTGTGACTCAAAGCATCCACCACCACATTCTCCTTACCTTGTATGTACTTAACCTCAAAATCATACTCACATAGAAACTCCATCCATCATCTCTGACGAGCATTCAAATTAGGCTGAGTAAAAATATAGTGAAGACTGCAATGATCGCTGTATAGCTCGAATCTATGCCCCAACAAGAAATGTCTCCATCTTGTCAAAGCATGAACTACTGCTGCTAACTCAAGATCATGCGTAGGATAATTTAACTCATGATCCTTGAGCTTGCATGATTCATATGCTATCACCCATCCATTCTGCATCAACACTGCCCTAATCCCTTCAAGAGAAGCATCTGTACACACCATGAAATCTCTCTCTGGATCAGGTACTGCTAAAATCGGTGCACTAGTCAAAAGCTCCTTGAGCTTCTGAAATGCTTCTGCGATAATATCCTGCTAGGCCCATGAAACTACGAATCTCTGACACATTAGTCAGTGTCAACCAATCTATTATCGACTGAATCTTTACAGGATTCACTGAAATACCATCACCTGAGATGACATGCCCTAAATATGGAATCTCTGATTTGAAGAATTTGCACTTGGCTGCATTAGCATAAAGCTGGTTGTCTCTCAAACACTGCAATACCAACCGCAGGTGTTCCTCATGCTCCTTCTGATTCTTAGAGTATACCAATATATCATCAAGAAACACAAGTACAAACCTGTCAAGATATGATCAAAATACACCATTCATCAAACTCATGAACACTGATGGAGCGTTATTCAACCCAAAAGGTACCACTGTGAACTCATAATGGCCATAGCGAGTTTGAAAAGCGGTCTTGTGAATATCAGCTTCCTTAATGCGAAGCTGGTGGTATCCTGACTTAAGGTCAATCTTGGAGAAAACTGTAGCCCCCTTGATCTGATCGAATAAGTCATCAATCCTAGGCAAAGGATACCTGTTCTTAAAAGTCACCTTGTTCAACTGTCTATAGTCGATACAAAGGCGCAAGGAACCGTCTTTCTTCTTCACAAAGAGCACTGGAGCTCCCCATGGTGATACACTAGGTCGAATGCTCCCTTTGGCCAGAAGTTCCTCTAACTGAAGACATAGCTCTCCCAGTTCCTATGTAGTCATGCAATAAGGAGCTTTAGAGATAGGCTCCACTCCAGGAACTAGATCAATGCTAAAGTTGATATCCCTCTTTGGAGGCATGCCTGGAATCTCACTTGGAAAAACATCTGCATACTCTTGCAAAATTGGGTGATCTAAAGTCTTCCTCATAGGATCTTCCTCATCAAGATCATTTACCCTAACAGAAAATATTTGACATCCCTTACGAAAACTTCGCTTCATTTGCATAGTAGAAATCATCCGCAGAGATATAGGTCTTGGTATCCCAACTATCTTCACATCATTCCCTTGGTCATCCCGGCACATAATAATCTTCTTCCTACAATCTATACTGGCTTTATGAGTTCCAAGCCAATCCATGCCCAAAACCACATCATAGGAACAAAGGGGTATGACTCAAAGATCCACTATGGATATAAAGCTTCCTAAGCTAAGCCCACATTTATGAACTACAGAGTTCGTGGAGACCTTGATACCTGAGGCTAGTTCCACTTGCCAACCATGATCTTACTTCACCACATCCAGCTTACACTTAGAAACTATAGATGGTGAAATAAATGAGTCTGTAGCTCCTGAATCAAATAATATTGAAAGAGATATACCTCGAATAGCACCTGTGGTCTCAACCACTGTACCCTGATGATCCGCTTGACGGTGATCAACTGCTGCAAATACTCTGTGAGCTCCACCTACATCACCAACTGTAGGCTCTGAAGCTGTAGGCCTAGGTCCTGAAAACTGAGGTGCTCGTTATGGACACTGAGCTGCATAATGACCAATCTATCCACATGAAAAACATTCTGTATTCCTTCCAGATCCTCTACCCATAGGTGGTACATTTGATTGTTGTCGGCTGTTCCTACTGACAAACGACTGACTACTCTGAGCTGGCTGACTAGGCTAATTTTGTTTATTATGTTGAGTATTGTGGTTGTTCTTAAAGTTATAACCTTTGCCACCACCTTGAGTCTGAGAATTTGATCCCTTTTGTTGTTGTGTCTGCTGAGACTACTGCTGAAATTGTTTCCCCTTAGTAAAGAAAGGCTTCTTATTACCACCTGAATTGAAGTTGCCTTTAGATCCTGACGTTGTTGGCGCCCCTAAAAAACCACCTTGACCAAGGTTGATGCTTTGCTCAACAATAATTTCCCGATGAACTGCATCCTTGAGGGTTTTTGGCTCAAATACTTTGACACCCCCAATAATATGATTGTTGAAACCCCTAATAAAGTGTTGTGTCAACTGAGCTGAATTTTCACTGAACCCTGAAAAAGACATGAGCTCATAAAACTTAAGCTCATACTCGGTCACTGCCATAGTGTACTTCTTGAGATTATGAAATTCATCTGCCCTTTGCTGTTTCCATTCCTCTGGTAGGAATCGTTCATGAAAACTCTCCAAAAATAGCTCCCAAGTGACACTACTCATATCGATCCCTAGCTTCTTCTCCTCAATTGACCACCAAGTGGCCCCAAAGTTCTCTAAATTGGTGATCGCAAATCTTGCCTTAACATTGCTGTCAAAGTCCTACATAGCAAAAATCCTGTCGAGAGAAATAAGCCACTGCTCAGCCACATAACCAAAACCTTGCCCATTGAAAGGCTTAACCTTGGATCTTGAAAGATCCTTCATCTAAGTGGACACAATGGACCTCTGACGATCCTTCCAAGGACTTCTAGACCTGGGTCTATGCTCTTGTTCTGTCTGATGTACTTTAGTCTATTCTTGAATAGGAGGTAGACATTCTAGTATAGTCTGCATCAATTGTCTTAGACCAACCTCTTCAGACTCAGCTTGGTCCTCTCTACAGCTCTCTTCCTGATGTCTATTAGAGTGCTCTTCCCTACCCTCTAAACGAGCCGATCCCTCATGGGCAGACTCATGGGCACTAACAATTCTGCCATGACCACGGCTTCTTCCATGGCCCCTACCACGGCCTCTAATAGAAGACCTAGTCCCAGATACCATCCTGCAACAGTATAGAGTACTATTACTATCAAAAGACACATGTTACAATAGACTAAGTTCAGTCTATGTTTAGGTCTAAGTAAAATTTCAGTTTACCTAGTTTCAAGTTGAAGAGATATACTTATTAGTTCAAGTTCTAGTTTTTCCAAAATACCAAGAGCTCCCAATGTAGAAACTCGGGCTCTGATACCAAATGTAATGCCCCAACAAGGGATCCAAAGAATTAACCTAGAATTTCACTAAGTTTGGTAACATTTTTTTTTTTTGAAAGTAAATACCACATAAAACTTATTCACATTAACGGAAGCAACAACAATGTCCATCTAAAGAGTAAACATGATATGCACAATAGGTTACATTCTTTAAGATCCCTTAACATGAATTACATATATGATTACAACATCCAAATTAAATAATAATGATAAGTCCACTATTGAATTATTACATATCCAACTGTTCATTCATCCACTGTACATGTCATAGGGAATGAAGGCTTAAAAGAATATACATATGTAGAATAAGGTACATCATCCTATTCTAATCCATGATACATCAAAGTAAAGATAATCACATGATACTCATGATACATCATCATAAAAGTCATTTACATACATCATAAAGATCAAATAAAATAAACTAAGTGCACGGTTCCTCCCAACCATTAATAGCATCATTAGACCATCGTGGGCCCTAGCCATCCCTCCGTGCGTAACATCCCAAATCACTGAAGAGATCATCGGTATTAACATAGTAGGAATGTCACTCCTAATAAAAAAATCATCATATGTAGAAAGTAATCTAACATGCAGATATAAGCATAAGAGAACATCATCTAAAATATACTAATCATCAATGAAAGGATACATATCCACCATCACGAAGGACGTATCAGCCACGATGTCTCAATGAATCTCAAATGATAAGAGTGAAAAATACACTACCACCCGACCGCGTGGTACCTAAGTGGTCCACTCCCACCGTGCTGAGGAGATAATATCAAGTCCCAAACAGGCTATCAAAAATCACATAGCACAAGTCTCTAAAGTCCGGGTATACTAACTCAAAGGTTCCAATCACAAAATAGACATCTACTTCCCAGAGGCACACAATGACATGTAGGAACCTACTATGCAAGCGAGAAAGTGTCATCGCATTTATCTCGTACAAGTTACCCTGGCAGTTAGCTAAACTCCACGGGCCCATACAGATCTCATGCGGCCACTAGTATCCTTTCATACTGACACAGCATACTATGGAATGCAAGGTCGCAACCATGCGTTCTCTCTACTCCCATCCTAGCCTATACAAGCACTCAAGTCATGGGCGAGAGCCAAAATTCTTATCTTTTTAGGTTCATTCAGTTAGTATTAAGTGTGAATGTTATCACTTATTAATCCAACTTACAATGAGTTACCCTGGCAGCCTCTTAGGGCCTCGGCCCCCATTGCAAGCCACTTCCCGACACTACATGCAGATATCCTACCCTAATGCTCATGGTATCATAATCATAAAGAAAGTCCATAAATTTATGAAATATCCACAATAAAAATCATCAAATATCCATGATAAAATCATCAAATATGCATAAAAGCATCAAGTCTCCATGAGCAATATCCATAGAAAATCATGACTACAACAGCTCTCTATTGGCAACTGAAGTATCACTGATAATCAAAGTATCCATTGGTTCTTAATAACCAGAATATATCTCAAAATAGATCATCATATCCATTGGTTCTCAACAAGCAACCAAGAATATCTCAAAACATACTGATCGAAGACTCCAAAATGGTTGAGTCATACATGTCACAACATGACATCATCAAGAATAAATCCACATATCAGTCCCATCATGGCGACTAGAATATATCCAAGGATAACTAATCGATGACCAAAACTAATGGTTAAATCAAGGGTCTCAAACATAAGATTCTCAACTTTAACAATCAGTAATCACAATCAATACATAGATAATTCCATCACATAATCATGGTTGGGTTTATAAAGATCGAGAAATAAAACATCATCATGACATCACAACCACATAACCCCCAAGCCTCTGGTAGACGTCCTATAACTGGTCAACACTAGTTAACCCAAAATCCAAAATATTAACATAAGGAATACACAATGTAAACACATGTTTTGATTTTGCTAAGTGTTCAAATTTAAATTCAAATGCCAAATTTTAGTTTATGTTTCCAAGTTTAGAGAAAGAATTTAAAGAATCCCTTATGTATGTTTTTCCCCACGTACTATTTTTGAATAGATTAAAAGTTCCCTCTAAAATTCAATTTCCAATTATAATATTTAAATAACATTTCCACCAACTTTAATTTCCATATACTTTATATATTTTGTAATCTTAAACTATTAATTAAATCTTAATAGTTTAAACTATAAAATTACAAAACTATTCATCATTATAAAAGATGAACTCTTAAATCTTTTATCAACAATTTTGAATCTTTTTATATTTACATATTACATATACATACATATATATATATATATATATATATATATATATATATATATATATATATATATATGTATGTATGTATGTATGTATGTATGTATGTATGTATGTATGTATGTAGGTATGTATGTATGTATGTATGTATGTATGTATGTATGTATACATACATACATACATACATACATACATACATACATATATGTATGTATGTATGTATGTATGTATGTATGTATGTATGTATGTATGTATGTATGTATGTATATATATATATATATATATATATATAAATATATACATATATACATATATAATATATAATATTATTTTCACATTTTATAAAAAAAAGCCAAATATTATTAATTTCGATTCATGTCACATAATAATAATAAAACCGAATAACAAATTTTCCTTTTAAACAAAACTGAATTGAACATGTCGTCAGCTGTCACTGATGTGACTCTTGCCGCGGGTACCCTGCTAACACAGGTACCCTACAACCGATACTGTCACAGGTATGCTACGTAGCAGGTACCGCGCGACCCCTCTGAGCACGGGTACGGGGTGCGATTCCGCCCCCACCCAAACATGCTTTAAAATATTTTTTTTTTTAAACATACAATCGTAGCACGATTTTATAAATTGCAAAATATGTTTATTAAAACGTGTTTGCCCGCAGTAAGGGTATCCGACTTTAATTCATATGAACATATTATATATATACATATGTATATATATATATATATATATAATAAGGTATATGTCTATATATATATATGTATATATATATATGTATATATATATATGTATATATATATATGTATATATATATGTATGTATATATATGTATATATATATGTATGTATATATATATGTATATATATATGTATGTATATATATATGTATATATATATATATATATATGTATATATATATATGTATATGTATATATATATGTATATATATATATGTATATATATATATGTATATATATATATATGTATATATATATATATATAATATACAGAATCACAGTATATTTAGAAATAATAATTTATGAATACAAGCTTTCATTTTCAGAATCTCTCTATGAAACTTGTTCTTTTAAAAAATTTCTGATAACTAACTCTAATGGGTTTGTCCATGAATTGCAACCCTAGCCCGTGCCATTTTCAGATCTAAGCATATAGAATCCTCAAATAAATTTTATTTTCCCAAATTGAAAATGCATAATGAGGACATATGGAAGACACGACGAAGACAGGGGAAAGCAAGATGCAGAAGTAGCATAAGTGAAAACACAAGAATCTACCCAGATTCTGATGCTAACTCACTCTTCCTCAGATAACCCGCAGAGCAAGCTCCCCTTCTTCAGAATTCCTGAATCCTCCAATGCTTCAATTGTTCTCCACGCTATCCACACTATCCACGCTATGTCCCAGCTTCTAAGGAATGCTTGAATATAAAGAGCTTTCAGGAAAACCCTAGAATGCTTCTAGAACCATCTGGAAGATGTCACCAACTAAGCATGGGCCTTTTTCCAACCTTTTTGATAAGCCCTAGGGTTGTAGACACCATGTGCTCAATTGAGGCACTAACCCCCGTGTTGTTGACACATGAAAAATGGAGAACTGCATTAATTTCCAAGCAAGCTTATAATTCCAATTACTTTTTAATTAATTTCTATTTAAATATTTATAACTCCCGTTTGAATTTAATAACTTTTATTTTAATTTTTATAACTTTTATTATTATTATTATTTTATTAATTTATTAGTATTTTATAATTATTATTTATTTTAATTTTCTAATTTTCTTTTCATTTAATTCTTTTCTCTCAATTAATTCTCCTTGAATTAATTATAATCAAAATATCAAAATCATGATATTTAATCTTCTCAAATAATTAATTTATTAGTTAAATCTATTTGTCAAGATTTAATTAACAGAAAATTCACCATAGACCTTCATGACAAAATATGAAAACCCATCATAGCTCAATTCATACAAAACCAGTCTAAAGGATTAAAAATCATGAAATATGTCATCCGACACATTCAGTGGGTGCTCAACTCTGATACTTGTCCTAACTCACTAGGACAAATGGTTTTAGGGTTTGGGATTTGGACTTGAGAATTTACCTCCCTTCTCTTATCATTGAGATAGTATAATAGGGTACGCTCATCCTAGCAATTCAGGGAAGTCGATACCCGGTACCTACAACCTGCAGAAAAACCATGCATGTACATACAATATATATAGTGCTAAGCTAAACAGGCAATGGCAGGAAGTGGTGCATCGTGTAGATCTCGACTAAGCAGGTGACTACGACTCCCTTCCTTAACCACATTAGAAACGCCATACAATAAGAAAACACGCACACCATACACATGCAAGTATGGGGTAAGTATCCATAATAAAACACATGAAATAATAACCATCTAACTATTCATCAACAATAACTGAAAACAATATAATGATCATCATATATACATGAAATGTAAAGTCTAAATGATCTCATCATATAACAACTGAATCCATAACATAATGTTAGATAGTCTCAAAACAATACCACTAATCCATCAAAGTCTGATAGTAATAGCAACAAAGAGTCTAGAAAAGATGTGAACGAGGGTAGGCACTATATATATATATATATATATATAAAAGTGTTGATATCTAAACATGTATCATTATATAGGTCTTCATGTGTATAATAGCATCCATTTTGTAGGAACTTAAGTTATATTAGGGCCCTATTGTGCTTTTTGTATGTCCTAAGAAACTATAACACTCAAATACATGGGAAGAAACAAAAAACTATCATATTTGCAACTATAAATCCTCTCTTATTTCACATGTCCAATAATTGGGTGTGAATCTATAGAACACAAATTGCTATAATTGATAAGCCACAAAAAAAAAAAAAAAAAAAAAAAAGAAAGTGGATAATTTAGTCTATAGTACTTTGAAAGTCATGGGTGTACTAGAAACATTACTACCCTATAATTATTGCATGATCAATTGTAAGTGAGCTTTTTTTTCTTTTTAATAATGTTGTAAGGATTCATTTTCCTTTTGGAGTAGTGATCCAAAGTGACGACATTCTCTATATGGAAGGCTTTTAGATATTCAAATCTTAAGAGTATTGTAAAGGTGGGGTATTGTCTTTCAATTTCACCTATATCAAGTGTTTCTTTTATAGTGTTAAACATTTTTTAATCTATTTTTCTCTTAAGTGGGAAACAACTTTAGCAAATTACATTCATCTTCGGGGTTTGACTCCCACTAGGATTTTGCTAAACTAGTTTCCTTAAGAACAAAATTGGTGCTATTGTGGCATGTGTTGTGGATCTTGCATTATTGTTTATCTATGAGATCGATGATATGTTTAAGTGATTGTGAATTATATTTGGCATGCAACTGATTCAGCCTATAATGAAAAGATCCTATTTTGTCACTAGTTTTCACTTTCAAATCACAGTCTACTAATGAAAGTTGCATTCTCGCTATTTTTTTAATTTTTTCAATCATAAAACATTCTAAAATGCATATGTACATAGAGATAAATTCCAGGCTCTATTATATTATGTATATCTCCTTTATATTTTGATATTTAAAGAAATTATTTACATAGACAAACACTTAATATCTACATAATTTGAGATGCACGGTCATTTTAGAATTCATATAGCTATATGTAGTTTTATGCTCATCTTTTGTAAATATCATCATACAATCACACAAGGTGAAGATGACAATTATGAATTGATAATTAACAACAACCTTAGGTGAAATTAAAAATATTAATAAATAGGTTTAAGTAAGAAAATAAAAAATTAAATAAAATTTATTCATGATCCAAAAAAGAGTAATAAAATTGTTAAAAAATGAATTATTTATTATTATTATTTTTTAAATGAATTTATTTATGGAACATTAATTTTGTTTTAAATAATTTGAAATTAATATGGTGAAAATTGGATATTTCAATGATGCACTAACTTATCAAAAAACAAAAGGAAATTATGAGTACTTTTTTCAACCTAATTTAATGTAGAAAATAATATTATTTTGGTAGATCTGGGATGTAGGTAAATAATATATGATGGTACCTACATATATTTTTAAATTGTTCACAAGAGTGAGTATTCTTTATGATTTTGTATCTTTGATAAGATATTATAAATTAATATTTCAATCAATCTCTTTCCCTAATAAACACACTAGTAGAATAATGGTTTAAACTTTGGTGGACTCTTCTCCAAAATAAACTTTTAAATGTAACAATACATATCCAAAAAATATTTCAATCAATCTAACTTGATTAAAAATGTAATTTTTATAAATCATTGTAGATAAATCTTATGATGTGAAAAAAGCTTTAAATTTGAATTTAATAAGGAATGGTTCGAAATTTAAGAATTCTTTGTTAATATATACTTTTTTAGCTAAGTGTTAAAAAAAGGAATTTTTACGGGGCACCCAAAACCCCAAAAGTGATTACAAAATATTAAAGAAGTTCATTGGTTTAAATTGTGTGGGAAAAGAAAACCAATACCCTCAAACAACCAACAACCCATAATAAAACCAACACCAAAAAAAGACAAAGATGAGCAACAAAACCAAATGAGTGGGGTAAACATTAAGAAAGTCCCCTCTATAAAATGATATAAAACTATTGGGAATCTTACATTATTTTGAAAAAATAAAGTAATTTCTATTATGTAATTGGTGAATCTTGCATTATTTGAATATTTTCTAGAACTAAATTTTATCAAAATGTCATGATTTTAAATATTTTTAAGAAAGAAATTATTAGCCAATATTTTTAAAATTAGCCAATTGGAGAATATTAGCCTCTAAAAAAAACCTGGCAAATGAGAGACTGGAGAAAATACATCAAAAAGCCAAAAAGACCAAAAAATACAACAACTAATTAAACACTAGGCTAGCTCAAAAATCCAACTCCTCCTTTTCCTTGGTCTTTTTCATGGCTTCTTTGACATCCTCTCTAATCAATTCATCATTCTCGGTCTTTAGCTTCCTTATAGAGGATCTAGTTGATTTCTTATTGAGAAACTATTCTACAACATTAGCTCCATCCAGGTCTAGCATCATTATTTTATTCTAGTTTAAATATACATTACCTACTAGTTTATTCATACTATCCACCAAAGCCAAAAATTTCCATCAATATTGATCATGGTAGTCATAGTTACTTTAAGGCTCTCAATTCTATTAACCAACCCTTGTAATGCATTTTCTTCTTAATATTATTCCTAGTGGCACCAATCTTAGGCTTCTCATTCAACATATTCACAACCTCCTTCATTTTTTCATTTAGAGCTATGTAATTAATATTGAGTTTATTTATAGAATTAAAATTCAATTGCTCAATTCTAAAAGTATGAATAGAGATAGCCTTCATAGTTTGGAGCACACCTAAAGGAGGTTGGATATCCACCCCTTTGAGATCATCCTCTAGAAATTTTATATTGACCTCATCCAAATTAACTAGATTGGCTACTAGGAAAATCCTTTCTCTATTTGCCTCATTCCTTTCTTTCATTTCTTCAAGGGCTGCTTTAATATATAGATTTTTCATTCCAATAAACATGTTGTGGGTAACATTTTCCTTAAATGATTTGAAGCATGGGTATTTTTTATCAAAATCCTCCTCTTCCACACTAGTATCATCATTTTAAGCACCCACATTCACCTTCTTTTGGGAACTTTCCTTTACTTCCTCCAAATAAACAGAAATAGGACAGGGGTGTGTACTAGGAGGTTTGAAGAATTTTTCAACCAAAATAGCATAATAATTACTCTAAGCATCCTCCTCCATTTCCAAACTATTAACATTTTCCCTACCCCTTTTCACGAACTTCATTTTCACTTGTCCCAACCCTAACATTAATTGCTTTCCCCTACCTTTACTATTACCAAGACTTTTAGGGTTTTTCACTTTTAAAAAGGATATACAAAGGGAGGGTCTCCTTAACATGATCCACCATAAACTCAAAAATCATTGTAATCAACCCTTCATGGAGAATGAGTTTGTTTAGATTCTACTTAATTAACTACTTTATGCTATGCACAAGAGAACAAAGAGGATAAAATGGAAAGAAAAGCCTAATTTTGTGTCTAAAATGATTTAACTAAAAAAAGTGGTAATATAGTGCCCTATCATACCTCCCATCCAAAGTAATATATTGTCCATAACCTCTTTTCATATATATTTGTTAAAATAGAGATATATTTAATATAAGAATAATAATTAATAGTAAAATTATAACGAAAAATAAATAACATTTTCATATCACAAAATGCCAATCGTAAGTCAAATCATGCCAAGCATTCAATCATTCCAAACATACACAAAATTTGACAAAATTCCTCTTTAGTTTAACCTAGAATGGTTGTCCACACATTATTCCAATGCTTCAATTTTTGGCAAAGACAAAGATGATATTGTTAGGAGTTTGAGAGTCTTGGCTTTGACAACCATTAACAATATTTGATTGAAAGGTTTTGAAGTCTTATCAATAGTTATCTTTGTGCATATCTTACATCTATCATATTGGATGAGATCATATTTCTTTGAATAATTTTTTCGCATGCGTTCTTTTCCTATACCCACATTTTTTAGGTGTGTTTACCATGTTGAAAATCTAAATAGCTAAACTAGTCATTCTATAGAAGCATTTAAGCATCTCCCTTTATGTGATTATTACAATCATATTTATGCATTACAATCATATATATGCTATACTTATAAGTCTTAAGACTTAAAGGATGAGAATAAATTTTCATATTCATATTTAAAATACAATCATAAACATCTTTGACCGCAATAATGTTCATAGTTGTAGTCATCCTCTATATGGGCCATTAGGTTAGGGAGAAGTATGGGCCTCATATAATCCTCTTCTTTTTTCTTGAAATCATCTTCCATTTCCTAAAATCTATTTGTTCTAGACTCCTTTTAATGATCCACATCATTTGTATATTGAGATTCATCCTCTTAATCCTCTTATTCTACATAATGTTGATCTTTATCCTCTTCATCATCTTTATTCACCAATTTTATTTCTACCTCTTCAAATGCCAATTTAAGACTTAAGTACTAGATTTTTGAACTACATCTCATCAAAATCTTTATTTAGAAAAAAATGATCATTTTTTTGTTAAAGTACTCAATAAAGAAAAATTTCTTAGAACGAAACCCAATATTACTATGTCTTCTTCACCCCAAGCTCATCTTCCACTTCTTTATCTTCACGACTGTTATGCAGCTACATGTTACAATACCTAGTGAAAACAAAGCCTAGATGAGAAGGATCTAGATCCTTTTGCATTTGATAATAATTCTATGCATAAGTCATTTATTTAGGCATTCTATCAAATGCTTTGTGTGCATTTTTTGGATATCCCCATATTTGGACAAACATTTACTAGACAACTTCCTTTACAATTTGATGGATGTTCATGCCATATTTTGAAGCTCCCATTGTTCTCAGTGCAAAAAAACATTTGTATAAAAATAATCCATGAATCACCATTTTGTAGTACAAAAGCACTCGATTGAAAATGATGTTTGTAGCATCTCAAACATAAATCTCCATGAAAACCCTAATTTGAGTTGCAAAATTCTTCTATCATGGTTTGGTAATGTATGGGTGAATGAAAATAAAGATGAAATTAAATGGATAGAGCTTATGAGCATCTATGTACCCTCAGGTTGGTCAAGCTAGGCCCACTAACAAAACGAACAACTTAAACATCATACACTAAGACTTCATTATTAAGCTAAAAGTTTTAGAAAGTCAAAGTTGACTTTTTTTTGAAGCTTAATTTCATCCTTAGTGTGTCATGTTTAAGGATGACACTGATAGAAAGAAGAAACTAAACATGCACATCACCTTCAACTTGTCATTCACTCAAACTATGATTCAAAATACCATGATTGGAAACCATAATCGAAACCATTTTAGATAGTGTTTTTCAGTGTGAGACAATTTCCTATTGGAAGTAACTTCAAAAGGAAAGCATATTGGACAATTAAATTACTTAGATATCCTGGACATCTCATTTCTCAAGGATCATGTACCTATAACTTTATGATAACATTTAGTGATCTTATCTCATCCTAGATTTTCTGGAATATGGTGGATGGATGCAAAGCCTTGTTTTGCAAGGACATTTGGGGAGGATGTCCAATTATTGATAATTAGATAGGTATCAGAATAATTTGAAAAATGCATGAACAATATTATAGATACTATTAAGATATTACGTAATAATGAACACAAATAATACTCTTAGCTTGCATTTGAAGAAATTTAAAGATCTAAATTGCTATCAAAAGATTAAAATATTTGAAAAAAATATTAGAGAATATATCAATTTCATCTAGAGAAGGAAAAGATGAAATAATATATGGAATGGGGCTAAAAATAGGTGTTACAACTCTAAAGATTGATATAGGACTATCATTTATATCCCAACACTCAAAAAGATTGATATATACTATCATTGAGAACCAAAGATTCAAAACACAAAAAATTGAATTCTTTTATGTTGGATAAAGTTATATCTCCCAAAGATGGGTATTTTCATTTGGACAACTCTTCAGTTCAAATTTTAATTACACAATGGCTTGATAAAATTAGTTTTTATGGACCATTAGTCATGTTCTATAAAAACAATGAAGACTTCATTAATCATGGTCTACTCAATTACCCCTTTGCATGAAACATGATGAAATTCTTATGTGATAATTATGATAGTTTTATACTCTAAAAAATATTTTTGTGGAAAATTATTTCAAGGATGATAGAGAATATATTCTATGAGTATGTTTGAGGGTCTTTGGGTTATTCCCCACTCAATAATGCGATGGGAGATTTGGACGAGAACAAAGAATGAAATATTTCAAGGGAATAATTTTGTATGGAGTATTTTGGCTAACAAGATTGAGGTTTCCATACTTGAAGTTTCAATTTCAAGGATTCATTCTTCTAGTAAGATAAAATTGAATATTAGCATCTAAGACGACAATATGAAGAAAAAATGGCACGGTTTCTAATTTTCTCCATTTGTGGGTAGTGAAGACCTCAGAGTAGTGAGTATAGTAGAAGTTAATGTATCTAGTCCCCTCCAAGAGAAAGGTTATTTAAGAACAATTTTGATTAATGGGTACCATCCTTTTTAGATCTTTATTTTTTTTCAATGACCATTGATTTATTTTTTGCTTATTTTTATATCCTTGGTGCCTACTTCTATAACCATCTAAACCACTCTTATTGAAGAAGCACATTTCACATTAGACATTCTCATTATCTAATTATCAATTGTGAGTTTCAAAATGAGAATACTGACAACATGATATTAATATTTTTGCTACTCGCAACCTGAACAATCTTTAACCATTCTTTCCTTATAGAGTACTTCTTACTTATCTTCCTTTCTTGAATTCTAAACTAGGATTATTTGTCTTTTCAAAATACCAACATCATTCATATTAAGCTTCAATGAGAAGATGGCAAAAGCCTCTAATAGTACTAAGGTTTAATATCCTTCATCAATAATTTCTTGTGGCCATGTTCATCTACTACAAATTTGAAAATTCAAAATGAATAAAAGAGGATTATAGATTTTAATATAGTTCGCAATACAAAAAATACTATATTCATAATTTCTTGTCAAGATCATAAAGAGTCCTCCATTCCTTCAATATTTATCCTAAATGATTACTTCATTAGGAAATGATATTCTAAATGATATATATAAATATAATATATATAATTATTAAATAACTTTACATTCTCTTATTCTTATTTTCCCAAGTCAAATGATATAATATTAATTGTGATTATCCTTCCTAATAAGATTATACAAATCTCTATCTTAATTTTTCCCATATAAGACTATCAATTAACACCAAAATTTTCCAATTTGTTCCCTTATCAATTTCCTTCTCAATAAATATGATTAAGTATACCATTATTAACAAGTTTTAAGATTTTATCAAGTAATGATTTCAATCTTCAACTTGGACTGCTACCAACTCTAAGAACATTGATAGTAATAGTTGAATCTCCTTCCATTTTCATTTTCGTTAAGCTATATTCTATGGAAATATCAAATCCTTTTGTTAAATCTTTAAATTTAGAAATGTTATTACTATCAATCTTTGATGGTTAGTTAATTTTACAATAAGATTGCAATTTCATGAGTTGAACTTTCTAAAAATAAATAAAGAATCTAGTCACTAGGGAAGAACAAAATTCTAGAATGATGAATGTGTTAAATGATGAGATTAAATTCATGGACAAGTGTTTCTCAAAATATTAGAGGACAACATTCAACCTATTGGAGTCTAGAAGTTTGACATTCCACAAAGCCAATATGAGGAGGATCATCTATGCTTAGTAAATCCCAGTTTTTATCTTAAATTTTGGTTTATAATGTTGAGGTTGATGAAAGATCAACCCCACAGCTCCCCAGAATCACCTACATGCAAACTCCTATTACAGAAAGAGAGAAGCAAAAGCTATGGAGGCTTGAATAGCCAGATTCATAGATGAGACATTCTTGGTGAGCAAAAAGACAATTGCTATTATCAACCATGAATTGGTTAATAATTACAAAGAGACATCACCCTTATAAAAGAGGTTAAAACCCTAAAAAGGTCTAATCTAGGTTGAATATTAATAATTAATAAAAGAATTAATTATTATATGCCTAATGTTTAGCTTAAGTAGAGTACAATTAATTAGAAAATATCTAATTACTCTAACACCCCCCTTAAGATAAACTTAGGGAGTAACTAAAAACCTAGGAAACTACTGTAGAAAGTAGATTTTGGTCATGGCGACAAAGCCTAATGTGGTATCCAAGAAAAAACAAATCTTTGAAAATAGGAGAAATAGAAAAAACCACATGGGAAAAATTGTACTAAGAAAAGAGGTGGAAAAACATACTAAAATGAACTAGTGAAGGACTAAAGAAGCCTCCAAACTAGAGACTGTCCCAGAATATAGGAACAAAAGATGATCATGAAGAACATCACTGAAGCATGTAGAAGTTGCAAAGCTCTATCAAAAGTAACTATTGATCTAAAGAACCTCCATTGAAATAGAACCTAAACTAGTAGAGAAGACTATAATTTGCATCAAATCAAGAGGCACACAATGGCAAACAACTAAACTCAAAGATATAGATGGCATGAAATACCAAAGCTTGAAGAGCTGATCAATTGAACTAGGGAAGCATGAGAAACAACCAAAGAACCCCCCGAATGCAGATAAGGTTGAGGTGACAAGTAACTAGAAAAGTGGGCTTAAATAATTACAAGTCAAGGAACCACAATCAAGATGCATAGAAGACTACATATGTATGTAATAAGATGATCAATCTTAGACACATCATGAGGCTAATGTCATGGAAGGGACACTCACTAGACAAAGGAAGATAAAAAATAAAGGTAAAATATCAACCCCTCATGGCAATTTATTACAGTAGTGCATGTACAATAAGGAACAAGACATAATGAATCCCAAGAATATAGTAGTTTGCATGAGTGTCCTTAGATGACACTACTCAAAACAAAAGGTAAAACAAAGAAAAACAATTGAAACAAAAGTAAAGATGCAATGTTGCACTTTATTTTAGCTTATTTGCAAAAATGCATACAAATAATGTCTAAATATACCAGAAGAAACATAAGACTAATACAATATATAGTACAAGTCATTACAAATCATCAGAAGCAACAGAATTGATCCTCAGACCCGAAACAACCAAGATATCCACCATAATGCAAAAATACAAAAGACTAAATAGAATATGCCTGCAGCATAATTTGGAAAAATAACTAAAATCATAGGAAAGAGCTCGAAATAACTTTTTCAATGATATAAAGAATTCCTAGATGAAAGATCAAATGCTCAAGATATACCTCATAGAGTGCAAAATTGTACCCCTAACTTTGATAGCAAAAAAAGTCATAAAAAAGGCATCAAAATTGAAAACTAATTGTACCACTAAGACGAACTTGGAACCAGCTTCTTGATGATATGTCGTATTTATAAAATGAAACCTATATGCTCGAGATAAGAGAAAACACATGAAGGTAGGTCCAAACAAATCCTGAAGGAGTGATAGGAAGTGGTGATGCAATGCTTATGTGGTGCTGATGTCAACAAGTGACAACCCAAATTTGATAGGCAAATGGTCATCAAGGCAAAAATGCCATAAAATGACCCCTGCCAAAAAAAAAAACCAGCCGTTAGAAACAAAACAAGATGATGAAAAAGTCACTATCACCGAATTAAATAACTGGTGCCAAATCTCTAAAGAACAAAATAGGGGCATGAAGATCTAGAGCTCTAATACCATGTTGAGGTTGACAAAGATCAACCCCACAACTCCCAAGAATCACTTGCATGGAAACACCTACAACAAAAAGAGAGAAGCAAAAGTTATAGAGGCTTGGATAGATAGATCCATAGATGAGACATTCTTGGTGAACAAAAAGATGAATTTTTATTATCAATAATGAATTGGTTAATAATTACAAAGAGAGATCATCCTTATAAAGGAGATCAAAATCCTAAAAAGATCTTACCTAGGTTGCATAATAAAAATTAATAAAAGAATTAATTATTATATGCCTAAAATTTAGCTTAAGTAGACTAGAGTTAATTAGAAAATATCTAATTACTCTAACATATAACATTATTGACATTTTTTTTGGATAGTTGAGTAGTCTTTGAAGTCATAAACTGAGAGAGAGTTGTAACATTTTTAGTTGTTGTATTGCCAATAGTTTTGTGATCTAATTACAATATAGTGATGAATAATTAAGATTTTTACAAACTTTTTAAATTATATTTTTAGTTCTTTATGTTATAACTATAGATCAAATAGGCACTAGATGTATAGTGTCCTCAGTCAACTCATGGTCTTAATTGAAACCCTAAACATTTTTATCTTTATTACTTTTAATATATCCTCCTATAGGCTTAAGATTTTCTAGTAAAAGTATTAAAAACTACCACCATTATTAAAAAGTGATATATTTAATCCACCATTACATGTGTGGTCAGCTGAACTATCTCAACCCAATAGGCCTTGTTTAGACAAGTCACAAGCTGATTAGCTTGTCCAGTCACTGTAAATTGGGGCATTTATGTGGCATTTAATTAAAAATAATAGAAAAGAGGCCTCAAAGATTCTTTGTACTATTTACTTACATTGGAAGGGCTTAGTCAGAGTGTTTTTATGATTCAACAAATTTTAATGTCAAAGGAAACTTAATGATCACTGTTAGTTTTTTGCAACCAGCAACTTCACTGTCATGGTTTCTTCACCATCATTTTTACTCAATACATTGTATGATCGAAATCATGAAATGAATGAAAAGTAGGTCATTCTTAAACATTGTACACTAAAAAAGATATTAAGGTTGTAAAAACAAGTCATTTTTAATTATTTAATACTTTTAGCTTAAGAATCAAAACTTAATATATGATATTTAAACAATCAATAAAAAACGAAGCTAAAACAATACCCCTGTTATTTTTGCCACTGCATTAACATGCCAAAAGAAGGCCCTTAAGAAGTGCTCTAACCACTCCACAAATGTACAAGCAACTTGGTTTAACAAGTTCACCACAGATTAAGAGCAAATAGTAGAAACTAAAAAAAAAGTTTAAAAAACATATATTTATAAGCCACCCTACTAGCGATGCAGGCACCAGTAGAGTGATAGATGACAGAGAGAGTTACTGCTCGTCACACCAACAAACTACAACAAAGTTCCCTGCCACTCCCTAACACACAACACACATTTATTTATCTATTTATATATACAGTGGGAGAGAAAGTAGAGAAGCTGCATGCTGTGGATCCTAGTTAGCTCCCACCCACACAAGGTGGTTCTCGATAGTAAAATGGCAGACTGAAGCACCGCCTGGCTTCAGATTGAACTTCTGCAGTGCAGCGTGTTCGGGACTCCAAGCGCTGGTGTCCGTGTGACAGATGGCCGCCGCCTCCATCTCCTTGCCATCTTCGCCCTTCACCCAAACTCTCGCAGCCTTGGTCCCGTTGAATTCGTGGCAGTAATACACCGCGTACGCATACTTCACAAGGTGACAAACAGTCATCGGCTTCTCTGCTTCGCTCTCGAATTTCACCCCAACAATGGTGTACTCCTGCTTCCCAGATTTTGACATCTTCGGAACATTCGTCCCAAGAACAGTTAAACGGTTGCTCCCGAGCTTCGATGTGGTGAAGTCGATCATGGACTCCAATGATGTTGCGCAGTACTTTGTTTCGCCCACCACAGCAGGTCTTTCGCAGGCTTTTAACGCCCTCTGCATGGCCAGAGCGGTGAGGGAATGAGGCGCTACGTTGACCTCCTTCAACGCCAGGGAGAGCTTGTCGGAAGAGAATGGGATTTCGTCTGCCACGGCGCGGGGAAGAAGACGCATCTTCTGCTTGTTTGAAAAGTTCACAGAGAATTTTGTTCCGCACTGCAGATTCTTCTCGAGCAGAAACAAGCTGATGTAACTACGGTAATTGAAAAGTTGATCATCTGCAGCGTAAGACCCGTGGTTGGACGGCAATTTATCTGGCACGCCGCGCGAAAGAGAGTCCATCTTCTCAAGTTTGGGAATGCTTTCCATTTCCTGCACCAAGCGTATCAAAGATGCCACCCCGACTCTTTCATTCGCTGCTTCTTTCTGACCATGATTAGCTGAGATGAGTTCCAACACACTCTGTGGGATGGCCGTGGTGGGCAGCTTCTCCCGCCAGTACGCAGCTATTACACTTTCCCTCTCGCCATCCAAATACGCCGCCCCGCTGGTCGCCACTGACTGTCAAAACCCACACACTTCAAAAAATATTGCAAAATTTGAAAGAGGTCATATAAACTGTTATACTAACAACTCCTTAACTAAATGATCAGTCAATTTGATTAGGAATGATTTCCAAATACCAATATCCGTACGTGAAGCAAGAAATTGCTAAGTATTCATATAGACTTATTAGCTTCATGATCATGAATGAATTTCAACTATCGATATCTTGAAAACTTATATTATTGATTAAAATTAAGGGAAAAATTAAGTTCAGAACTACGCAAATGCAAGGAACTGCTAAATATTTCAGTAAACTCAATAAAGGAAGTAAATCAATCACGAACTATCTATATTAGCCTTCTTTTTTTAAAAAAATATGGGAAACATACAATGAGAAGAAGGAAAACAGTTAAATCCCTCATCTTGTAATTAGAAGACAAGCAATATGAATGATTTTCAGAGATACCAAGTGAAGGCGGATCACGTCTGTTTAAATAGCTGCTGAGCTCGGTGTCAACAGCCATGGCGGATGCAACCATAGAAGACATTACCACATGGGCTCTATTTTAAATCGATATCTTATTCATAAACAATTGATTTCGTATTGAATGAATTTATAAAAGATTCGTTTTCGGTTTAAACCTAAGCTAAGGGTACAGAAAATCGCCGCTTCTTGCGGAAGTAGCAATATCTGCTGAAAATGCGCAGCCCCGTTGATCACTACTATTGAGAAGGCTTTCCCACTACTCGCCCCTGCCACTTCTAATAATCGGGCATCCACTACAATAAGTACAACTAAAATAATACCATGGTAGAGGTAACCATAGCAGACATGCGTGTGTAATATCAGGTGGCTAGAGTTGCTCTAATTAGTCACTCCCTGCACCTTATTATTGAAAATGGTCACGGACGGAGTTGGGAAACCAAGACGTACACGGCAACCTGACCAAAGTTGCTCAATCAATCGTTTTTAGTAGTCTCCACAAAATTCTTAATAATACTAGTCTCCCCAAAATTATTGGAAGTAGTGAACATAAATTTAAAAAAATGTTTCTACAAAATTATTAAGAGTAGTATATACTTAATCCTCAAAAATAGTGTCTACAAAGTCACATCAATTTCTATAAATTAAAGTTATTATAATGTAATAATAAAAACTTAAGAAAGGATATGAGTTGAGTGTATTTTAATAATTCTTACTTTAAAGTTATTTGTATTATTTGTATTCGTGGTGAATGATCCTTACTGAAATGAAACAGATAAAAAGGAAACAATTAAATAATGTCAATAAAATATGTAGATGTATCAATCTCACTTTTGTCAAGTGACCTGTAGAGTAAAATTGGGACTATTATGAAACTTTCATTTAAGATTTTGAGAATTACAAAGTCAAGAATCCTATGAAATCTTCATGTCAAATGGTCATCTCTACTATCATAGGATTTAAAATGTATAAAAGAAAATGGATAATTAAAATGTATAAAATAGAATGAATAACTTCCACTTGGTAATATATGGCACAAAATTAAATTAATAAATTTGACCATTTTCATTTTATTGAGTTTTATATGTTGTACTTTAAAATTACAAAAGTAAATTAGATAAAAGTTATAAGCCCTCCTCTATTTTCTTATTTTTTAAATAATTATCATCTATTTCTTAGGGATTCCTAATAATTAAACTTTACTCAACAATGAAACTTTCTTTTATTTATTTTTATGATTTTATCATTCTTAGTTTTAAATTGGCCACAGGGATGGAAAGACTTTATCCATATTTGATTGGGTTCCCCGTAGTTATTTACATGCAAAATTGTAAGGGCATATTTTGTTGTTGGAATACAACCAAAATACAAATTGAAAATTAGATTTTTATTTAATTTTCTAATTTGGTACATCAAATCAAAATTGGGAATAGGAGTGTGTATTTCCATTTGAACTCAAAAATGAGTGTGTGTCCATTCTCAAAAACATTGAAATAGATATTCCAATTCTCAATCTAGCGTTCTCAAATTTAATATTTTGTTCTTCTTCTTTTTTATGGAGGTCATCCACAAAGACTTTTAGGTACCCAATACGGGCCCATGCATGCCTGAAACCTCTTCAGCTAACAACCAAGGACTGAGGAGCTCTTTGTGAGCCATTCAACTTCACCAATAGACCAAGAGCCCATTGACAAATTTAATATTTTTTTGAATTCATGATTAAATGAGTTTCTCTATAGATCATTTTAGGGTCAAAAGACCAATTATCGCTCATATATCATATTCATCTTTGCTCCGTGAACTAGTTTTTCAAGGCTGAGAACTAGGTCTGTTAAATTTATTTCAATGGGGCTTTCCAATGTTTTGTAGGTCTATTTATTTATCACTTAAATGTGTGCTTCAGTTTGCACCATTACCTTTGTATTTTGATTTTTCTTCTTGTAGAATACTCTTCCCTGTGTATTTTGGTTTTCCCTATGTTTTGTGGGTCTGTACTAATTAGAAAACCATATTGCAACCTTCGCCTCACCTCAAATATAGTCTGCATAAATGCTTGAAATATAGTATGTCTAAGAGTTTGGTATGCATTGATGATGGTTTATAATTTATTTTGAAGTTTCATTATTTGCGTGCATAAATAAACCACTTCCTCACACTACTCCACTATACTAATTTCATTGAATTTTTTATAGTGGGTTTCTCTATTTCAAATCGCATTAAGTTTGCAACATTAGGACATGGAAACAAAAATTATTAATATAGTATAAAGAGAAAAGAGTGCACAGAGGAAGAAATAATGGTGAAGCAGTGTTTAAGGTAATGTAGAACAAAAAAATAATAATAGACTATAAAGAGATAAGAGTGCACAGAGGAAGAAATAATGGTGAAGCAGTGTTTAAGATAATTTAGAACAAAGTGTAAGGAAAATGTAGGATTCACTAAGACCAAATTGAAGCATTTGGTGGCTGACTTGCAAGAAATTTTTGAGGTGGGTTTGAACTTTGGTAAAAGCTTATGAGAAACATTTCATCAATTTATAGTCATTTTGATCCTTTTTACATATTTAATTGAGATTCTAGCTAAGCAATTTCAAGAGACCTTTTTGGTAGCCTATTGATGATCAAATTGGTTTTATTTTGATGATCTTATTCCAATTACACATTTGTACAACCAAAAATGGGATAAACATATTTTCAATTGAATTCCAAGTGAACCAAACAAGTCTAGACTATCAATTCTCAATTCCAATTCCAATCCTCATTTCTTATGCCAACAACCAAACAAGCCCTAATTGTCTTCCAAAAGATAGAAGTTGGTTATAAAAAAAATTCATAGAGATCAATTTTGTCATCATTAATTCTCAAAGTGAATTTGCAATTAGAAATAAGATAACCTTCTCCTATGGCCTCCTTATTTCTGCATGTATTTTATCATACTTGAAAGGGATGTTTATATATCTTGAAAGGGACATTTACGTATTTTTCTATAACTGGTTGTGGCCTTAATAGAACAGATTTTTAGATGTATTCCAATGAGAAAATAAAATATTTCCTTTTAAAATCCTCTCATATGCTACTATTATGCCTCAATAATATCTAGGCATTTTATATTTCTAACATTTCCATGTATATACAGATGACTTTTTATTTCTGATTCTTTAAAATTTTGAAATGCCTGCACAAGGGTTTTTTATCCTTTCTTGTTTATGGGTTTTGCAGGGCTTTTAAAACTATGTTGTGACTATAGGGATCTTTGATTAGATATGAATGTAAGGATGTTGGCATTGTGTTATATTTGTCATTAGTGACAATACTTATTCAATTTTCTATGGTTACCAAGCTCATGATTTAGTCTCCAATGGTTCTGAGGAATCCAGTGATAACTAGGTTTCACAGTTCACACTAAGCATTTCAAAAACTACCAAGTGAATATAGACAGTGTGTAGTCTAGCAGTTATCACCGAGCAGATAGTGGTCACCGAGCTTCATAGTGTCTACCGAGTCATCAATTTCTATGATGTGAAGCTAGTGTCTAACGAATGATGGGATGAGCAGTGTTTACCTAGTGTAACCAAGGTAAACAAAGTGTCCAATATCTACTGAGTGATACTATAGCTACCAAGTCTCCAATGGTCACTGACTTTGAAGCTACGTTGAGTGATTAGTATAGACCGAGCCTCTACTTCTACCAAGTGCATGATGATGCTGAGTAATGTAGTGGATGTTGAGTATCAAAAGTTCACTAAGTCAGCTTACAGAACCTGAGTTTCTACTATTTGGCTAACTTAGTAATATTTTGTTTACTTGTGATTTAGCCAACCTTGTAATTGTAAATACTGGAATGGTATACATATGTAATGTATTGTATCATTTGTAATGTATGGATATGGATATGTAATATTTTGAGAAGAGTGAATGCAAATTAGCACCAGAGAAGAGTATTCAACAAGTTCTCTAAGGAGTAGTAAAGTTATATCTATCACAAGAGATGATCTATACTTTAAGGATCTAATCAACAATCAAGTTGTAAGTTAGATCTAATGTTTCATCCTAATAGGTGAATCAATTTCTAAATCCTTTAACAGGGTAGACTTAATAGTCTTTCTTTAAATCTCTTAATAGAGTGCATACTTCATTGTACGTTTGTAAAACCTCTAACAAGATGGATCTAGTAGTCCAAATTGCTCTTAAGAAGGTAGATCATCAAAAGTCGTCAATTTAAGCCTTAAAAAGCCAACTTTGTACTATAGTATTGAAGTTTTGTGGGTATCATCCCCACCCCAGTTTTGCTTTCTATTTGGAAGGTTTCTGGTTCACCAAATACTGCATTCATGTGTGGTGAATGTTTATCTTTCAGTTTCTAATGCATGCAATAGATTAGATGAATTAATGGTGTATGGATTATGTTGATTAAGTGCTGAATTAGTTTAAATTTTTGAGGTTACTAATCCACCCCTCCCCTCTCAGTAACCTAGCTAGTCTTGATTATTTCAAACAATTGGTATTAGAGCTTTGTGATTCTTAGGATAAAGTTTAACAGCTTGAACAAAGATCAAGGATAATAGAGATATTTAGACTTGACAAAGCTATTGACAATGAAAAGCTAGATCTAGAGATGGTCATAGCTCAACTCAAGGAAGCAAAAGAACATCTTTCACAATCCCTAAAAGGAAGGAAGGAACTTGCAAAACAAACGAATGACCACTAGTATATTGAAGAAAAGATTGAAGACTTTTTCCCATCAAGAAATTCAAATGAAGCAAATGAGGCAATCAAAGAACTCCTAGAAAAGAATGGCTCTCTGCAAGAAGAGGTAAGAAAATTGAAAAGAGAACAGGAAATTTAGTCAATAAGATTGTGTGAAATATTGGAACAAAGAAACAAGGCAAATGAAGACATGGAGGCAAGGAATAATGAAACTCAAAATCAATCCTTTCAGCAAGAAAGTCTTATCAATCAGCTCTCCAATGTAGATGAGGAAATCATGAGTCTGAGATTTGAAAATGAAAGGATAAGAAATGACTTAATCACTAAAAGACAAATCAATGAAAGATGGAAAGCTGATCTAAATTCTGAAAAACAACTCAATGAAAGAATAATGAAATCTCAAGCAGACATGGATCAATTGAATCAGCAGAGTGAGTAGAATCTTTATAGGCAAAAGGGTAAAGTAGGACTTGGATACAAAGAAGAAGGTGAATCTTCCAAACAAGGTGCTCAAAGGAATCAAAGACCTACTTGCAATCACTGTGGTAAGATAGGTCATACATCAAACAAATGTTGGAGCAATGGAAAGGCAAAATTCAATGAAAAATTCTATAGTTTCAATTAGCATGGTCATAAAGAATGCAAGGAGAAACCAACATTTGAAGGTAAATGTCACAAATGCAAGAAACAAGGTCACAAGGCATCTGAATGTAGATCTAAACCATTCAATCTAGCTGAACAAATTATTAAGGCAATATTTGGTTGGGACTACAATACTTGGTGTAGATGTCATTAATGTGGAGAATATGGACACATTGGCATAAACTGTGTAAGGCATCACTTGAGAAAGAAGGATACAATAATAAGATGTTATACATGCACTGAAATTGGTCATATAGCTAAGAACTACATGAATATAGGTAGAGTTGAAGATGAAATGAAAGCTAACGCTGATAATATCAAAGAAGTAGATGAGACAACAGTGGATTCCCAAATCTACCAAGCAAGCTAGTTCAAATGATGGCCATGTCACTCAAGAAGTGGGTGACTCCACCATTTCCAATTAGGTTCTTAAAGGAAGAACTAGAACTATATCTTCAAGTCATATATTGAACAGTTCCAAATGAATGAAAGCAGAAGATCCAAATCAATATTTCAAACATAGAGGGATCACAAAAAATTAGGTCATATTGAGCAAGGTTGGTCATAGACTCTACTGATCTAGGTTGGGAGTAATAAAAGTTTTGTTTGATCGCCAAGTCACAAGCTTCTACTGAGCAAAGTGAGTGGATGACAGTCTATCATGCACTATGTCATTATGGCACCAAGCGTTAATGGAAAATTTTCATCAAAAAGGGTACAATTTAACTTCATTTTTCACCGCTTCTTTAGTATACCCAAAGTAAAGTGATTTCTAGGAGCATCCAAGCAATCTCGAGCAAAATTGCAACAAAGATTTTTCAAAAGAATTTTCTCATTTATCGAGTAACCATGGCATCTGGAAGAAACAATAGTAGCAAGGCTAAAAGAGGTTTTGAGATGTTGGTGAAAGGCGTGGGAATGGAAAGCACCAAATTTCAAGTTAGTAATAGTAGTTGCAGAGTCACTCGACTCGAATGGAGGTCAATTGCAAATCCCTCCAAAGGTTCTCCTTATTAATGATATTCACACTCATTTTAAGTGTTCTGTGCAAGAAATTAAAACCCTAGAGATGGACAGTGACCTAGGAGAAATGTGTGTTGATGGATCTTTAAAACCCAAGCATAGGCATCTAGAAGTCAAAGGATTAACCCATATCTCGCATATGTCAAGGAATTTCCAAGTGAAGTGGATTAGGTATATTATGAGTCATGTGCATAATGGTTAGTTATGGTTAGAGAAGCCTGTGTTGATCACAAAGAAAATGATTCATAAGATCATGGGTCTCTCTATGCTCAACAAAACTAAAATAACCAAAACCCTAGGTTGGGAAGAGCTTCAAAAGAAAACCCTAGCCAAGTGGGACAGTAGAGGTCTGAAGATTAGCAATGTATCTAACATGGAATTAAGGTTTGGAATTCACATCATTGCACATAAGATATATAGCTCCAGTTGATTGAATAGTGTGTCAAGTGACGCTGTTGATTTGGCATTCAAGGTTGTAAAGAAAAATCTAGAATTTGATCTATCAGATTTATTATTGAAGCAATTAAACAAGAACATGGACAGCATCAAGACATCAAAGAACAAACCCTATAAATTTGTTTCTTTGCTAACATGTCTTTTCTTTTATATTCAAATTTTTTTCCCATCAAAAGGTTTAGTTGTATGGAGGAAAGATACTCCCATTTTGTATCAGATTAATGAATTTTTTGTAGAAATGGGTGAAAATTTTGAAAGTATTATGGATAATTATTTTGAAGCTTTTAAGGAGAAGATGAACAACAGGTTCCAGATTCCTCCTAAACTAGTTGAAGATTATAAAGATGATGTATGTTTCATGGTTGATTGTGATAAAGTTTACATCCAAGCAATCAGGCCTAGAGTTGCATGGGTGAAACTTCTTCCATATGAGGTTAACATTGATGAGACAAAAGACATTATTGAAGCCCTAGTCAATGAGCTAGTAGATCCAAAGCTACCTATCTTTGGAACATATGATGAAGCCAAAGCTAGAATAGAGCTTGAAATCAAGCTACCTCAAGCAATAAGAGAAGGTAAGAGGAAGGTAGCAAACTTGAAAACTACAACTGCCCCTCTTATGCTTATCGAGGGAAAAGGAGAAAATTTTGATGACTCTGAAGAAGAAGGGCAGGAATCTAAAAAGGAGTTAAAGCCAGTGAAAAGGAAAGGAAAGGTAATTATTACCAAGCCACCCAAAGCCTCCACAGTTGTGTTCACAAGAAGATCTAAGAAGAAAGGTGGTAGTAAAGTTGTGTTTAGTAAGCCCCCACTCCCCTTCCAAGAAAGGTTGAAACAAATGGAAGAAGGTGCAGGCATCACAAACTTCAAGGCACTAAAATTTGAAACCAAAACAGACATAGAGAAAATGCAGATTGAGGAGCTAGTGCTAAATAAGATGGGAAAATACAAATATTCCCCTAATCAAATTGCCCCTTGGATTTCAAATGAATTATTGGCAAGGTTAAAACCAAGGTGGGAATCAGGTGTACTAACAGCAAAATATATATATGAGCAATCCCTGAGACAACTGTTGCCAAGTCTCACAAATACAGAGGTTAAGGCAACAATGAAAGAGAATGAAGGTAAAATGATGATCAAATTTCATACATGTTTAATTTTGATCAAAGACATTGAGCATGTAGTTAGGGATACTACAAACATGTGCAAAAATATCTTTCATTTGTACAAACCAAGTGAAGATCCAATGGAGATCAAGGATGATGATGATGACAGTGACAATGATGCAGACGATAACACACCAGGTGTCACCATTGATGCTAATGAATACCAAGAGTTGATGAAGGATGGTGAAGAAGAGAAAGAGGAAGAATCTAATGAGGAAGATAAGGAAGGAAATGAAGAGAATGATCTAGTGAGAATAGTTGCACAAGTTATAGCCTCCCTTCCTCATTCGCCACCAAAAATAGCTACATCATCTATGTTGGAGACACCTTTAGCAAATGTGATTGCAACCTCATGAGACACATCATCTATTCAATCACTATTTCCTCCCTATTAGCTCTAGGTATCAATAATGGAACTGTCTACCACTTCCTCTACTAAGTTGTAGTCCTCATCTTCATTAGCTCCCGACTTGAGTACATCAGTAGTATCTACAACATCTAGTTCTACAATTTTATCAACTTCAATTTTGCATGTGCCTGTAAGTACATCACTTGTAAATATTTCTACTAGTGCTCCTATTGTATGTGCTCTAGTCAGTGCTCCACTTACTATCACATAAATTTTGGGTAGCACTTCAATTTTGGATTCTTTAGCACACCTACGGGTATTTCTTTAGTTGGTCCTATTCAAGTTTTTACGCTAGTCCAACTATCTCTACAGTTGTTTCTGTTTCCAAGTCCAAGGCAGTAAGGTTAGAAGTAGAACCAAGGACACCCCTAAAAATTCTACTTAATGGAATGAAAATTTGTGAGGATATAGATTTGGACAAAGAAATTGTAATTCCTAAGTTGGATCTTGATACTACTATAGTTGAAGAAATGAGATTGGTTAGCCAGCTTTGGAATAGAAGGCAAGGCAAAAACAACTCAGAGAGGAAAGAGATAGAGAGTTTAGAATAATTGAAAATGCAAAGAATATACTAACAAAGGGTATAAGTGTTGATGTGGATTCATCTCAACACTTTTTACTATAGTTGGAAGAAGCAGTCAATAATTTCAATGAGGACACATATGGTCAAGAGAAGTTAATTGGAAAGGCAAAGAAAAAGTTTGATAATAAAGTGTTTGAGCACATTGCTCACCACATTGCTATTAACCAGTTAGAACTATCCTCAATTTTGAGTAATCTTGAACATTCTTTTACCAATATAACATCACTTTTTGCTAAGCTATGTGATGTTACCGAGTTCACCAAGGAGATAAATAGAGAAATTGAATAATATTGATGGAGATATGAAGGCCAGTGCTCAAAGGTTACAACTTGACCCTAGCTCAAGCTCAGCTCATCAAATTAAGGTTAGATTTTTGTCAGATATGCAAGAAGAATTTCTAAGAGAAGAAGCAAGGATTAGGTCCACATTGATAGATATCCAAAACATGATCCTTCCAATCATGGACACAATGCAAAAACATATTGCATATTCAAAGTCATTGGTTCAGGATAACAATTTTTCTATTGCAAACCATATGATTGAACTTTTAGCAAAAGTTCAAGTAGAACTCTCCACCTGAAAAATTTTACAAGACAATTGGGATAAGACATTATCTCTTATTCTCAACGTACATTTCGAGTTTCTCTCACATTTTGGTGTCTCTATTTGAATATATTGTATAACTCTTTGGCATTATTGTCAAAGAGGGAGAGTAAGAGATATTTTGTGAAGAGACAAAAGGGGAGAGAATAGTCTGATATATGTACAGAATAAAAGGGTGAGAGACTATGTATATATTATGTCTCGTGTATGGGAGAGATATGTGCAAATGTTTATACAGCAACTTTACAAAGATAACTTTTGACAAATCAAAAATCAGTATGTCAGTATACATAAGTCTTGGCTTATAATCATTTTTGTCACTAATGCCAAAGGGGGAGATTGTTGGCATTATGTTATATTTGTCATTAGTGACAACAATTATTCAATTCTATATGGTTATCAAGCTCATCATTCAGTCTCTAGTGTTTGCCAAGAAATCTAGTGATAATTAAGTTTCACAATTCACACCGAGCATTCCAGAAGCTACTGAGTGAATATAGATAGTGTGCAGTCCAGCAGCTATCACCGTGAAGATACTAGTCATCAATTTTTGTGATGAGAAGCCAGTGTTTACTGAGTGATGGGATGAGCAGTGTTTACCGAGTGCAAGCAAGTTAAACATAGTATTCAGTATCTATTGAGTGACACTATATCTACCGAGTCTCCAATGGTCATTGAGTTTGAAGCTACGTTGAGTGATTTGTATGGACCAAGCCTCTACTTCTATAGAGTGCATGACAATGTCGAGTAATGCAATGGACACCGAGTATCAGAAGTTCACCAAGTCAACTTACAGAACCTAAGTTTCTAATATTTGGCTGACATCAGTAATATTTTGTTTACTTGTGATTTAGTTGACCTTGTAATTGTAAATATTGGAATGGTATATAAATGTAATGTATTGTATCATTTGTAATGTATGGATATGGATATGTAATGTTTTTAGAAGAGTGAATGCAAACCAGCAGCAGAGCAGAGTATTCAACAAGGTCTATACGGAGCAGTAAAGTTATATCTATCACAAGAGGTGATCTGTACTTCAAGGATCTAATCAACAATCAAGTTGTAAGTTAGATCTACTATTTCATCCTAATAGATGAATCAATTTCTAAATCCTTTAATAGGGCAGACTTAACAGTCTTTCTTTAAATCTCTTAATAGAGTGCATACTTCATTGTATGTTCGTAAAACCTCTAACAAGGTGGATTTAGCTGTCCAAATTGCTCTTAACAGGGTAGATCATCAGAAATAGTCAATGTAAGCCTTATTAATAGGCCAACTTTATATTGCAGTATTGAAGTTTTGTGGGTATCATCCTCACCCTAGTTTTACTTTCTATTTGGAAGGTTTCTAGGTCACCATATATTGTGTTCATGTGTCATGAATGTTTAGCTTTTAGTTTCTCATGCATGCAATAGATTAGATGAATTAATGGTGTATGGATTATGTTGATTAAGTGCTGAATTAGTTTAAATTTTTGAGGTTACTGATTCAACCCTCCCCTCTTAGTAACCTAGCTACTCTTGATTATTTCCAACAAAGGATTCTATTTTCTTCTTCCAAGTGTAATTGCATATTTTGAGAAGAGATTTATTTCATAGTTCAATATCTCCATTCGTAGCTTTATTATTATTATTTTTATGTTTCTCAAATAAGGGCACAACTTTCCCTTTGACAAAAAAACATCATCTTTTATTTGGACATTTTATTTCTATCAATAGTGAATTTTATTGGGTAGTCACCCAATCACTTTTTCTTTGAGAATGGAAAATGGTTCCATATTTTTATGAATTTTCATGTTTGTATTATAATATATTGGATTATAATTATTTGAGATTTTCTTTGATGGTGGAAAAGATTCAAGTAATCAAATTTAGAATAATGTAGATAAATATTATAAATTATAAAAATTAAATAATAATATAAATAATTTCTAAAATAAGAAATTATATATTTCATTAAATTGAGATTGTTGGGAAGTTCTTTCATGTATTAGTTTTTTCTGTTGTTTTTTTATTACTAGTTAAAATAGGGTTTTACAGGGGACCCAAAACCCCAACAATAGCTACAAGAAAAATAAAAAATAGATTACTAATTTGAAATAGTACCAAAAAAGGAAACCAACACTCCCTAATAGAAACATGATATTTTCCTCTCCAAGCATTTTAGGGATTGAAAATTAAAGAAAAAACATATACTCTTTTTTTTTTAAAAAACATAGCTATAGACCCAAACCATAGACTCAATATCCAAAAAAGATAGTAACCTAGAACAAGAACTAACCAATCATCAAGATGGATCAGATTTTATCTCCTCCTTCATTTCTTTGATCTTCTCCATGTTCTTTTTAAATTCCTCTCTATTAAGCTCATCATTCTTAGCCTTCATCTTTCTCATAGTAGCCCTTGTTCTTCTTTTGCTACCAGGAGACTCTTCCACAAACTGGGGTTCATCAAGGTTCAATACTATAAGGGTGTGTGCATTCAAATTGACATTACCACCAATTTTGTTCATGCTCTCCATCGTTACCTCCAAGAGTTGCTAGTAATTTTTAACCATGTTGTTAGTTGTGTTTTCTAGGTTATCAATTCTATTCACCAAAGCCTACAACAAATTATTCTTCTCCAGGACATTCATGGTAGCTTCATTCTCACATCTCTCATTGAGCTCATTCACATCTTCTTCCATTTTGGCATTTAGGGATCTATAATTGAGATTGAGCATTTTGATGTAATTAAATGTCCATTGTTACATTCTGAAGTTACACATAGAAATTGCCTTCATTGTTTATAGTACATCCAGAGGAGGTTGATTATTCACCCCTTTCAAATCATCTTCCAATATATTCACATTGACCTCATTCATATACACTAGCTTAGCTACAAGAAAATAACTTTCCATATTTTCCTCATTCTATCCTTATGTTTCTTCAAGGGAGACTTTCCATCACAAGTTCTCAAAAGGAATAACAACATCATGGGTGTTGTTCTCTTCAAATGATTTGAAGCATGGGGCTTCTTGATCAAAATCCTTCTCATCATCACTAGTTTCAACCTTCTTACATACCACATCTTCCTTATTCTACATACTATATGCAATTTCCTCTAAATAGACATAAATAAGGGAAGGACAAGTACTTGGTGGTTTGAACATTTTCTCAACCAACCCACTTGAGCAATTTCTCACAATCCTCCTCTGTATTTAGACATTTCTCCTCTTCCTTAGTTTCACATTCAAAATTAGTAATCATTTCTTTATAAGTAACATTCTTATTCTTCATTTTCATAGACTCTATTTTCGCTTCACCCAACTCCTTTATCAAACGTTTTCCTTTACCTTTACTACTACCAATAGATTTAGGAATTTTTTCAAGCTTAACAAAAAAAACTTAGGTAAAGTCTCATTTACATTGTCCACCATAAACTCAAAAATCATCTACATCTACCCTTCATGAAGGATGGGTTTTTTTCCTAGACTAATAATCCTTAATACTATGCACCAAAGAACAAAGCAAGTAAAACAAAAAACAAACCCTTATTTTGTGTCTATAATGATTTAACACAAAAAAATTATAATGATGAGGCCTATCATACCTCCCATCCAAGCTAATGTTCTAAATTATAGCTTTTAGGACCAATTTCCACAAAATTTCTTTCTATATATATATTTCTATTAATTTTTCTCTCTAATTAGAAGTACCCAATTTTATATATTGATCTAAGTTGTACCCCTTTAAATTTAATTAAAGAGATTGGTTTAAATGATAGATCTATAATATACTTAAAACGGTATAATGGTAAGTTTCTATATCTTCTTTCATTTATAATTTCAAAAAATTGTTTTATCTATATAATAATTAAGTTAAAAAAGAATTAGGGGAAAATATATAGATTCATATATCTAAGGTATGTAAAGGATAATAATCAAATTTATATAATAAAAAAAGTCAATCTTAATTTAAATACAAGTACATCTAGCTTTTAATAAATATATTAAATTAATTATTAAAGAAGTAATTTTCAATTATAATCTATAGAATTTTAGTTTTAAAATTAGACAATGTACTTTTTAAAAATTAGATTTAGATGAAATGTAAGTAAATAAATCATCGAGATAGTATCTCTAGCTTTTCTATAATACATGTATTGGATACAATTGATTAATTGTGTGTTGTCTTTGATGTTACACAAATGTCATATGATTATCAATCAATGTCTACTGAGTTCACTTAGGCATCGAAGGAAAGTCTACAGAATATGAGTGTTAATTGAGCTCACTTGGATAATGAAGGAAATGTTGGATGGAATCAATATTAACCGAGTTCACTTGGCTACCAAAGGATCTTTGTAAGTTTTCAATGTTGACCAAGCTTCTATTGGGTAACACAAGGAAATCATTTCTAAGTTAGTGACTACTGAGTTGGGTCGCCTAACGAAGGAGTTTCCTGTTTCGGCATATTGAGCTTAATTAATTTATCTATTGATTCTAGTTGACTAAGATGATGAATGTTAATTATTCTAGGTTGTATTCTAGTTGACTTGACAATAGGAAGGATATAAGTATAAGTCCAAGTTGTGAGATTGTGTGTGTGAAAAAGAATAATATTGAAGATTTGAGAATTACTCTAAGGAAGCAAACCAAGAAATCAGAAAGATATGTTTGAGGAGCTGAAAGGATACACTTGATTAGGAAGGGTCATGTACAAGCTAGAATAGAGATCTATAATCTCTAATTTAGTTGCATCTAAATCAGATCATATCATTGTTACTCTCTAGCCATTGTAGTAGTGATCTAAATCTCTTTAAAAAGTTGGCTTAATAGTTATTTGTAAATCCTCTAACAAGGTGGCAGTTTTGTTGAATTATCTAAAGACCTCTAACAAGGCCACTCCTAACAGGGTGATTAAATCCTTTAATATAGTCATACCTAATAGTGTATTTTGTAACTTTTAACAGGGTTATCTCCTAACAAGGCTCACTTTAGAAGAGTGAAAAATAGTAACTAGTTGTAATTGATGGATTTCCCTAATTTGGTTTCCATGTTAAATCTTGGTGTCAAATATGTTCATGTTATTTCTTTTATGCTTCAAATTAAGTTAAAGTAATGATAATCACTGATGAAATATTAAGTTCTACAAAGCTAATTCATTTATGAGTATATTCAATGTTTTTTTAGTTAAAACATTTTATATGTGTTTATCGAGCATCAACAGTATTTAGCTTTCAAAGTTTGTTTTGTACTAACATATAAGGGATCTGGATTTTATTTTTGTAGTAACTGATTCACCCCTACCCTCTCAATTACTCCTCTATATTTCCAAAAATTGGTATCAGAGTTGTTTTGGTGCTTACAAAGAAGGTTTCAAGGACCTAAGCTAAAGATTGGGATGTCTTATAAAGGATAAATTCTCAAGTTGAACAAAGATAATTTTGTAGCATGACAAGGAGTTATGAGATTATATCTAGCTACTATCAATGATTTAGGTTGCAAATATCTTGATACTAAATACAAAACTTCCACTAGAACATTATCAGTTGAAGATATTTCTGAAAAAAAAAAAAATTTTAAAAAAAAATCATAACATCATGATCATTGATATTGCATCTTCTCTCAATTATAATGAATTTGATGAGGTAAAATACTATAAAACTACTCATGAATTGTGGACCAAACTAAAAGATATCTATGGAGGGGATGACAGTGTAAGGAGAGCCAAAGCAAAAAGTCTCAAAGCACAATTTGATCAAATGAAGATGAGAGAAGATAAGAATATTGCAAAATATGTGGAAAGAATCAGGGCTAGTGTAAGTGCAATCAAAGCATTAGGAGGGGATATTTAGGAGACAACTATTGTAAGAAAGGGTACTCAAAACTCTTCTTCCTATCTATGCAATTAGAGTGTCTTCTATTCAAGAAAATAAATGTGATCCAAATAACAAATTAACCTTGGATGCTTTAGTTGGAAGACTAATAGCTTTTGAGTTAGAAAACTATAATAACTATGTTCCTATTTCCAAATGTATTAAGTCTACATTTAAAGAAAAACTCTCACTTAAGGAAAAGAGAAAGAAATCAAAAAGCCAATCAATTAGGAAGTGAAGAAGAAACTAAAGAAAGTTCTGACAATGATCTTGAAATTGTTAAAACCCTACTTGCAAAGAAATAGTCCAAAGGCAAAGGAAAGTACAAATGTAAAATTCTTCTAATCTATTGTTCTTGTGAAGAAGTTGGTCATATTGCTGCTAGGTCTACAAATATGGAAAGTAAGGATGACAAGAAAAGCCACAAGCACAAAGGCAAGAAGGAATTAAAAAATCACAAGAACTACAAGGACAAAGGTAATAAAACTTGTTTTATGGCTAAAGATTTTTATAAAAGTGAAGATGAAAAGGTGTATATTGTTGTAAAAAATGAGTTTGATGATGAAGGAGATAAGATGGCACTTATCTCTCATGTTAGAAAAAATTATATGTGGATTTTTATAGTGGATGCTCAAACCATATGACTAGAGATCAACAAAATTTGAGCATTTTGAACATTATGATGGAAGTAGTGTATGATTTGGAAACAATAAACCTTGTTGCCTAAAAGGAAAAGCTTGTATCTCATTAACTAATGAAATTATAAGTGATAATGCCTATAGGGTTGAAGGACAAAAGCATAATCTAGTGAGTGTGGTGCACAGTTGAACAACATTGGATTCAAGGTAGAATTCATGAATGGCAAGGCAAAACTGTTGGATGACAAAGGGAATCTGGTTGGATCTAGCAAGAAAACAAAAGATAATCTAATTTATCTTGATCTCAATGAATGTTCATGTTTTATTGCTCAAATAGAAGAAAGATGGTTATGGCACAAAAGGCTGTCGTGTAAACTTTGATAATCTGGTTTAGATAAGAAAACATAAAAGAGTAAGAGGCATTCCTAGTTTGAAGAAAATTTATGTGGGTTTATGCAAGAATTACCAAATTGGTAAGATGGGAAAGACTATCTTCAAAAGCAAAAACTATCAGTCAAAAGAAATCTTAGAAATTGTACATACTAACTTGTGTGGACCTATTGGAATAAAGAGTTATAGTAGAGAAAAGTTTTTCATTCTTTTTTTTGATGATTATTTTAGAATGATAACTATGATGTGTCTAAAAGAAATATAAAAATCTTTTAAAAAATTCAAATGGTATCTAGCAAGAGTAGAAAAACAAACTGGAAAGATATTGAAATGTTTAAGATTAGATAGAGGTGGTGAATTCATCTCCAATGAATTCAATAATTTCTACATTGAAAGAGGAATCAAAAGATAAGTATCAGCCTCTAGTATACCTTAGCAAAATGGTATGGCTGAAAGAAGAAATAAATCTATCATGGATTGTTCAAGAACACTGATGATAGAAAAGAATGTTGCAATCAAATATTGGAAGGAAGCTATCAGCACTGCAGTTCATACTTTGAATAGGGTTTAGTTGAAGAAAGACTCAAACCAAACTCCCTATGAACTATGGTATGGCTACAAACCTCATGTGAGTTATTTGAAAGTATTTGGCAGAAAATGTTATATCTTGAAAGAGTCTAGAAAAGGAAAATTTGATGTAAAAGGTGATGAAGACTCCTACAGAAGTAAAGCATACTAATGTTTGAATTTTTCTACTAATAAAATCATAGAAAGTGCACATGTGAGAATTGATGAGTTTGCAAAAAAGAGTGAAGAAGAATGCAATAAAGAGCTAAAGGATTCTAGAAGATTTTTTTACTATGAACTTGGTACCTTGGCAAATCTATCTGAAAGAAAGGAGACTTCACCTCCTGAGTCCCCAAAATCTCCAATAGTTACTGAGTCGTAGTCTGAAGGACCTGAGTCATGGTCAAAAGCTATCAAGCTAGTTCAAACCAAGTCTGAAGGACCTGAGTCATAAATAGTGGCACCCAAGCTTGATACTAAAATTCCTGATGAAGATAGTGGAACTCATACCAAATCCAAAGAACCTATGTTAGCAAAATATGTCAGAAGGTATCATACACCTAATTAGATCATTGGAGACAAATTTGATGGAATGATGACAAGAAGTAAATTGAATGGTACATGTTTACTTGCTGAATTTGAACCAAGAAACATTAAAGATGCATTGGATAATGTAAGTTGGGTTGAAGCAAGCAATGAAGAGATAGAACAGATAGAGAAGAACAAAACTCGAACTCTTGTTCCTAGACACAAGGATAAAAATGTAATTGGTACAAAGTGGGTATTCAAAAATGAGTTGAATGAAGATGGAAAAAGTATCTAGAAATAAAGAAAGACTAGTATGTAAAGGTTATTCTCAAGAAGAAGGTGTTGATTATGGTGAAACTTGTGCCCCTATTGCAAGATTAGAAGGTGTTAAAACTTTACTTGCATATCCAGCTTAGAGAGAATTTAAAGTATATCAAATGGATGTTAAATTAGCATTCTTGAATGAAATTCTCGATGAGGTAGTCTACATTGAACAACCAAAAGGTTTTTTAGATCCTAACAAAAGGGACATGGTCTGCAAATTACACGAAGCATTATATGATCTCAAGCAAGCTACTAGAGCTTGGTATAAAAGACTAAATAACTATTTGATATAGATTATTTTTCAAAGAACAAATGATAACAATAGTCTATATATCAAAGAAGGACTAGACAAGACGATTGTGTTTGCTGAAATATTTGTTGATGAAACATTATTCAAAAGAAATGATGACTTGTGCAAGAAATGTTAAAAAGAAATGAGCAAGGAATTTGAAATGTCTATGTTTGGAGAGATAAAATTCTTTGTTGGATTACAAATTCAACAAAATAAAGATGGTATCTACATCACTCAATCCAAATACATCAAGGAGATACTAAAGAAATTTGGAATGGAAGATTCAAGACCAGTTGGAACCCCTATGTCAACCAGACATAAGCTTTCCAAAAATGATAATTCCAAACAAGTAGATTAGACCACATACAAATCAATGACTAGAAATTGCAGTATGTAGTGCATACAAGGCTTGACATTGCATTAGCAGTCAGTATGGTGGAAAGATTCTCAGCAAATCCTAGAGAAAACCATATTATGGTAATCAAGAGAATCATGAGATATCTAAAAGTTACTAAAGACAGTGGCTTATAGTACAAACTCGAAGGGAATCTAGACTTGAAGGTATTTACTGATGTTGATTGGGCAAGAAGTCTTGATGATAGCAAAAGCACTAGTGGTGGAGTATTCTTTCTTGGTAGAAGGCTAGTGTCTTGGACAAGTAAGAAACAAAATTGTATCTCTCAATCCATAGTAAAGGCAAAATATGTGGCAATAGCAGTTAATTGTTCTAACATTGTTTGGTTCAAACAATTGTTGGAAGGAATGAAGATAGAGATCAAAGATCCAATAGTCATATATTGTGATAACACCAGTGAGATCAATATATTAAAGAACCCAGTGATGCATACCAAAACAAAACACATTGCTATAAAATATCACTTCTTAAGAGAATTGGTGTAGGATAAAGAAGTCAAATTGGAATATATAAATATAGAAGAATAGATTGCAGACATATCCTCCAAGCCATTACCTGAGGATGCATTTATGTATCTAAGATGTAAGCTAGGGGTCATTCCCCTACCTAAAGCTCACTAAATAAATTTTAGTGATGCATCAACTAGAGCAAGTTGAAGATCAATCAATTGATGTAGTAATGACAAGGGCACATTGCAAATGAATTCGTACTTTAGGTACATTGATATTATAAGAATTCTTGTCTTTGGCATGTGTTGTCAAAGAGGGAGAAGTTTACTATCATATCTCATAGAAATTTTTAATATTACAAAGAGGGAGAAGTTTTATGGAGAGATATCAAAGAGGGAGAATGAAGTTCGAAAAATATTTTTGTAGACAGAATTTTTCTAATAGAGAGAGAAACTAAAGAGTTCAACTGATAGAGGGAGCTCTCTGAATCCAAAATTTCACTATGTTATGACAAGTTCTATTGCCATCGATACCAAAGAGGGAGATTGTTGGATACAATTGATTAATTACGTTTTGTCATTGATGTTACACAATTTTCATATCATTATCAGGCAGTGTATGCCGACCTCACTCAAATAGTGAAGATAGTTTCCTATGTCTATCAAGCGTTCCTATTCAAAAGACAGTGTCTACTGAGTCCACTCTGGCATCAAAGGAAAGTCTACAGAAGATGAGTGTTAATCGATCTCACTTAATTAATTAAGGAAATGTTGTTTGGAATTAGTATTAATTGAGTTTACCTAGTTACCAAAGGATCTTTGTGAGTTTGCAATGTTAACCAAGCTTCTATTGATTAATACAAAAAAACATTTCTGAGTTAGTGACTACTAAGTTGGGTCTGCTAATAAAGGAATTTCCTATTGTACCTCTCAATCCATAATAGAGGCAGAATATGTGGCAGTAGTAGTTAATTGTTCTAACATTGTTTGGTTCAAACAACTGTTGGAAGGAATGAAGGTAGAGATCAAAGATCTAGTACTCATATATTGTGATAACACCAATGCAATCAATATATCAAAGAACCTAGTGATGCATACCAAAACAAAGCACATTGCTATAAAATATCACTTCTTAAAAGGATTGGTGTAGGATAAAGAAGTCAAATTGGAATATGTAAATACAAAAGAATAGATTGTAGACATATTCTCCAATCCATTACCTAAGGATGCATTTATGTATCTAAGTGGTAAGCTAGGGGTCATTCCCCTATCTGGAGCTCACTAAATGAATTTTAGTGATGCATCAACTAGAGCAAGTTGAAGATCAATTAGTTAATGAAATAATGACAAGGGCATATTGCAAATGAATTCGTACTTAAGGTACATTGATATTATTAGAATTATTGTCTTTGGCATGTGTTGTCAAAGAGGGAGAAGTTTACAATTATATCTCATAGAAATTTTTAATAGTACAAAGATGGAGAAGTTTTATGGAGAGATATCAAAGAGGGAGAATGAACTTGGAAAAATATTGTTGCAGACAGAAGTTTTCTAATAGAGGGAGAAACTAAAGAGTTCAATTGACAGAGGGAGTTCTCTGAATCCAAAATTTCGTTGTGTTATGACATGTTGTGTTGCCATCAATATCAAAGAGGGAGATTGTTGGATATAATTGATTAATTGTGTGTTGTCTTTGATGTTACACAAATGTCATATCATTATTAGTCGGTGTATGTCAAGCTCACTCAAATAGTGAAGATAGTTTTATGTGTCTACCAAGAATTCCTGTTTAGAAGATAGTGTCTACCGAGTCCACACTAGCATCAAAGGAAAGTCCCCAGAAGATGAGTGTTAATCAATCTCGCTTAGTTAATTAAAGAAATATTGCTTGGAATTAGTATTAACCAAGTTCACTTAGTTACCAAAGGATCTTTGTGAGTTTGTAATGTTAACTAAGCTTCTGTTGGTTAATATAGGGAAATCATTTTTGAGTTAGTGACTACTGAGCTAGGTCAACTAATGAAGGAATTTCTTTTTTTGGCATATTGAGCTTTATAAATTTATCTATTGATTCTAGTTGACTAAGGTGATGAATTTTAATTATTCTAAGTTGTATTCTAGGCAACACAACAATAGGAAGGATATAAGTATAAGGTCAAGTTGTGTGTGTGTGTGTGTGTGTGTGAAAAGAAATAATATCAAAGATTTAAGGATTTCTCTAAGGAAGCGAATCTAGAAATGAGAAGGATGTGTTTGAAGAGCTGAAAGGATACACTTGATCAAGAAGGATCATGTACAAGCTAGAATTGAGATCTGTAATCTATAATTCAGTTACATCTAAATCATGTCATCTCATTGTTACTCTCTAACCATTGTAGCAGTGATCTAAATCTCTTAACAAAGTTGGCTTAATAGCTATTTGTAAATCTTCTAACAAGTTGGCGGTTCTATTGAATTTTCTAAAGACCTCTAACAACGTCACTCCTAACAGGGTGATTAAATCCTTTAATAGGGTAACACCTAACAGTGTGTTTTGTAACCTTTTACAGGGTTGGGTTCTAATAGGGCTCACTTCAAAAGAGTAAAAAATAGTAACTAGTTGTAATTGGTGGTTTTCCTAAATTGGGTTTCCATGTTAAATCTTGGTGTCAAATGTGTTCATGTCATTTCCTTTATGCTTGCAATTAAGTTAAAGTAACAATAATCACTGATAACATCTTAACTTCCACAAAGCTAATTCATTACTGAGTATATTCAGTATTTATCGAGTTACAATATTTTATATGTGTTTACCGAGCATCAAAAGTATTTAACTTTTAGAGTTTGTTTTGTACAAACATATAAGGGATCTAGAATTTATTTTTGTAGTAACTAATTCATCACTCCCCTCTTAGTCACTCCTCTATGTTTCCAATGAAATCAATAAAAAGTATGGTTAAAAACAAGTAAATAAATCAATAAAAGATATTAATTTTTCAATTTAATTTTTGAGTTTCTAATTATCATGTGTATTATGAAAATAGAGAGTGTGGATTTTAGTAATAATTTTTAACTTCAATATTTATTGTTGGTGTAAATACGTATTTACTATTTACACTTACTTAAGTGTGCTTAGGTTAATGCATTATTTTATTATTTCATTTTGTGAGACACTTAGGATTATGTGCACCTTTTTGAGTTGTCATGTTGAAAACATAGGAGTACACAACTCTATTTTAGCACATGGTGTCTACAAGAATAATTTGTGTGTCACACCCTTGTAGGCTTATCCTCTCATCACCGTACTTACTTATGTGCTTAATGGAGGATAACCTATATTTGGTGGACATGTGCCTGGTTGTATGACCCATCATGGTGTTGATTTCGAGGCATTCTAGATGTATCTCAAAGGCCTTTATATATAGGCACTCCTAGTGTACTTTCACATGGCATATTGAGTATATCATCATTGTGATCATACTCTCTTTCTGGTATACAGTTGTGCTTGTGTTTGATTTCTTAGTTCTTGGGTGAATTTTTCACTTAGGAAAATTCTTACATGGTATTAGAGCTATACCAAATTCTTACATGGTATCAAAGCTTGGAGATTTTCTCATCACATAGCCATTCAAGACCACACTTGCTTCAACATCTCAGCTCGAATCTAAAGTACTACAGAAATTGAGAGTGTCTAGAGCTAGATCTGACCTTGCCATTGCATCTAAAATGCTGAATTGGTGAAAATCAACTATAAACTCAGCTACCTTGTCCCATAGTCAACCATGAGGCAAAGTTTTTTTGCAAATTAGACCCCAGAGGCCCAAATTTGTAGTTTTATTATGATCATTATTTTCAGATCTGTAATTTAATTTTTGGATCTATATTTATTTCTCTAATATTTATTTTCATAGAATATTTGCAAAAATTTAGAGAATTTTTTTTAGCAAAACTAGGTAGTGACACCCCGGCTTTACCATTTGAAAGGTTTATTTATTTATCACAGGTTAGCAAGTGGTCATTCCAGTCAACAAATCTGCAGGTGGGTTCTTTACAAATTTGGCACTACACTACATTTTCCAATGAGTGCCCTTTAACTAGCAGCTTTTATCATAACCGATTAGCTTCACAAAATCTGATAGATGGACCGACCAGCCAGCTCAATGCATAGGTGACCACACACTACCGATGGATTGCCTTGTTTACTTTGACAATGTGGCCCATTCCTTTTAAAATTTGCGGAGTCCCCACCCAAAAGTGATGTGGGACAAATTGCCTTAGCAAATCTAGTGCCAAACCCATGAGTGGTTTTCCTGTTGTAGTTCTAATTATTTTTCAGTAGTGACCCTGCATCTCTAGTGCATGGAATAATATTTTTGGCCACCTACCGTGTTTTCCTCCTTTACGCCTACTTTGACTGATAGAGCCATGTTCTCTATACCTTCCAGACACACGGTGCTTTAAAATCATAGACTATCCTTTTTTGCCTTTTCTGATAGACTTTCCATAGTTGGAGTCCCTCCCACGTGGACCTCTGTGAAGAAGCCACATGTCCATCTCATAGTACACCACATGGATAGTGTGTACAGTCAGCACCATCTATGATCACACTTGCCATGAGAGCAATGTTTGCCACATAATCAAGTTACATAAGCTCCTTGCCATGTCCACGTAAAAATGATACATCATCATAGCCATACAATATGAACATCAAACTAAACTTGACACATCAGCAAGAGTCACTTTTTTTGCTGACATTAGCATTTCCCTATGTTAAATTTGATGACTGTCTTATCATCAAAACTAGGGAATTTAACATTGTAGAGAGAAATATTTGACCATCAAATTTAACATCACAGTTTTCCTACTAGACCCCACTCTAGATTGCTTTTCAGTTTGGCAGCCTGACTTTGCAAGCCCATAAATTGGACATCCAGACTCTGATTTAGGTGCAATTTTTTTTGAAATCAGGTAGAATTTCCAAAATTTTGTATTGGTGGTGTTTTTTTCTAGTTTTGGTGCACATATTTTGTAGAAATTTCATTGTTTGGTGATTGTACCTACATAATCCTACTTTTTCCAACTTCAAACGCTCCGTACGGGCACATCTGATCACTTTTTCAAGTTTTGCTTTTTTTTTAAAGTGTGTATATTTTGGTCCACTTTCTAGATCTAAAGTCAAATTCTAGGGTTGTGTGGACCAAAATCTCAATTTTAGAATTAGGCCTTTTTCAGCATTATAAAGCTATGATTTTTTTTCAAAATTGTTGTACATCTGAGCTACACTGCTTAGTGATAGATTTTAGCCTCATAAGTTAGTTGTAAAAGAAAAATTAGAAAGTCCACTTTATTCATTATGACAAGTGGCCCATTATACACAAACTACTTATAAAGTGCCAAAAGCATCTTTTTGGGGGGGTCTTTTGATTGAGTGAAAAGGGGGACCAGGGGGAGGGTGTATTGTGTTTTTTGTGTCTATCTATTATGGTCTTTTCAATTTCTACATCATGGGTTTTAAATTTCTTCCTCTAACTTCATGCAACTACTATACATGGAAAGATATTGCATTCGTAGAGATGTTGATTGTTGATCAATCTCACTTGATGGATTTAGGACTTCTCAAGTCATCAAAGACCAAAGCCTTGGTGGCTAGTGATGAGCACCAATCAAGTCAAGGAGGGAAAAGCAAAAATAAGAAGAAGTAGTGGAAGTAGAAAACACAATCTAAGACACAACAATCCTCCTCACAACAAGTAAGTTCTTCTTCCAACAAGAAGGGAAGTAATAACAAGAAGGACAAGCTTTTTTGTGCATATTGAAAAAAGCCAAATCATGACAAGCATCATTGCAAGACTAAAAGAATTGATGAGTTAGAAAATCTACTCAAGAAGAACATAATTCAAGTGCCAGGTACTTCCAAGGATTCAACTCCAACCTCTTCAAAGAGTAAAGGTCAAGCACTTATGGCAAACACAAGTTCTTCTTTAGAATGGATACTTGACTCGAGTGCCTCTTACCACATGGGTTCTTCAAAGGGAAATTTTTCTTCACTAAAGCAGTCAAAGGTACCACACATCTTTGTGGGAGATGATACTAAAATGGAAATTGAAGGGAAAGGACATGTGGAAATGGAAAATGGGGAATTCAAAGATGTTCTCTACATTCCAAACCTCAACTCCAATCTCTTATTAGTTTACCAAATAACTCACCTTGGAGATGGTCATAAAATTGAGTTCTTTCCAGATTTAGTGATGGTGTGAAGTCTCAAAGATGATTCATTGGTTGTAGTGGGGAAAGTCAATGATGACAAGAGGCTTTATTCCTTCTCCCACTTTGTGCTAAAGTCTCCTCAAGCTTTATTGACTCACTCTACTTTACAATCTACATTATGGCATGAACGGTTTGGTCACCTTGACTGTTGCTCTCTTTAGCAACTTTTCTCAAAACATATGGTCAAAGGTCTACCTAATATTAACTTTTCTAAGGGAATTTGTTCATCATATTCAGTGGCTATGAATCTGAAGGAGAAGTATAATAAAGGTATGTCTTCTTGAGCTCCAATTATTCTTCAACTAGTTCACATGGTTTTAGCAAGACCCTTTGCACTGACTTCAGTCAGCCAAGGCTGCTACATCCTCACATTTGTTGATGACTTTTTGAGATTCACTTGGGTCTACTTCCTTCATAACAAGAATGAAGTGGTTCATAAGCTTCAAGCCTTTAAGACTCATGTTGAACACAAGTCAAGGAAAGCCATCAAGGTACTAAGGATGGAAAATGAGAATAGATATGTAGATAGAAGACTTAAGAACTTTTGTAGAATTGAGGGGATTGATCTTCAGAATCCACCAGCATTTAGTCCGCACAAGAAAAATTTTGTAGCTATGAGGATTAGTACTCTCAAAACCATGGCAAGTTCCATGATAAAGGCCAAGTCTCTTGATCCTACACTTGAAGTTGAAGCCATTAACAATGCTACTCACATACTTAATAGGTCTCCTCATAATGCCTTAGATAGGAAGACTACATTTGAGGCATGGTGTGGTAGAAAACCAGTTGTGGGTCACTTTAGAGTCTTTGGTTGTCTAGCATGAGCAAACCTATCTTCCAAAAGTTGAAAGGCACTAGCACCTAGGCGTTGTAGCTTCATTGGATATGAAGACAATGCAAAGGCTTATAGACTTGTGGATCTAGAGATTCATGAGATTTTTGTGGAGAAGGATGTTCACTTTGAGGAAAGTTCACCCACCTTATCCTCTAATCCTATCCACACATCATACATAGTGGAAACTGATAGTGACACTAGTGATAGTGCTTCAACAAGTTCAAACACATGGGGTTCTATCAACAGTTTTAATGAGAGGTCACATCATTAGTCTAGTCCACATGCTTACATTGCCATAGTGAAATGTTTAGCACAACATGATACATCTCATCATCCAGCTCTAGCTTCAATTGACTTGGGAGATAGTGTTGATGAGTTACATCTTCTCTTTGATGAAGGTGATCCTTCTACAATTATTGCGAGGGCTCACTCTAACCCTCATGTCCATTCTCTACATGATCAATCTTCATAGGTTGGCATGGTTGTGCATCCTTATGTACAACAATTGGAGGAGGTCTCTTTTTAGTTGAGGAGATAGATGGTTCAATGGAACAGGTTCAACAAACATCCTTGCCAGATCTATATTGGTTCTTTTTAGCACAGTTGTAAGGGGTGAACATTGGCATTAGTATAGGGATACTTGAGTAGGTTTCAAGGCCAGCATACATCTTCAGGATTGTACCTTTGGCATTGTTTCTTCCTAAGGGGACAAACACTATTCTGCATTCTTGGACCAGCTTCTTCCTTAGAGCCGCTTTCACTGCCTAGCATTCTTATTTGTGGTGGGGAGCCTATTCTATCTCTCTTCCTTCTCTTATTTCTCACTTTTGTAAATACTAGATTTATATCGTAATGGGGGGGTCTTGATTACTCCACCCATCCATGCATCGCTATTTATCTCTCTTTTTGGGGGAGGGTTTTTCCCATGAGGTTTTCCCTCTTTCTCTACTTTATGAGAGATTGCATTTCATTATGTACATGGTCACCTAACATGGCCTAGTAGTTAGGACCCTTTATGCACTGTCATCCTAATTTTTCATAAGCTTAAGGGCATTCCCCTAAGTTGCACTTAAGGGTGGGTGTTGGTGTAAATACATATTTACTGTTTACACTTATTTAAGTTTACTTAGGTTGATGCATTATTCTATTATATTACATTATTTAATTATTTTATTTTCTGAGACACTTAGGATTTTGTGCACCTTTTTCATTTGTTATGTTGACAACATAGGAGTACGCAAGTCTATTTTAGCACATGGTCTCTACAACACTAATTTGCATGTGACACCCTTGTAGGCTTATCCTCTCATCACTGCACTTACGTCCATGCTTAATGGAGGATAACCCATATCTGGTGGACATGTGCCTAGTTGTATGACATATCATGGTGTTGATTTTGAGGCATTCTAGATGTATCTCAAAGGCCTTTATATATAGGCACTCCTAGTGTACTTTCACATGGCATATTGAGTATATTGTCATTCTAATCATACTCTCTCTTTCTGGTCTACAGTTGTGTCTATGTTTGAGTTCTTAGTTCCTAGGTGAGTTTTGCCCTTAGGAAAATTATTACATGGTATCAAAGCTATACCAAACTCTTAAAAATATGAGTTAAGAAATGAAATAAAAGAAAAATTTAACTTTAGAAATGAAACAAAAGAGAAATTTGAGTTTTTAATTATCCATATGTATTATGAAATTAGAGAGTGTGGATTTTAGTAACTATTTTAAGTTTGAATATTTAATGAAAATACATAATTTAATAAATAATATTAAATTTTAAATTCAATTTAACAATTTTATATTTTTTATTACATCCTACAATCTTTGTGTCTCCTAGGGATTTTATAGAGATCTATCATGATAAGGAAGATCTAGGGACCCGTCTATGAGATTGTGTGGATGAGAATATCTCCATAGGTCTATCCTTGTACTTGGTAGGTTTCTTTATGTCTTTCACTCCTACTATAGAGATGGTTAGGTAATGGCAAGCCTCAAAGTGGAAGATCAAAGCTTTGGTTGGTGTCTTGGTAAGGCCAAGTGTTCTTTTTCTATTTAAATTTTTGATGCAAGAAGATAGGAGGTCTATTCTAGTGCGATCCTAGTGTTATAGTAAATATTCCTTGGCCCTTGCTAAGTGGAAATGCAGATTTGATCTTGCAGAACATTTGAATTATTTGGCTTTGGTCTAGGTAAGGCTCCTTGGTCTTCTAATTGAATTATAGGATGAATTTTTTTTTTTTGGGTGGATAGGGGATTCTTTTGGCCATTATACCAAAGCTAACACTTTAACATTGAATAATTTTGCATTCATTTTTCTAGATTTTATGTCAATGTTTCTATCAAGAAGGTCGTGTGGTTGTCTTGAAATCTAAATGGGGATCATGGACATAGACTATTAACTATGATAATCTATCTTTATACTTTCATTAGTGATCCCAATATAAACATGTTTTTTTTTATTGCATTCCTTCTCCCCAAAAGGAAGCAAAGTGTAAACAAAAAGTGTCCTCAAATAGAATAGTCGATCCGAGATACTCCTTTGGATAGAGTTTGAATGATTCCCATCCCAAAGGACACCTACACCCTCCTGAGGATAATCTAGGGTTAGAAGGCTCTCCTTTTGTAGAAAGTATTGTGGACTTGGTTTCATCACCTCAAAAAATTGAACATGGAAATGATGGTCTGGAAGGATGGGAGATCCCCTCAAATGAAGGAAATAACGGTGAATTATTCTCTCCTGATAACTCAAAAAAATTAAACCAGTGTAGTCCTATAAGGGGGATTTAGTAGAGGACAAAAGATAGATGATTCTATGTAGTAGAGTCACATTATTTTTTAGTCTCCATTGGAGAAGATGGAGAAGGGTGGAGAAAGTTCTATCATTGTCATTGGTATTATCTCTTAGTTTAATGAAGGACTTATGTTGAAGCTAGTTAAGTAAGGAGACTCTCATTCTAGGAGGAAAGAAAGTTGTTTTCAATAATGGGATGACTATGTGTCTCCCATTAGAACTCTAATAGTGTTTCTTCTAATCATTGAGGACATGGACTCATTTGTTTCATCCCCAAAGTCTCAAGTGGTTAGTTATTCATCTCTACCTTTCCCTTCATGCTACACCCTTAATATTGGTGTATGTAGGGTTATGAATAGTAGGTAGGTAGGTCAGCCTAGGAGTTATGTAGGGTTGTGTCTATTCAACCTAACCATAATTAGGTATATATAGGAGGTTGTGAGTCTCATTTCAACATCATATTGTGAGGTGTGTTCTCATTGGAGATATTTGGAGGTTGCCCCCTTGAAGTGGCCTATTACTCTTAGTTATTATCAAGTATTTTAATAATATTTCATATTTTTTCTTATATTGTACAAGTTATTTTATTACAAGTGATATCAGAGCATGATCTTGGCACCATGCAAGGTTTTTTCTGAACATTGGGGCAATTTTAGAAAGAACATAACTTTCAGATTTGACCAAATTTTTCCTAGATTTTCAAAGGGTTTTTGGAGACCATATTAAAAAAGAAATAGTGAAAAATTTAGAGGAATTGGAGAAAATTTGAGAAATTTATTAAAAAATTACTATTTCTACACAATTCATTGAGATCTTCATAGCTCTCACATATTGCTAAATTGGAGTATAACTTGTATTGGGTTTTTGAATAAATAATAGAGGAGCCTAAATTTGAAATCTTGGAGAAATTTAAAGAAAAAAAAGCAAGATAGATTGTATTTGTGTGATTTATTTCCAAAATATTTTTTTCCATCATGATGGGGCATTCAAGAAGAGGCAAAAAGAATTCTACCACACTAGGAAAATCCTCTGATCAAGATTGGGAAGCAATAGAGGATATTAATCCCAATGAGGAACTCAGTAAGTTCAAGGAAGAGGTTGGGAGGGATATGTGTGACCTAGTGAGAGATATATCATATATACGAAGCATGTTAAGCACCTATATGGATGAAACAACGAAGGAGCTCTCAAGCAATCAAGGTGAAACCTTCAGGACGACTAATAATGACAGAAATTTTATTAATTCTATGGGATCTAGGAATTTTTTTCCAAAGGTAGATATGTGCAAATTTGATGGCAAGGATCCTCTAACATGGATAAATCAAATGGAGAAAAAATTTTAAGTACATTAAATCCCATATGGAAAAAAGGTCATGATGGCTTCCTTATATCTAGAACCAGATTAATTGATTTGGTATCATTATCTTTGTACACATAGGAGGGAAAAGGGTCTCACTATATCATGGTCAATTTTTACAGAAGAACTCCAAGCACAATATGGAAATAGTGTGATAGAAAAATTCTTTAGCCAACTTGTTAAGCATCAACAAATATTATAAGTTAAGGATTATATTAAAAAATTCCAAAATCTATGCTTAAGAGTGGATACAATTACAGAGTAGAACTTGAATGATTTATTCTTAGGTGCTCTCAAGGATCACATTCAACATGAGGTATGCATGTTTTGTTGTAGCTCAATAAATGAGTCTTTTATATTGACACACAAGGTAGAGGAGAAGTTCTTGATTGCTAGAAAGCAAGGGGATAATGTCACAAGAGAAAAAGGATATTCATCACCTTATCTTCCTCAATCTACTAGGTTGACTCCACAATATATTGAGGAGAAAAAAGAAAAAGGGTTGTGTATCGATTGTGATAGCAAATATATTCGAGGACATAAATGTAGTGAAAAGAAATTGTTCTATATTGAAGGTCCAAGTCAGGAAGAAGAAGATGAGACCATGTTAAGAGGGGATAGGGAGTCAGGTGAGGAATCACATGATTCTTAACCAATCATTTCTTGTCATGCACTTTTAGGTTTTAGTGCACCACAAACTCTCAAGGTAGTGGGTTTCTTACAGAAGCATAAAGTAACAATGTTGATCGACTCAGGTAGTACACATAATTTCATCAACAAAAGGTTTGCAACTCTTCTAAATTAGTTTATATATCTAGCCCCGGAGTTTCAAATTTTGATTGTTGATGGGGGCATAGTTGGCAACTATTAAGAAGATGAGGGGTTTCTTGGGATTGATAGGATACTATAGAATATTTGTGAAGAATTATGGTCATATAGCAGCACCCCTCCCCTTACCACTCTATTGAAGAAAGATTGTTTTCATTCCACAATGAATATGATAATGTATCATTTGAGAAATTAAAGAAGGATGCGTGTACAACCCCAGTGCTGGCCACTGTAGACTTCACCAAGGAATCAATTGTCGAATGTGATGCTTCTAGAAATGGGATAGGAGTAGTTCTCATGCAAGAAGGTTGACCAATTACTTTTGAGTCATCAATTAAAAGGTTAAAAAAAACTCAAACCTATTTACGAGAAGAAAATGCCAGTAATCCTTCATGTAGTTAAAAAATGGAGATCTTATTTAATGGATCAACACTTCAAGTTACAAGTCATGATAGCCTAAAATATTTTTTTGGAACAAATACTATCATTAGAATAGCAATAAAAATGGGTCACTAAGATGTTGGGATATGACTTTGAAATTGTATACAAGAAAGGGAAGGAAAATTTTTTGGCTCATGCATTTTCTAGGAGCGATGAAAAAGATGAAGCCTTATTGTGTGCCCTTTCAATATTACAAGAAAATTGGGTGGTAGAAGCCAAAGAAGAGTGGAAAAATTATTGCAAAAAGTAATCATCCGACAAATAAAAAGTGACCCTAGTAGTTCATCCAAGTTTTTTTTTAAGAGGGATATTCTTTGGTATAAAGAGCACTTGTATCTCTACAAGAATTCCACTCTTAAACACAAGTTTCTCAAAGAACTACATGAGTCCCCAATTGGTGGTCATTTAGGATTTTTGAAGACATATCATTAGGTCAAGAAATAATTTTTTTTGGGAAGGGCTAAAAGTTGATGTTAAAATTTTTTTGGTTGAATGTTTGGTTTGTCAAAGAAATAAAGGGGAAACAATTAAGACACTAGGTCTCGTGCAGCCTTTATCTATTCCTAACCAAAAATGGGAGGAGGTATCCATGGACTTCATCATAGGGCTTCCCAAATCTAAAGGTCATAACATCATCATGGTAGTAATTGATCGCCTCAATAAATATGCACATTTCACTGCATTATCACATCCTTTTACAGCAAGTATAATGGCAATAGTTTTCTTGGAGAACATCCAAAAGCTACATTGTACACCTAAGGTTATTGTTAGTGATCAGGATCCTATCTTTACTAGGCACTATTGGAAAGATTTATTCTCATGCTTGGGTACTCAATTGGCTCATATTTATTCATACCATTCTCAATTAGATAGGAAAAATGAGGTTGTTAATAAATGTTTGGAAGGACATCTATGTTTTTTCACTTCAAAAAAAGAATCTTAATGGGTAGATTGGCTACCCCTTGCAGTATGGTAGTACAATACTTTTTTTTATAGCTCATTAAAAATGTCTGCATTTTTGGCACTTTATGGATATCATCCTCCTATCACATCATCATTAAAGGTGTCACCAAGAGTTCAGGTAGTAGAGGACCACCTGCTTCATCAACAACAAGTGCTTTCAAAACTTAAGGAGAATTTACCTATGGCACAAAATTGAATGAAACAACAAGCTAACCAACATCATAGTGAAAGAAATTTTGAACTTGGGGACTGGGTCTTCTTGAGATTGCAGCCATATAAACAAATCTCAATGAAGCAACAAAAAAAGAATAATAAGTTATCTCCAAGATATTATGGACCATACCAAATCATGCAAAATATTGGTAGTGTTTCCTATAGGCTTGACTTGCCACCAACAATAAAGATACATCATGTCTCTCATGTTTCTTCTTTGAAGAATGTAATTGGGTAGAATATTCCTACTCAAATAGTACTACAAGAACTTGATGAATGGGGAAGAATAATTTTGGAACTAGAGTGCATTCTTCCAACATGTATGAAGAAGCTAAGGGACAAAACCCTAACTCAGTATCTCATCCAATGGAATAACTTACTAGTTGAAGAGGCCACATGGGAGGATAAGAAGCTCATTCAAAAGAATCCACACTTGGTTAGCATTGAGGAAAATTATTTTTTCAAGAGAGGGGACATGTTGCATATTTAATATTGGTGTATATAGGGTTATGAATAGTAAAATTAGTTATCTTAATCCTTAATTAAGTCTTGTTATCATTATTATATTATTATTTAGGTAGGTAGGTCAGCCTAGGTGTTATGTAGGGTTGTGTCTATTCAACCTAAGCATAATTAGGTATATATAGGAGATTGTGATTCTTATTTCAAGATCATATTGTGAGGTGTGTTCTCATTGGAGATATTTGGAGGTTTCTACCTTGAACTAGCCTATTACTCTCGATTATTATCAAGTATTTTTATAATATTTCATATTATTTCTTCTATTGTGTAAGTTGGGTAAGTACACCAAGTTGTGGTGCCAAAAGGGGGGTATAAGTGGACACCTTTTTTCTAAAATTAGTAATTTCTGAACTTCAACAAGAATTTGAAGATATGACAAAAAAAAAAGTAGTGTTCCTTTGAATTTAGTTTCTAAACTACTAAAATTTTTCCAAAATGGTTTAGTTTTAGGTCCTCAAAAAAGGGGGCCACAGAAAGTGGTACTGTTTATTCCAAAAAAAATAACACAGTACAAACTGTGGCCCCCCTAAAATTTTAACTTTTTTTCTTTTGAAATTCTTTAATCACTTTGGTCAAAAGTTACTTAACACTATGTAGTTTATCTCAATTTTTTTGGGTAATTTTAAAATTTGTATTTTTTTAATGAATTTTTTAACTAGACACATCCCAAAAATGTGAAATATCTATGTGCTTCCCCTAGAAATTATTTAAAACTAATCTAAAATAAAAACTTCATTTTTCAAAGCGTGTAGAATGGAATCTAGTTTCTAAAAAACTAAGTTGCTGCAAAATTTGATGAACAAGCTAAAATATATAGCCCAATTAGTACATGCTGGTTTTTGACAAAAAATGAACATACATTCAAAAGAAAATATAGATGAAAGGCTTGAAATAGTTCAAATTAAAAATAAATTATATGGTTATATAGCTAACACGGAGACCTACAATGTCATGTAACCTGATCTTATTGATGCTCAACCAGAAGGCATCTTGAAGGAGAGCACACAAGAAAAATTAATCATTTTTTGTATGTTTGTAGCAAAACATGTCACAAACCAGTTTATAGACTCCAAACCTTTGGGTTAGATCTCCAAGACAAAACCAAGCCTTAGGCTTGGTTTAAAGAAGAGCTTTGAATAGCATGTATGTCCTAAAGCATGTGTACACTATAGTGTGCACATGCTATTTAAAGCTTTTTGAATTTGGGTCTCAAGAGCGCATGTGCGCTATAGTGCACATGAACTATTGAGACCTAAATAGTGCATAAAGAGGGAAGAAGAGATGCAAAGGAAGAGCAAGAGGAAGTAAGAAGAGATGCAAAGAAAGAGCAAGAGAGAGGGGAGGCAATGGTTGTGTGTGTGTGTGTGTGTGTGTGAGAGAGAGAGAGAGAGAGAGAGAGTAGGCAATGGGAGAAGGGAGAGAGAGTAGGGGATTGGAGAGAGAGGAAGTGAGAGAGCATAGGGGTGGTAGAGAGAGTACAGGATGGGAGAGAGAGGATGTGTGAGAGAGAGTAGGGGTGGCAAAGAGAGAGTACAAGATGGGAGAGAGAGCCTGAAAGTAGGGCATGGGAGAGAGTGTGAGAGTGTGAGAGAGAGTAGGGGTGGAAGAAAGAGAAAGTAGGGGATGGTAAAGGGGAGAGAGAGAGTAGGGGATGGGGGAGAGAGAGTAAAGAGGGGAGAGTGAGAGAGAAAGATAGTAGGTATTGGAAGAGGGAGCGGGAGAGGGACATAGGAATTCATGGGAGTGTGTGTGTGAGAGAGAGATCTAGAGAGTAGGAGAGGAGAGAGGAGAGAGAAGGGGGATGGGAGTGTGTGGTGTGTGTGAAAGAGAGAGAGTAGGAGATGGAAGAGGGGAGAGAGAGAGAGTAGGGAATGGGGGAGAGAGAGTAGGCAATGGGAAAGGGAGAGAGGGGGGCAATGGGAATGTGTGTAAGAGAGAGAGAGTAAGGGATGGGACAGAGAGGAAGTGTGAGAGAGAGTAGGGGTGGAAAAGAGAGTGCAAGATGGGAGAGAGAGAGATTGAGTAGGGAATGGGGAGAGAGAGAGTATAGGATGGGATGGGGTAGAGAGAGAGTAGGAGGTGGGAGATGTAGTGGGAGAGGGAGAGTGAGAGAGAGGAGGATGGGATTGCATGTGTGTGAAAGAGATAGAGTAGGGAATGGGAGAGCGGGGAGAGAGTGAGTAGCTAAAGAGAGAGTAGGGGATGGGAGAGAGAGAGTAGGCAGTGGGAGAGGGAGTGGGAGAGAGAGAGAGGGGGGGATGGAAATGTGTTTAAGAGAGAGGGAGAGTAGGGGATGGGAGAGAGTGTGAAAATGTGAGAGAGAGTAGGGAGTGGAAGAGAGGTAGTAGAAAGGGAGAGAGTGAGAGTGAGAGTGAGAGTGAGAGTGAGAGTGAGAGTGAGAGTGAGAGTGAGAGTGAGAGTGAGAGTAAGAGTGAGAGAGAGAGTAGGTGATGGGAGAGGGAGAGGGAGAGGGAGAGAGAGTGAAAGATAGAGTATGGGATGGGAGAGGAGAGAGGGGGGGTATGAGTGTGTGTGTGTGTGAAAGAGAGAGAGTAGGGAATGGGAGAGGGGAGAGAGAGATAGAGAGAGCAGAGGATTGGAGAGAAAGAGAGTAGGTGGTGGGAGAGGGAGTGGGAGAGGGAGAGAGAGGGGGGGATGGGAATGTGTGTAAGAGAGAGAGTAGGGGATGGGAGAGAGTGTGAGAGAGAGTAGGGGTGGCAAAGAGAGTGAGAGTAGGGGATGGGAGAGAGAGTAGAGAAGGAGAGAGTGAGAGAGAGAGAGAGAGAGAGAGAGAGAGAGAGAGAGAGAGAGAGAGAGAGAGAGAGAGAGAGAGAGAGAGAGTAAGCAGTGGGAGAGGGAGAGGGAGGGAGAGAGAGAGAGGGGGGATGGGAATGTGTCTAAGAGAACTAGAGAGTAAGGGATGGGAGAGGAGAGAGAGGGGGGGTGGGAGTGTGTATCTATGAAAGAGAGAGTTTAGGGGATGGGAGAGGGGAGAGTAGGGGATGGGGGACAGAGAGTAGGTAGTGGGAGAGAAGTGGGAGAGGGAGAGAGAGAGGGTAAATGGGAATGTGTGTAAGAGAGATAGAGTAGGGGATGGGAGAGAGTGTGAGAGTGTGAGAGAGAGTAGGGGGTGGTAGAGAGAGCTTGTACGGGATGGGAGAGAGAGTAGGGGATGGGAGAGAGTGTGAGAGAGAGTGTGAGAGTAGGGGATGGGAGAGAGAGAGTAGAGAGGGAGAGAGAGTACTAGAGAGAGAGATAGTAGGTGGTTCGAGAGGGAGTGGGAGAGAGAGAGAGAGAGAGAATTGGGATGGCAGTGTGTGTGACAAATCTAGAGAGTAGGGGATGGGAGAGGAGAGAGAAGGGAGATGGGAGTGTGTGTGTCTATGAAAGAGAGAGAGTAGAGGATGGGAGAGGGGAGAGAGAGAGAGTAGGGGATGGGGGAGAGAGAGTAGGCGGTGGGAGAGGGAGAGAGGGGGGGAATGAAAATGTGTGTAAGAGAGAGAATAGGAGACGGGAGAGAGTGAGAGAGAGAGTAGGGGTGGCAGAGAGAGCTCGTACAAGATGGGAGAGAGAGAGTGAGAGTAGGGGATGGGGGAGAGAGAGTGAGAGTAAGGGATGGGAGAGAGAGGGTACAGAGGGAGAGAGAGAACTTGAGAGAGAGAGAGAGAGAGAGAGAGAGAGAGAGAGAGAGAGAGAGAGAGAGAAGGCAATGGGAGAGGGAGTGGGAGAGGGAGAGGGAGAGGGTCTATGGGAGTGTGTGACAAATTTAGAGAGTAGAGATGGGAGAGAAGAAAGAGAGGGGGGATAGGAGTGTGTGTGTCTATGAAAGAGATAGAGTAGAGGATGGGAGAGGGGAGAGAGAGAGAGAGTAGGGGAGGTGGGAGAGAGAGTAGGTAGTGGGAGAGAGAATGGGAGAGGGAGAGAGAGGGGGAATGGGAATGTGTGTGGGTGTGTGTGTGTGTGTGAGAGAGAGAGAGAGAGAGAGTAGGAGATAGGAGAGAGTGTGAGCGTGTGAGAAAGAGTAGGGGGTGGAAGAGAGAGAGAGAGTACGAGATGGGAGAGAGAGAGTGAGAGTAGGGGTTGGGAGAGAGTGTGGGAGAGAGTAGGGGATGGAAGAGAGAGAGATTAAGAGTAGGGGATGGAAGAGATAGAGTAAAGAGGGAGGGAGGGAGAGGGGAGAGAGAGAGAGAGAGAGAGAGAGAGAGAGAGAGAGAGAGAGAGAGAGAGAGAGAGAGGTGGGAGAGGGAGTGGAAGAGCAAGAGAGAAAGATGGGGGATGAGAGTGTGTGTGAGAGATCTAGAGAATAGGGGATGGGAGAGAAGAGAGATTTTAGGGGATGGGAGAGTGGAGAGAGAGTAGCCCTAGAGAGAGAGAGTAGTGGATGGGAGAGAGAGACTAGGTGGTGCGAGAGGGAGTGGGAGAGGGAGAGAGAGGGAGAGAGAGGAGTGTGTGTAAGAGAGAGAGTAGGGGATGGGAGAGAGTGTGAGAGAGTGAGAGAGAGTATGGGGTGGTAGAGAGAGAGAGAGAGAGAGAACAAGATGGGAAAGAGAGAGAGAATGAGAGTAGGGGATGGGAGATAGAGAGAGTAGAGAGGGAGAGAGAGTGAGAGAGAAAGATAGTAAGATTTGGGAGAGTTAGTGGGGGAGGGAGAGAGAGGGGGGATGGGAGTGTGTGTAAGAGAGAGTAGGGGATGGGAGAGAGTGTGAGAGAGTGAGAGAGAGTAGGAGATGGCAAAGAGAGAACAGGATGGGAGAGAAAGAGTGAGTAGGTGATGAGAGGGAGTGTGAGGGAGAGTACAGGGTGGCAAATAGAGAACGGAATGGGAGAGAGAGTGAGAGTAGGGGATGAGAGGGAGTGTGAGAGAGAGTAGGGGAATGGGAGAGAGAGAGTGAGAGTAGGGGATGGGAGGGAGTGTGAGAGAGAGTAGGGGGATGGGAGAGAGAGTAGACAGGGGGAGAAAGAGTGAGAGAGAGATAGTATGCAGTGGGAGAGGTAGTGGGAGAGGGAGAGAGAGGGGGATGGGAGTGTGTGTGAGAGATCTAGAGAGTAGGGGATGGGAGAGGAGAGAGGGTGAGAGAGAGCAGGCAGGTGGAGAGGGAGAGAGAGTAGGTGGTGGGAGAGGGAGGGAGAGAGAGAGAGAGAGAGAGTAGGGTATGGGAGAGGGGAAAGAGAGTAGAGAGAGAGAGAGAGAGAGAGAGAGAGAGAAAGAGAGAGAGAGAGAGAGAAGGGGATGGGAGAGGGGAGAGAGAAAGAGACTAGGGTATGGGGGAGAGAGAGTAGCCTAAAAGAGAGATAGAGGGGGGGATGGGAGTGTGTGAGAGAGAGAGAGTAGGGACTGTGAGAGGAGAGAGGGTGAGAGAGTAGGTGCTAGAAGAAGGAGAGAGAGAGTAGGGGATGGAAGAGGAGAGAGATTGAGAGAGAGTAGGGGATGAGAGAGGGGAGAGAGAGTGAGAGAGAGTAGGGGATGGGAGAGGATAAAGAGTGAGAGAGTAGGGGATGGGAGAGAGAGAGTGAGAGAGTAGGTGATGGGAGAGGGGAGTAGGAGAGAGAGAGAGAGAGAGAGAGAGAGAGAGAGAGAGAGAGAGAGAGAGTAGGCAATGGGAGAGGGAGTAGGAGAGGGAGTGTGAGAGAGGGTGTAGGGGATGGGAGAGGAGAGAGAAACTGAGAGAGTAGGAGATGGGAGAGGAGAGATAGAGTAGGGAGAGAGAGAGTAGGGAATGGGGAATGGTGGAATAGGGAGAGATGTGTTTTGATATAGTACATACGTGCTTTATGGTGCCTATGTGCTATAGTGCATACGCACTATGTCAAATCACCCAAAAATAGTCACAAAGAAAGTTTGGGTCCCATTTCATCCATTCTCTACTTTTTGTCTATTGTGCATTCTATTGTTCCAATAGAAAATATAGGTTTCAAGCTCCTAGAAGTTAGCAAACACTATTTGAAGACTTTTTGAAGCTAACAAACACCAAATTCAATCATTGGATACGCTATTTGAAGGCTTTTTGAATATTCTTTCTATAGAAAAGGTTAGTGCAATCCTCTTTAAATATTGTTTGTTGATATATAGAAAAAAATTTGATTATAATTTGACATGTTGTTTAATATATAGGGAATTCATTGAAATTTGTATCTTTGAATGAAATGTTATTTCGAAATGGTTAGAAATTTGGCAAGTTGTTTGATAAATATTGTGTATTCATTGAAATAATTGTAATTTTTATATGTATTTGAATGATTTTTAATTTACACATTGTAATTAATTCAAATTTTTGAATAATTTGACATGTAAAAATCATCATCATGCCAAGGAAAAAACCAAAAACTCAAACAAATGAAGATAGGGAGAGAGATTTGGCAATTAAAAGAGATAAAATGAAACTACTACATGAACAAAAAAAATTGCAAAGCAATAATGAAGAATTGACTTTTGAAGAGGATCAAAAACCACCGATACAAAGAAACAAAGAGGAAGAATTGGAAAGATAAAGAGTACAAATGAGACTGTTATGCTCAAGAAGACAATTGAATTGTGAAGCTACACCATCTTCCAATGTTGGAGTCATATCATCCTCTCATGTTAAAGAGACACTAATTTATATATCGGATGATGTACACACTCCATCATGTCATGTTGAAGGCACAACATCAACATATCAAGTAGGTGATATTCCATCTTTTGCATCTTATTGCCTAGGCACATCATTTTTGGTTCAAGGTATGCAATACACTCAACCTTATCTTGATGTTCAAAATGTTGAGGGAATGGAAGATATTATAACACATTCTAGAATTCATTTTAGAAGATCAAAATATTTGATTGATATCGATAATAACATTTCGAAATCAATGCCTGACAAGATTAGCAAGCGTACTTGTCAAAGAAAAGTTAATCATATGTGGAGATTATTCTTTGAAGAATTACGTATTACAAGTCAATGCCAATTATTTGTTGAAATGATGAGGAATTTAAAATTTAGGCCTATTTTGAATATTCTTGGGCTAAGAACGATGGATGATTCAAATGAAAAAAATATTGTAAAGAATCTAATGAGTGCTTATGACAAAGTGGGTTCTAAATCACACACCAAAGATAGTAATATTCCAAGACGAGTACTTACATCGACAATAGTAAGTACCCAAATGAAGAAAGCTCAAATCATGTGAAAGACAAGAAAAATATTGAAAATTGGTAGAGGTACTCTAAGGAGAGCCATGTTAAAGCATGAGAGATTGGAAGATCCAACAAAAAATGAGTTATGGACATTTAACGGTAGACTATTGTGAAAGGATAAAGAAATTAATGAAGCTTTGAAATCATTGATCAAAGGTTTTTGGAAAAATAATACATGTGTTTCCCCTAATCAAAGAGATGTTGTAAGAAGGAGGATTGGTAGCCAAAATTGTGACGCACATGTGAAATATTTTTTAGACTCAACTTAGTCACAATTTTTTACAAAATTTATTGGTATATATCCTCAAATTTGAATAAGTCAAAGATTTTTTGAGACGGGTAAACCTTTTTATGTCAAGATAAATCACACATGCACAACTTGTTGTTGTAGGATACATATTGAATTTTCTAACCATTTTGATGTTTTTAGGCATATATGTGTGTTTTTGCATTCTAAGTTTGTTTTGCAAGATTGTGACATGAATGAACCACCAAGCTCTTCAAGGGAATTCATATCCAACATTTTATGTGAAATAGGGGATGGCCAATAATTTTACAAGACATCATGCTTGGATGGTACATGCTTATTTTGTAGTTATTTGCAATTTTTATCAACTTGTGAACATATGGATAGTGCACATGCAATTAGAAATGAAATAGTAGATTGCAAAAAATTTAAGATAGTTACATATGCTCTAAAAGATGGGAAATAGGGTAAAAGATGTGATTTAGTCATTGAAAAGATTCTAGTGTATGAGTTCATGAAGATTTTTTGTGAAAAGATTACTTATGAGTATGCAAGACATACACATAGAGCTCGATGGCTAGATTTGCAATTCAATTTGTGCAAGGATACATTTCCACTGGATACCATTGTTTTGATTGTAGACTTCATAGAGAACTACACACTACAACCAAAAAATGAGGTGCAAGCAAAGTATTATACTTCTTAATAGGTTTCCATATTTGTTCACATAACATTCATGCATTCACCTACAAGTACAGAGGATGACAGGAAGATTTCGAGGGAGTACCATTTTTACATCAGCAATGATCAATCATATTCTATGGAGTTTGCATAGGGTTTTTTTCAACTATTTTATGGAGATTTGGCTAACAGGGGCATAACATATCGTCAACACATTAACATTATTTGGTCAGACAATTGCACATCTCAATTCAAGAATGCACAAATGTTCTATTGGTTGAGTAGGATGCATAGATTGTGTAGAATTCAATATATGTGGAATTTCACAAAGGTTGGTCATGGAAAGGGAGAGCACATTGGTGCAGGTGTATGCATCAAAAGAGCCTTAGCTCATGAAGAACTAAAGTACAAAGATGGAGAAATATTGATAGATGCAAAATCTATTGTCTAGTGGTTTAATGCTACAAGGGGTCAAAGTAAGCAAAGTGATTCTATGGTTCATAGATGTTTTTGGTTGATAGATAATACTAACATTGCACCATATAAGGATTGTTGCACACTAAAAAGATCCAATGAGTTGCACTCTTTTAGAAGCTCTGAAGCAGGTTCATGGAGTATCCACACATGAAAAATGGCATGCAATTGTCCATCATGCGTAGAGAAAAATTGGGATGAGTGTGAGTCGACTGAATGGGTGGATGAATAGGATATACAAGTTTTGGACCTAATTGACACCTATCATACCTCACAAGCACTGAAAATGGTAGAGATGGATTCATCTATTGACTTTGACCACTTATCTGATCTAGTGCAACCTAGTATTATATATATATAATTAATTTCAATATGTAACTTTATAACTTTTACCTAAGTATTTTTTGAATTTATGACCGCATTTTGTACATTTGTCACTACAACCCATGTTTTTGTTGTTATTGCACCTGAAGACAATGGAGAAGGGACAAATTATTATTTGTGTCATTGTATCCAAGCCAAACAAAAATTGGATCAATCAGTTATAGATGGTGAAGGTTTAGAGTACCATGCCAGTGTGGTGATTGTAATTGGCACATGGCTTAGACGATATTCTATGAAGAACACTAACTTGTGGTTATTCAAGGATTGGCAAATAGAGAGGAAGATTCTTCATTATTCAAACCTTGTTGTCGCAACAAATGTCCACTTGATAAAATATGGTGGAAAACCACATAATAAGATTCTTTAAAAAGTTTGTGAGTTAGACTATGAGGCAATACTTGAGATATTAAAATGTAGAGCGGATCTAGTTGGCTTATTAAATTGAATAGGGAGAGAGGGAGAGAGATAAAGAGTGATCAATTGGATCCAAATAAAATGTTGCAACCACTCCCCCAAGACTATCCACATGACAAGGTGGGTATTGTTATTATGTGTAAGTGATGAGATAAGTTTAAATCATAGATTTTATGTTTTGATTTGTTTAGAATCTAGATACATTATTTGAATTTATATTAGATTCTTTAATAGGACCCATTTTTAGATTAGTTATTTGAATAAGTGAAAGTTTAGAATTTGTTGTTTCAGTCAAAATGTAATGAAAGAATATGAAAATTGCTAGAATGTGAATGCTTTGTGATGTAAAGTCATGATGGTGTGCATGCAACCAAAAACTTCAAACTGGTGAAAGTAAGGATACAATGGGAGAAGTTTCCAAGACTCATCAAGCCATTCAGTAAGCCGCTTGATCATTACTAGAAACTCAAATAAATAATTCTTTGCATTTGGAACATTGTTACCAATAATGATATTATAAATAACATGCTTTTATCTTCTTATTTTTTTCCATTTGTAATTATTTTAGATAAAATCCAAAACAAATTTATATCCAAATCATAAACTTATAAAGCCCTTCTTATAAATTTGTTATATGTTGTCTATTTGGAAGCATTAAGACCAAAGTGTATGATCTTTGGTTCACTCCTAGTCACAAGAACTAGTAACTAAGTGTTCTTACACACATCATGCATAGGCATTATTAATAGCAATCACAAGGTCTTTACTTACAACAACAATTTCATCATTCATTTTTCTATTTCATTATTCCTATGAACTATTACTAAGGTGATACATCCAACATTTAAACACAATGCAATGGACTTTAAATTACTATCAACACAACATAATGTTGGCCATAGAGGATTTGCCAAGCTTATCTCAATTAGCAACCCCAAGGATGTGGAGTAGAAGAATTTGTAGCTACCATTACTTGGGAGTTGGAGTGGATGATGTCAAAATGTAATATATAGTCTACACTTTATACCCCCTCTATCCATGTCTGGCTTACCCAAACCTCCACTTGAATCCACAAGGTAATTCAACAACACTAGTACTCTTCTTAACATACACCATTACATAAACATTCAAGTCAATTAAATAAGACTTGCATGTGTAATCAGTACACACCATGAAATAAATCTATTCTTCATCAATGGAAACAAACAGAGACATATCAACTTGTTTTCATTATCCCTTGAGATAACATTTAGAATCAATGCATTTCCTATGGCATTGCTATGTTCATCATAGTACAGCTTAAAAAACAATACTAGAAGATATTGATTCTTGAATCAGTAGATACAGTAATTTTATGAAATAAATAATTTCTTCTCATGGTAACCCACTGAGTTTGTAGCCACCGTATGAGCAATTATTACTCACTCAAATTTTTAAAATGAGCATCATAGATACAACAAGTGTGTGTGTTGGCCAATAATTGGAACATTTTTGGTTTTGGGATACACTCTTTTTTAACCCCTTTCATAGTTTTTGGATATAAGCTAGTCTCTATGCATGTAGCCTCATTCCACCAACCCCCTTTGTCCAAGTGCTTCTCATTTGCTATACTCTCTTACTATTTTTGCATGTCGCTTGAAGAATTTCCCAAGCTCTATTACCCTTTTTGTGCATGTTGCTAGAAGTACTGCCCAAACATTTCAATTTCATCATAGGTGGTTCATCAATATTTGATTTGTAGCCTTCCTTTTTCCCTTTAGATGTAACCATGTTTATGTTCTCACAAGTTGGGGTGGAGGGAGGGGTATTGGTGGAATTAATTACTAATTACACTTTAGTTATGTTTACTTAGGATACAATATTTTCAGATTAGTTTTCATAGAAGTCAACACATTATTTAGCACATATTGTAGGATAAATCCACATGCACTCTCACACCTACTTGTTTGTGAGATCCACATTTTTGTTCTTACCACATTATCCTGCTCTCATTTTTTCACATGTTATTCATACTTTTTTGTACACTAGATGATGTTCCACCTTTAGGCGACATGTGATTAAACCTTGTCTAGTTGATAGGTTATCACTAGTAGCACTCCTAGTTAGCAAGCATTACCTATATATTTAGGAAGCTCTATGTGTATTGCATCCATACATATTTTTATAATTGATAATAATTGAATCTAGTCATTTAATGATCAAATCATTTCATCTCTCTCATTTGTGTTATCGATTGAGCTACTAGATCTTGTCATTTTTCATTTTTTGCCTTGAGAAAATTCTTACACTTAGCATAGCTACAATCTTTCAAAAGTTCTTCCTTATCCTTATAAATATTGGATTTGAGTGTAGTTTCAATATTTGATAGCTCATTACCAAGAGTAGTTATCTCATAGAAAAAAAAGTCTTCTAGCCTAAGCTTCTCTTGAAACTTGTTTTATAGTTCTTAATTTCTAAATAGCTATGACTTTTTCATTGTAATATGTAGGAAAAGATCTCATAGTTTTAATCATGTTCATCATCATCACTTAAAGTGCCATCTCTACTTATAATTGAACAAACTATATCATTCACTCTCTACATAAATATTGATGTGAGAATACTCTATATTAGACAAGGCACTATTCAAATATTAACTTTCTATCATTTTTTTATTGAGTTGCTTCATTTGATTTGTAGTAGCATTTGATAGATCATTTGGTATATCATAGGCTTCTCACTAATATCCCAATATTCATCTCCCATATATATCATATAATTAGTTATACCATTCTTCGAAACTAGGTTGTTGGTTCCATCAAACTTAGGACTGTCATTTTGTAAACTTTCCATGTCAAATATCACATTAAGTGATCAAACATCTTTAAAAGGACTTAGCTATAATACCAATTTTTAGGCCAAGGAAGAGACAAGTGCATCTTAGGGAGGGGGTGATTTAGTTGTATGCCAAATATAATAATTCCAACCACTTAAATAAATCAAATATTTAAAAGATAAATAATAATACAAGATTTGTAACATATAATACATAATACATAACACATAACATCATATATTGGTGCAGGGGCACCAAGTGGACAAACAAAACTACAAGGTACACCAGGACCTATGAAGGAGACCATGAAGGTACCAAGGGAAATCAATTTCTAATGAAGATATGTAAAGTCATTTGATGATGAACCATGGCTATTGAATCCATCAAAATGTAAGGGAAGCATGAAATTGTCAAATTTGTAATACATTACCAAGAATGGGTAAACTTAGGCCAAAATGGCACAATTGAGGTTTAAGGAGTTAAAAATAATTTAACGTTAATGTCATGGTCAAATTTAATGTATTTGGTTCATCAAAGTCATAGTATGGAGGAGTCATAGGTCATTCAAGGTTAAGATACAAGATATCCATAAATAGATGTAAATTGCAAAATTGACAAAATGTTGTCAAGAATGCTAAAAATGGCTAAGAGAAAGGACTAATGGATATGTTTAGTGTTTTATAGTGTAAATAAGTTAAAGAGTGTTTAGATTAGTATAGAAATGTTGAATTGTCAAGTTGACAACTTTGTTGTCAACTTGACAATGTTTTCATATGTTAAGTTAGTAAATTGTTGCAGACGGTTACAAATAGTTAAGAAGTTATTGTTGGGTTTGTGGGAGAAGATGGGGTCTATTTAGAAATTCTTCCATGTGATTAGAAGGGAGAGATGATCCATAATGATAAAATATGTAATGGAACCAAAGATGGAAGTTTTATGAATAGAATTCAAATTTTCTGCATTTTATGAAGCTTACTGTCCCATGGGTACAGTCCCAATAACAACAAATTTATTTGAATATATAAACATGAACTTGGTTGAAACTTGGTGTAAATACATTTTCTTTTATTTCCCTTACATGTTTATGCATTAACTTCAGTTTTTTTTTTGGTGATAAAGTGAAGGAAATAATTGGTATAAGTGATTGTGCATGTATTGTGACTATAGATAGTCATTAGTGCAAGGACATTATTAAGTGCCCTGACTCACCCACCAATTGGTTTCTAGTGATTGGTGTGGTGAGTCAAATGAATAATAGATCCTTTTAATATAGTGAATATATGTAGGTATTTGAGATGGAATCTTTGAAGAACCCAAAAAGATAGGAAATTGTTGATTAATGGAAGCCAGTCCCATACCAATCATGGTTGGGAATGATCCTAATGTGACAACCAATCTTGCTTAAAAACCCTAATATTTCTAGGGTCTTCTTAGGTATTTCACCTAATAAAATAGGGCTTATTTCACACCCTATGCCTCTAAGGATTCTATCAAAGAGATCCCACTTCTTCAATTGGTGTACATCAACAGATTAGTAAAAGATTGCTCAAACTTCCACAATCACAAAAATAACCCCAATGCTTCTTGGAACTTTCCATTTGGTCAAATGAATACCTAGGCATGCCTTAGGTTACTCATCAACATACTACATCCAAAACAAGTGCAAAACCCCATGCAAATTGAAATCCACAAGTCAATTTGTACTTAGTTGCTTGAAAAAACTAGGCTACAAGAATTAGCCCTCCAAACACACTAAAACTAAGATATTCTAAAAAATCCCTTAACAAAAGCCAAAAAAAATCACATTTATGGATACCCTTTTCAGAATATTTGAATATTTTGTAACTCTTAAACCCGTAACTTGTCCATATAGCCCAAGCACAATTTTAAGGTTAATTTGAGGGTTTCAAGGATTTTGGTGATGTTTGGGGTTTAAACCTCCTTAAACTCCTCATCAAGACTCCTCCTTTGGATAGGAGTTATCCCTCACCATATACTTACCACATTCTTGGATTGAAGAATTAGACCTTTCAATCCACTCAAAATGCTCTTTTTTAGATTTGTGATCCCTAACCAAACATGGTTTGCTTGCCTAGAGCATCACGCTAAAAATGATTGTTGTGCTTCCCATGGGCTCTCCTTTGTTGTACATAATTTACAAGGATTCTTGTTCCACATCCCAAGAGGCCGTACATTTTATACAGTGGGAAGTCCCCCTAAGACTCCATTTTTTGTTGGCTGCCTAGTTCTGGAAACAACAACCTACTAACTTTAAAAATATTTTATTTGAACACACCAAACTCTTTGTAATAACACAAAAAATATAAATATAAATGAAGGACAAAAATTTCTAAAACTTCCATCTCATAAAACCCTAATTCTGATCTTTACAAAGCATGAAAAAAACACTCAAAGCAAGTGACTGTTGTAATAAACAAAATGTTAATTACAATCAATACATTGTCATTTTTCCTTCTTCCAACCCTTAGAAAAGGTTGAGTTCAACCTTATATAGGATTAGAATGTAAATTTACGACTACTTTAAGTGGTTGAAGGACTCCCATGAAGAAGTTTCTCTTTTTACATAAATGTTGCAAAAGTTGTCAATGACAACTTTGCAAAAAATGAGCAATTTTTGCAATTTCGTAAATTTTTTACCCAAATTTTCTCTGCTTGATACCAAACTTTCCAAGATGCCTAAGATGGATCCAAGACACCTAATAATTACCCTAAAACAATTTATTACCTTATGTGGCCCTAAAAACCCAAAATTTCTTTATTGAGCCAAATGAGCAATTTTGAGCAACTAGGAGCAATATTACATTGTGTGGCTCTTCTAACCTATCTAACCTTATATTAGGACCAAGTTGATCCTATTATTAATCTAGTGATGTGGCTAGTACCACTACAAGCCAAAAACACCAAAGAAGCCCTAGGTCTACCATCTAGCCTACCTGGGTGCTCCCGCACTAGATCCAAGGGATGGATAGGGTAACCAAGGTTTGGAAAGGTCTTTTTAGATAGATTTTAAGGTGTTTGAATCTTTTTTAGAGTTTTGAGTGAATTCGATGGGTATTTTATACAAAACCCTTGGTTTCTTATTCAAATAGTGAGGGTTTGTTGATTTGGGAGTTTGATGAATGGTGATACTTTGTGAGTTTGGTAATATTGTGTCTTAAGAGGTCTGGAAAGATTATTTTAGGTTGGTGAGTCTTAGAGATTAGTGGAGGATAGGGTTCCTTTGTTGGGGTCGGCTAATTAGGCCTAAATGCATGTGCAATCAACAGTAGACAGGTTCACCAGTCAAGAGGTGAAGGTTTGAGATTGATAGGGGTTTTATAACTCTCAAAAGGGTATTTGGAAAGTTCATTATTTATTAAGTTGTTAGGAAAAATTTCATGAAATTTTCAAATTTCTATTTGATAGGGCTACTGGGTAAGCCTAGGAGGGCTAAAGTGTGAAATGGTGAAAGATGAGTTGATTGGAGTTGGTGAAGAGTTGGATCATGATAGATAGGCCTTGAAAAGGTTATCCAAGTTGTTAGGTTCAATGTGGGAAGCTTGATTGGATATTTGGTATGTTGGAGGTACTAGGTGCACTAGGTAACCTAGGAGAGTATTGGAGTTTGAATAGATTGGATCAAGACAATGAGGTGATGAACTCATGAGCATGGTTGAGGAAGTAATCTACCAAGTTAGAGAACTCCATTTGATCTTTGAGAAGGACTGATTCCTTGAGTTGGTTCCAAGATATATTGTTGAATCCTCAAGTTGATTTAGTCTATTTAAGGTGATAGTGGAGGGCTTTGCATCATATGTGTTCTTGAGGAAACCTATTAGGGAAAACCTAGTGGGAGCCAAAACCACAATATATTTGTATTATGAAAAATTAATACTAATTTTTTTTTTAAAATAGAGAAAAAAATCAATCCACTTACATCTAGAGGCATATGACCCAATTTATGGACACGCTATGTAGAGCACATTTCTTATAATAAATCTAAGATTTTTCCTTTAGTTGGCTTCATTGATATAATCTTGAGTGTACATGATGTCCACTACAACCAAGAAGATAAACATCTCAAATACCAAGAGAAATCCAATGGAGCACAACTTCTACTCATTCATAAAATGCATACAATATATTTCATTTGCACATCCTTTGCATAATTAACATACTCTCAATTATAGAAATGTTATCTCATTTATACATGTTACAAAGATTATCAATAAACAAGGTTGGCTAATGCCTATTACATTAAAAGATATAAATATTATGTTTAATCAGTAATGTTATCCAAATCAAGGCATCCAAGACTTGGATAGGACCCAAATGAATAACCAAAAGCATGCAATGCTATCACCAAAGTAGCACCAAGAATCACAACTTATTGCTTCATCAAATCAGTTAGATCCTAAATAAAGAAACACCAAAAAGACTACCAAATAAATAAAAATTTGGTCTTCTCAATCAATGTGAACTATTAACATGATCTAGGAACACCAAAAAGAACCATGAATACCATTTAGAGCCTTCATATCATCACTAACTCAAATATCAAATAATTTTAAACACTAATCAACAAGAACACTAAAATATTGAACTCAATCATAAGAAAAGATAGATTATTATACTCTAACTTATGAAAAACACTAGCTAAGGAAATAATGATAATTCCAATACAAACTCTAGTATAAAATATTGTCCTCTTTAATTTTCCTCCACATTTTTTCATAACATCAAGAAAATAAATTGAAGATTGGGATACCCATTTTTCTCCTCTATAACATATGAAAAGATGAGGTATAGTTGTTTTGGACCAAGGCTTTGTTGTTACACTATGGGCCACTTTTTAGGCATAAAAATGAGCAATATAGGTTATTTTTTAAGGAAAAGGGGATTTTTATTTTTCTTAGAAGGTTATAAAGGTCCTTAGGGTCACTAGGTTAAGTTTTAGGCGTCTAGGAGTTAAGATGTCAAAAATTGCAAAAGTTGTCAAAGCAAAATTGCAAAAATGCTAACAACTTTGCAGGAGTTTGAGAATTGGTGAAGGGCTAAGCATTTAGAAATAATTTATTTTAGTGTTTCCAAACCTTTTCCAAGTCATAGAATTGGAATCAAGTAAAAAATGTAAAAATTGCACTTTTTGTGCAAAGATGTATTGTTGAAAGTTGTAAAAGTTGCTTAAATTTACAACTTAGTGGAAAAAGGGTCATGGGATCGAACTATCTATTTTTTTAGGTCTGACTGGCCAGGTAAACCCTATCCCCAACCTCATCCCATCCTGTTGAGCACTCAAACATTCTTCAATATGTCAAATCGAAACATCCCTAAGGGTCACTAAATGCCATAGGACAGTGATCTTTGACGGGGTATATCTCAAAGCTCGGGTGAGGTATGGATGTGATTCTAGTTCCTATAGGACCATGTTGTAGATACTTACAATAACCTCTCTCACTTTTTGGAGATCATACCCCATTTTGATTTTACGATGCCATCTCGGATGATGCTGAAACTTGTAGTGTTGGCCAGTACAAAGTTGCCAACAGTCAAATCTCTCTCACCTTTTGTCGTGGGGTTAAATTGTCTATTTTGTTAGATTTAAGTGGCTGGGAACACCCTATCCCCAAACTCTTCTCATCTTGTTGAGAACTTGAACGTTCCTGGGCATGCCAAATCGAAACATACCTAAGGGTCACCAAATGCCATAGGGAAATGATCTTTGACAAGGCATATCTTGGAGCTCATGCAAGATATGGATGTGATTCTAGTTCCTATAGGATTGTGTTGCAAATACCTATAGTAACCTCTCTCACTTTTTAGATATCTTGTTCTATTTTGATTTTGTGATGCCATCTTGGGTGATGTTGAAACTTGTAGTGTTGGCCAATATAAAGTTGCCAAAAGCCAAATCTCTCTCACCTTTCGTCGTGGGTTCAAACTGTCTATTCTGTTAGCTCCAGGTGGCTAGGTAAACCCTATCCCCAACCTCATCCTATCTTGTTAAGTGCTTGAACATTCTCAGGCACACCAAATCAAAATGTTTGTAAGGGTCACTAAATTCCATTGAGCAGTGATCTTTGACGCGACATATCTTGAAGCTCATGTGCGGTATGGATGCAATTCTAGTTCCTATAGGACCATGTTGTGGAGACCTATAGTAATCTCTCTCACTTTTTGGAGGTTTTACTCTATTTGGATTTTGCGATGCCATCTCAGGTGATGATGAAACTTGTAGTGTTGGTTAGTACAAAGTTGCCAACTTCCAAATCTCTCTCACCTTTTGTTATGGGATCAAATTGTCTATTTCATTAGCTCCGACTGGCTGGGTAAACCCTATCCCCAACTTCATACTATCTTGTTGAGTGCTAGAACTTTCTCGAACGCACTGAATCGAAACATCTATAAGGGTCACTAAATGCCATAGGGTAGAAATATTTGATGAGGCATATCTCAGAGCTTGTGCAAGGTATGGATATGATTCTAGTTCCTATAGGAACTTGTTGCAAAGACCTACAATAAACTCTCTCACTTTTTGGAGATCCTACTCCATTTTGATTTTGCAATGCCATCTCAGGTGATGCTGAAACTTGTAGTGTTAGCTAGTACAAAGTTACCAACTACAAAATCTCTCTCACCTTTCATCCTAGGATCAAACTATCTATTCTATTAGCTCTAGGTGGTCAACTAAACCCTATCACCAACCTCATCCTGTCCCATTGAGCACTTGAACATTCTTAGGAATGTCGAGCCAAATCGTTGGAATTTAACATGGTATCAAAGCCAAATTGAAAATGTAAACAACTATTTGAACAATGGAAGCTTGCAAACATGGTGTGAAATTAGGTCAAAATAGAGAGGAGGATGGTAAAAGATTTGGAACAATATGTAAACACACATGCAAAATATGGAGGGAATTAAATACTAAGCAAATAGAATGGGAAAAATGGAAGAACAGAATGAAGTCCCAATCATAGAAATGATGATTAGTTAGCATCTTTTATCAAACATTTCCCTTCCCTTCTTAGCTTATGTTGACATAATGGATTGGTGGGTAAATTATGGCAAAAATCAACAATGATTCAACAATAGCTATTCATCATGGGGTAGACAAATCCTGTGCTAAGGAGATGTAACATGGCCAATACTAAATGCTCACAGCTTGCAAATTTTGTTAGATAAGAGAACAACTATAGTTTTTACCAATGAATATGGACTTGTGAAACTTATGTTGTTGAGTTGCTAATGAAGTCAAAGTACCATTGTCTCTAATCAATCCCTTATGTTTTTGAGACACCCCCACATGGCAATTTTCTCATTGACGGGCACAAAGTTGATATACTTCCTTCGGTAAAAGGATTAATATTGTGCCTTCTTCAAATGTACTACTTCAATAAGCACACATGGGATGGAAGCCTACTTTTCATTAAGTAAAACTATGGAAAAGGTCTTCCCAACTCTAAAACCACAACCCTTTCCATGTTACTCTAATTTCAAATTCTATAATTGAATGACAGGGCTTATCCCGTGCTACTATCCTTAGCATCAATTACTCTATCTTAAGACAAAGTTGACAAAGTCATTGAATTCATCACACAAATTAAACAAATACAATAGTATATGAAAACCATTCTATAGAACATAACTACCAAGTACAGTTAGTACCACAAGCTTGTCCACTACATTGTGAGCCCTATAACATCACCAAGTAGGATTAGACACCACCTTTGAGCTCGATCTTCCTGCCTAGCTTGTTATGCACCTTATTTTCAATTCAGAGCTCTCATGCCATTACTAGCCACCTCTATTGAAATCTAAAATGTTGCAAACGCTCTATTTTCAATTGAACTCAATCCTCTATGTGACACCCCAACCAATAGTAACTAGATCATCAACAATAAACATCTAAGTTTGCCAAATAGAGACACCCTCTTCCTAAATATGGAAGCATAACAAGTTCCTTCCAAAGGATAGAGGTAGACAAAAGTGTAAATTTCTCAAAAATCTCCACGTCTCATTCTACAATTCGACATAATGGGTATTAATGCTTCTCATGGGTTTGGGGGACTCAGGGATACATAACTCTATCTATACTAAGATAAGCCCTCTATTGCTCTATCAACAACACAATCATTAGCTACAAAACACATCAAAGAAACATGATAATGTAAGTCTTCTAAAAACTTGCCACACACATCTAGTGGCACCTATCCTAACATATTTGCTAACTATAGATAGTTACAGTGACATATCTGGCCCTGCCATTCTCTAGGAGCCAACTTAGTGGTAGATTAGGGGTATAGATTAGGCACCAATATGTACAACATCTCAAATTGTACCTCTTGGATAATAATACTGTACATTACAATTAAATTTTAACATCTAACTTATTCTATTATTTATTTTCCCCTCATCTTCTCTAGCTTGGTATGGTTCTCAGCCTCTGTCATTCATAATTACATTTTTGCTAACATTTAGTCCACTCAATGTGCACGTCCTCTAGGCACTATTCTTGACCCCAAATAAAATAGGGTTACAAAAAAATTGCAGCATCTGCTCAAATGTTTGAAGATTTTTTCCCCATATAGTAACAAAGGAGCTATTGGCCTTAGAAATTTGGGTGGAGGCCTAATTAGGGGCTCTCCTTGTATCCCTTTTGTGAAGAAATCTTGAAATTGGGTACAAACCCATTGTTTTTATCCATTCAAGCATAGTACAAGTATTACAATAACACCATAGGACATCATAGAAACCTTGGTTTGACTAGGGAGTGCTATGGTACCCTAGTAGACCTATAAAAGCTTTGGAGGGATATTGTTCCTAGAAGAGTAAGGGAGTGATGCTGCAAGTTTGGATCAGTTAACTTGGTGAGGAGGTTGGGCAAGGTCAGCGGATGTTCTAAGTAGTAAGAGATCTAATAGACCGGTGTATAGAAAACACCAAGATCCACATATAATATACAAGGTTGCATAGGGACAGGGGTACTTGGGGTACTTAGGGTATAGGTATGGCTATAGATATGGGTATAGCTATTTTTTATAATAGGGGATGTTGTTAGTTGGGTATGTCAAACTTTATTTTTAATTATACTTTTTTATCTATAGAAAACCTAAATTTATGAGTCATGAGAATGATTTTTCAAACCAGGAATAGCAATAAAGTTTGCAAATGTAATGTATTGTTTTTAGTTTTAGATTTGTTATATGTGTGTAATAATAATTTATCATAAATGTTTAGATGCATAAGATAGAAGGCAGGCTTTAAACATGAACAAGAAGATCATAAATTATATGACAATGACATATTGCAAATGATAAATTACTGATCAATATTGTATCAAAAATTCAAACTGATGGCATATTGAATTAAGCTTGATAAACAAATAACAAAGAAGGAAAACTTTAAACATGAACAAGATCATAAAACATATGACAATAACATATTGAAAATGATAAACTTATGCTTAAATAGTGATAAAGTTTATAGTTAGTCAATATTCTATCAAAGTTTCAAACTAATTAGGTATTGAATTATGGTTGATAAGCAACGAGCTGATACACAAACCAAAAACCAAAAAAAAAAATACAAAATCTTAATCAAGGTCTTTAGCTATGATTCTCTCCACCGAGTACCCAGTACTTGGGTACGTGAGTACGAGTACTAGGGGTGTGGGTACAAGTACCCATGCAATCTCATAATATATTATGATAACCAATAATTTGATACATGAATGAACATATAATACATTATGATAACCAATAATGTCATACATGAACAAACATATAATATATTATGATAACCAACAATGTCATACATGAAGGAACATACCATGAACAAACATATAATATAAAATGATAACCAATAATGTCATACATTAACAAACACATAATATATTATGATAACCAATAATGTCATACATTAACAAACATATCATATATTAACCAATAATGTCATAAATCTGATTATGTCATGCATCAAGTAAATTTCATACATCAAATATTAAATGTCATATATACATCAAATGTATATCAAATATGTCCACTAACATAAAATCCAACATATATGTCTGTTGATGCCTATATATGTATGTCTATCAACTATATCTTCTCCTTCCCATGAGGGGAAGGAAACAAATCTCTAGGGGTCTTTGGTCATCATGTGGAGGGAGATAGTGGTGATGATGGGGTCTCCCTCACATGCTCACCTATCCTCATGTTGAGGCTCTTCTCTAACTCAAGCTAATACAAAAAAAGTAGATATGAATCAATAATTATTATACATTAAAATCAAATATATGCACACACAAAATTAATTATTTTCTTACAACCATCATATAGTCACTCTGCAAGTCCACCTCGAAGGCTCATGGATGATCGAGTGTGATAAGAACTGACAACAATTGAATCAATATAATAAATTATAAATATCATTAGAAATTTTGATACTAACTATTATAAACAACAACTAAAACTAAGAAAATTATTTCATACCTCAGTCACTGGTGATGAACTAGCCATAGCTACAGCCACTCCATGATCAAAGGACTATCGAAGATGAGGATTCTTTGATGTCAAGAGCTACATGTCATACAATACACATTAAATGTAACATAAAACATGAAACAAATATAATCAAATGAATTAAATTAACATGAAAAAAATGTACCTCTACGAAACTCGTGTCATGTCTAGGCTCAGAGTCTATAGTGAATATCGACGTTCTTGTAGAGAACTAATGCACATGCATAAAAAAATTTGTCAAAACTTCATATGATTACTTAATAAATATATGTATTCATTTAAATGATAAAATTGATACATACCTCTAGACTCATTGGCGGGACAAAAAATGGGGCTAGGGGATCACTACTAGGGCTGCCAACACTCTGACCCTAAATTTTGAACAATGTCAATACATGCTAATTAATTATTCATTCACTATACATATGAAATGTGATCAAATTAGTTTATTATAAGTGTAATTTACCTGTGTGTCAATGCCAAATGTCTCATTCAGGAATTGATTGGTCACTAGCCCATCATCTGCACCATCTTCAGCATGACAGCCAAATGTGCATAAGGATCCACATGATGTGCACATGTAACTGCAATGTGTAGAAGGCTCCTCAACTAATGGACTCATGAAATAAATGAGGGCTTGTGTCAAAGAACTAATAGTCCCTAAAGCACTAGCCTCCATATGCTCCTTCACAATTGAAGAAACAATCACATTCTAACCTTGTGGCTTGACTACTGGTGCCCTAACTACGTTAGGGTCATGATGTGCCCTTGACCTCTCAATTGATGACCCCCCACCTCTACCCTGAGAGTCTAATATATCAAAATAATTGGGGATCTCCCCAAGGACAAACTCACAATACAATTTCCTTAAGAAATACATTGGGACCTCATGATTATTGTAATGAGGGGCATCAAAAACCATCCACCATCTATCCCAAAATTTATTTCTAATACCATTGTGTATGCACCAATGGATGGGGAACCATTTAGTACCCTCTCTAATAGTATATTGTTCACTAGGCCTTCTAAATAATGCACAAATCCTAACTTTTTGGTATATCTTTTTTTTAACATCTTGATATAATAATTTATTTGCACAATATCCTTTTTGTTCATCCCTCTTAATCTACCAAACATCTAACTGACCATTAACAAAAACTATGTGGGTCTTAATGGACTCAAGGGAGGATGCCAATTGAGCTCTCATTGGATTGGTTTTTCTACAAGCTTTCAACCTACCAATGAGTGTTTCTAATTCAGTTTTGCCTCTTTCTATTTCATTTAAAATGTTTTCCTATGTGCCAGGAGGAGGTCTTGCAATTGGTTCAAGTTGTAGAATTTGTTGTTCTTGTTGTGGAGGGTTTTGGTTTGGATACTGTTGAGTGCTTTGGTTTTGATCTTCTTGGGGATTTTCCAGTTCATTATCCACTTTTCCGTATAAGAAATCAATTGAAATCTAAATAAATAAACAAATTTAAAGAATTTTTTTTTAAAACCTACAAAACAATATTAAAAACATATAAAACAATGCAAAAGGAAATTTAGATAACATACGGCATGCTCATGATCTCAAACTTTGACAGTGAGGAGGCATATTGGTGAGGCAGGTGGCGAAAACCTTCTATTTTCTCAATCCACATATGCACTGTAAGGAGGGGAAGTGGGAAAATAAAGGAAAAATGAATGGGCTATGGGTATGTAGCCCATTTATAAGAATTTGGTTCTTTATAAAGTGTGTATGCCCTATGGCTTAGATTACCCAGGCCATAGCACGTGCATGCTATATCACGTACGTGCTATTGAAAAATAAAAAAAATAAAAAAGTGTCACCATTTTGGCATTACAATTTGGTGCACTTACCCAGTTATTTCATTACACTTCAGCACTTATGGGAGCTTAGAAAATTTCTAAGAGTACACCCTAGGGTTCAATGAAGGATAATATTTGGTCAGAATCTAAAATAGGGAAACCTCCCAGGAGAAAAGCTAGGACTAAAGTGATACCATCAAAACTTACAGAAGGGAGGCAACTCACCTTGGAAGATACTAAAAAAAAAAGGAGATGAAATTTATTTCATATAATGTGAGGGGATTCAATAGCCCTAGAGAACAAGTTTCCTTAAAGAAAATATTTTTGAAACTAAGGTGGATATTATTCTCATTTAGGAGGTCAAAATGACCAGACTAAATTTTGAGAAATTTTTTGAATATATTTGGTCAGTGTTTGTTTTCTTATATCATGAAGATATGGGGACCTCTAGGGGAATTACAATATTGTGGGATCCTAGAAAATTTATGAGTAAGGAAATATATTTAAACCCCAATTTCTTGATTGTGAAATTACTAATAATGACTATAGTTGTCTTCTCTTCAATCTTTATGCTCCCAACACTCAAGTTGGTAGGCTTTGTGTGTGGGAGGAAGATTCTCAAGATATTAACTTACATGTAAAAGGAACATTATCTATTTTGGGAACTATATAACACCACTCTTTGACCCTCAAAAAAATTAGGTCACTTATAGGACTACTCTGATAACAAATATGCATGGCCCTAATCTTATCCAGGTGCTTCTTGACAAAGTGCTTATAATGATGGGATGAGACATCCTCCCCGTCACCACCCTCCAAACTTTTCCTACAATGATTTTTGACCACTCCATGCTTTTTCTTAGTTGGTCCCCTAACAATTCATTAGGGAGGAGGACCTTCACATATACGATTATGTGGCATTCTCACCCCCAATTCAAAGCTTTTGTTAGTAGGTGGTGGAATCTTCAACTTGAAGGAACAAATATATTTATGATTGCAAGAAAATTGGATAGTATCACAAACAAAGTTTTGGGATGGAGTAAATAATCCTTTCGAGATATTTTTAAATAAAAGAAGGATATCAAAGATAAATTAGATAGCCTTTAGTGTGTTATGGCCAATGGGGATATCTCTGAGGTCACCCACAAAGAAGAACAAGAATGGTGCACCAAATGGAGGTTGGTTGTTGGCAGGGAATAAATTTACTAGGAACAAAGATCTTGTGTGTAATGGTTGACTGAAGGTGATAGGAATAAGGATTTGTACATAGATTTGCTTCCAAACATAAGAAAAAAAACACTATAACTAAATTATTGGATGACAATAATATACAATCAGTGGATGAAGTTGATTTAGTAAATTGGATGACGAATCACTTTTACAATATCTATAATGCCTAGCTTCAAATCCCCAACCCCATTACCAAGGACATTTTATTGCAAATCATTAGCCTAGTTATTAGTGATGAAATGAAATAGAATCTTATTAAGAATGTCAATGAGGAAGAAGTTAAAAATGGTGTCTTTTCTATGGGAGCTTTCAAATCTTTGGGACTAAATGACTTCCCTTGTCTTTCTTTTAGAATTTTTTGAGATGATCAAGCATGATCTAGTGCATGCTGCCAGAGATTTCATAAGGAGAGGGAGAATCCTAAGAGAACTAAATTAGACCTATATTATTTTTGTACCCAAATTTTGGCAGCCCATTGGAATGGAATTAGTCTTTGTAATATGGTTTGTAAAATTCTCTCTAAGGTGATGGTAAATCGCCTAAAGCCCTTACTAGATAAATTCATTAGCCCTTTCCAAAGTGGCATTGTCCCTAGAAGATATATTATTGATGTGGTGATAACCTCCCATGAATCTCTACATTCTATTGATAAAAGTAGAAATCATGATATGGTCATGAAACTTGACATCTCCAAAGCCAATGATATAATACATAGGAAATTTTTATTTGACATCCTTGTCAAACTAGGATTTAGAGAAGAATTTATTCTCCTGATTAAAGAAGTGGTTAATATAGTACAATTTATTTATGTTAATAAATAGTACTCCTTGGAATTTTTTAATATGAGTTAAGGAATTACAACAGGGTGACCCCTTATCCTCATACCTTTTTATAATAGTGGCTAATGTTGTTGTCCATAATTTTGTTTCTTTAGCAAAGAAGGGAAGGGTCAACGGGATTTAGTTAGTTGAAACTCTACCCTCTAAATTTCTAAAATAGTTTGTTGATTACACCTTCCTTTATGGCTTATCCTCAATAAGAGACACTAGCACATGGAAAGATCTCCTTGATCAATATGCTTAAGTCCTTTGCAATTACATAAATTAGTAGAAGAGAAAGTTATATTTATTTAAAATAGAGATGGACCTGCAAAGAAATCTAACCCAGGAGCTTAATTATAGGTGGCATCCCTACCTAACACATAACTTGGCCTATCGCTTACTATTAAGGAGGTTTACCGCCAGTTCTAGAACACTATTCTGCAATGTATGCAGAGAAAACTCATAGGTTGGAAAGGAAAAATTATAAGTAATGTGAAAAATTTATAGCTCCTCTTAGAATCTCTCCAAGTTATACATGTCTATTTCCAATCTCTATTTAAAATATCTAGCAGATTTAAAGAGATCATAAAAAAAGTGCAGCGCAACTTCTTGTGGTTGGGCACTAATGAGAAGTCTAAGATGAGCCGGTTAGCTAAGACAAATTCTACAAACCCAAATCCCAGTGGGGGGTCAAAATTTGAGGAGAATTGGTGACCTCAACAAGGATCTCATAGGTAAGGTGGGATAGATTGTTCTTATTCAAAATATGGTTGGATGGTACAAAATTGTTAGAGCTAAATACTTGAAGGATAATTCATTCTTGCATGATTTCTATAATAAAGACCTTCCAATTGGGTTAATGATCTAGATGACAATATACTTAAAATTTTAAATATTAAACTAAAAGGATTCATTTTTATCAATCATTGTGTTCTTTGTAAAAATTAGGAGGAAGCCATCTCCCATCTCCTCATTCATTGTCCTTATGCCAAGATGATCTAGGTAGGAATCTTGCAAAGGCTTGGGACTTCTTAGGTATTTAGTTATGAACTCAAACAATTTACTTCTAATTGGAAATGCCCATTTGATCACCTTCTCCTAAGGACCTTGTGAAAAAGAAAAATATTTGTATGTATGTTGGTGCATATAGAAGGAAAGGAACAATCACATCTTAAGATAACAAAACTCTTCCCCCATGGTCACTCTACACATTTTGGAGAATATTGTTAAGGAGTGTCGTCCTATTTGGAAATGGAAAACTCCTCTTGTCCCTCCATCCCAATGTGGTCAAGTTGTGGTGGATAATTAGGGCCTCCTCTCTTTGGTCTTTAAGTTTGATAATTCTAAAACTATTGTTGGAAATAATGTTAAATGGAAACCCCCTCAAACCTCTTGGTTCAAACTAAATTTTGACAGTTCAAACATGGGAGGAGTTGTAGCTCTGTTGGAGGAATTATAAGGGATGATTAGGGTAACCTTGTAATAAATAGGGAGATGTGGATAGAATTTAAGAAATGATGCAAAAGTCATGGGCCTATTTTGAGGATTAAAAATGTTATCTCAATGTGATTTCTTTAGCTAGCGGTGGAGGGTGACACATAGCTCATTATTGAGGTGGCTAGAGGTTGAGGGAAAATTATTTGGAAGGTGGCTACAAGTATTTGTGATATTAAGAATATAATTGATAGATTATAAGATGTTCCTATTCAACATATTTACCATGAAGGGAACTAGCTAGCAGATGCTCTTGCCACATATGGGCATGACACCTTGAATTTACAACTCTAGAGAAATGTGGAGGGCTTGTAGACTTCTATTGAAAACCTTATTAGGAGTGATAAAATTTAATTCAATGGGATTGATTCACCACATGTACATATGGAAGTGTTAGAGTGACCTCTTTAGGACAACCACCTTTTGACATGTGTAACATACTATTTAATTTTGAATGGGGTTGTTAAAATAATGATAACCTTTTATCATATTTATTACTATCTTTTACATTTCAAATATATCTATCTATATATAGATATATATATATATATATAATATACAAGAAGGGATATGAAAATTTTATGCTAGTAAAAAAAGCATGGGCTTATTAATAATGATGAGCCATAGGTTTATGGAATAAGATGGCATAATTTCTTTTTGTGGTGGTGTACTAAATGGAGTAATTACTTTTTATTTATTGCATTTTTTTCTCATGTGAAAGAAACTTATGATCTTGGTACCATTTTGATTATATTTTATTTCTTAAGGGATTTTTTTATTTATAAGCAATGGATAGAAGGGTGAATGCACCAAGTTGTGGTGCCAAAAAAATGACACACAACTTTATTTAGCATGCATGCACTATTGGAAAACCTATTTATGGACTACAACCTACAGCTCGTTCTATTTTTTCTTTCATTTTGTTGGTTGCCTTCTCTACCCCCAACAATGTGCACGTGTTTTATAGAAGGTAAAATCTTTGCTAACTCTCCTCCTCAAAATACCTCCTAGTTGCCAGAGACTAAGATCAAGTTCATCAAGTATTTATTTGACCTTGTTTTTGCATTGTTTTGTATGTTTTAGCATTTTTTGTATATTTTTAAGTTTTGCTTCAATTTTTTAATTTTTTTTAATGCAATTGATTTATTATTAGTAAATGTGAATAATCAGCCACCATATCCCTAGTGTGATCAATAGAATCCTCCACAAAATCAAAATGAGAACCCTCCACAAGATCAAAATGAGAACCCTTGTGAGGAAGAGCAAGAACCTCCACAACCTCCACTAATTAAAAGACCTCCTCCTAGCACCCAAGACAATATAGTGAATGAAATAGAAAGAGAGAAAAATGAATTAGAAGTAATCATTGGTAGCTTAAAAGCTTGCAAGAAAACTAAACCTATAAGAGCATAATTGGCATCCTCCCTTGAGTCCATTATGAGCCATGTAGCTTCTGTTAGTGGTCAGTTGGATATTTGACATGTTAAGAAAGAAGAAAAAAGAAGATATTATGTAAACATATTATCCTATGAAGATGTAGAAAAGAGAACATAACAAAAGGTAACATATGTGCATTTTTTTTTAAACTAGGAGAACAAGAAATTGTCAAACTACAACTAAAAGGTTCCCCATTCACTAGTGATCCATGATGATATTAGAAATAACTTTTGGGATAGATGGTGGATGATCTTTGATTCCCCTTCCTGCAATAATCACGAGGTTCCAATATATTTCTTAAGGAAATTGTATTGTGAATTTTTCCTTGAGGAGATCCCCAACTATTTTTGACAAGTTAGATTATTAAGGTAGAGGTGGGGGTCATCATTTAGGAGTTTGGGGGTACATCATGACCCTAATGCAGTTAGGGTGCCTATTGTCAATCCACAAGATGAGCATGTCATTATTCCTTTAGTTGTGAAGAAATATGTAGAGACCGGTACTCTAGGGAATATCCTTTGACACAAACCCTCATTCATTGCATTAGTCCATTAGTTGAGGAGGAGCCTTCTTTGCATCAAGGTAATGTATGCTCATCATGTGGATCCTTATACATGTTTAGCAGTCATATTGGAGAGACTATGCATGATGGGCTAGTCATTGATGACTTCCTAAGTGAGACATTTGGCATTGACACATAGGTTAATTAAAATTATAATAAACTAATTTGATCACATTTTGTATGTACAATGAATAACTAATAAATTAGCATGTTTTGACATTTTTTAAAATTCAAGGTAAGAGTGTTGATGGCCTAATTACAAATTCACCAGACCCATTTTACGGCCCATCAATGAGTTGACAAGTATGTATCAATTTAATCATTTAAATTAATACATATACTTATTTAGTAATAATATAAATTATTGATAAAAAAATTATCCATGTGCATTAGTTCTCTAATGGACCATTAACATTTATAAGGGACTCTGAGCCTAGGCATGATACGAGCTTCGTAAAGGTACATTTGTTTCATATTAATTTAATTCATTTGATTATATTATATTCTATAAAAATATGTAAATTATATTATATGATTTTTAGTTGTTGATGTCAGAGGCTCCTCATCTTCACCAGTCCATCAATCATGGAGTTGATACCACGATGGCTAGCCCAAAGCCATTAACTGAGGTACAATAGTGTTTTCATAGTCTTTGTTATTATTTATAATAGTTAGTATTGAAATTTCAAATGGTATTTAGAAGTATGATCGATTGATTATATTGATTGAATTGTTGTAGGGCCCTTTTACTCCCAATTGTCCACGGGCCTTTGAGGTGGATATACATAGTGACTATTTGATGGTGATAAGAAAATAATAATTATTTTGTGTACATATATTTTATTTCACTATATAATAATTATTTATTCATATATACTTTGTTTGTATCAGCTCTAGTTAGAAAGGATCCAAAACAAGAGGACGAGAGAGTGTGTGAGGAAGACCACATCATCCCCATCATCTCCCTCTATGCAATGACCAAAGACCTCTAGGGATTTTTTTCCTTCCCCTTATGATAAGTAGAAGATATAGGGGTAGACACACATATATGCATTAGTAGACATATATCTTAGATTTTATGTTAGTGGACATATTTGACATACATTTGATGTATATATGACATTATATATTCGATGTATGACATATATTTGATGCATAACATTATTAGAATTAAAAATTTGATGCATTGGTTTGTTCATGTATTACATTATTGGTTATCATAATATACATCTTATTTTTCTTGTTTATGTTTCAAGTATTTCATGTATTTCATTTTAATATAATTTGTATCCAAAATAAGGGTAGGAATCATTATAATAAGATTTGATAGCATATTTTGACATGTAAATAAGGCTATAATATTAATTTGTATTTAGATTATACAAGTTATGAGTACTTTTGATAATGAGTAACTTATTTGCAGTTTTTGTTAGGATGAGAATAGTGAAACTTAAATTCTTATTATTATTATACAATAAACATTGAAATTTGAAACTTGAGTTGGTTGCATTATGTAAATGTCTAAGCTTGAATCTTAGTGTCATCATTCAAGAGTTTATATATGGATTTATATCTTCACAGCATGAGAAAACTTGAAATAAAGTTTTTAATTTATTCATGGAATTTGATATCACTATTGCTTGCTTATCCATCTCTTTGAGATCTTCATTCATAGAAACACATTATATATGATTTTCTTATAATTCCTGTAGCTAAAGTTGTCATTTTTTCTTGTGCAAATATTTAACTACACTACAAGTTTGAGCATCACCCAAGATGGGGCTACAAAATCAAAACAAAATTTAATATCCAAAAATAGAGAGAGGTTATTGTAGGTGTCGACAAAAAAATCCCATAACACCTAACAATGCATCCATACCTAGCATAAGCACATAGATACACACTATCAAAGTTTTTTTTCTTATGGTATTTAGTGACTCTCAAGGAGAATTATGTTTGATGTGTTCGAGAATGTTCGAGTAGTCAATGGGATGGTAAAATCTTGGGACTAGGGTTTACCTAGCCACTCTAAGCTAACAAAGAAGATAGTTTGGTCCCATGACTAATGGTTCAAGAGATTCACCTATTGGCAACTTTGTATTAGCCAATTACAAGTTTTAGCATCACTCAAGATGGCACCAAAAATTCAAAATAGAATCCAATCTTCAAAAGAGAGAGATGTTAATGTAGGTGTCAACAATAAAATCATGTATCACATGACATTGCATCCATACCTCGCATGAGCTCTAAGATACACCATGTCAAAGTTCATTGTCCTATGGAATTTAGTGACTTTTAGGGTCAATTCTATTCTACATGTCTAATCATGTATGTGTTAGGATAAACCATGGACAGAAATAAAAAAAACTACATGCAAATATAACCAATAACAGAAAAAATAATAGAACACATAGAAATGAACACAAGGCACCAAGATTTAACGTGGTTCACCCAATCCTTGGGCTACGTCCACCAAACAACAAGTCTAATATTATTACAATCCAGTGATTACAACCTGATTACAATCCGTAATCCCTTACAGCTCAATACCACCGCAAGAACCAATTTTGCATCACAACATAATGAAAAATACCCAACCCTAAGCCCTTTTATACAAGTATTAAACCGCTTTAGGGTTATAACACGTCAGCCATAATATGTCGGCTACCATGTCGGCCACTGCCCAAAAAATTTAGCAATGTAACAATCTTCCACTTGGGGACTGATCAGGCTCCACACTAAACAACAGTCTCCCACTTGGAGACTGATCCTGTAGCAATACCATGACCACATGGGGCTCCCACTGGATCAAACCATCCTGGACTCTACTATTCTTTCATTCATGTTCAGTCTAAAAGACCAACCGAAGTTGAAGAGGAGTTTAGCTTCTCCCTTGTTACAACCTTTGTCAACATATCTGTTGGATTGTCATTGGTATGTATCTTCTCCAGCTTTAACTGTCCATCCTCCAAAACTGACTGAATGAAATGGTACCATAACTGTATGTGTTTGGTCTTAGAATGCAGAACTAAATTATTAGCAAGATGAATGGCACTCTGACTATCTGTGAACAAATAATTATCCTTCTGAGGATGTCCCAATTCTTCCAAGAATAACTGAAGCCATATCATCTCCTTGGCTGCCTCTGTAGCAACAACATACTCTGCCTCTGTAGTGGATAAAGCATTAATCTTTTGTAACCTAGAAACCCAGCTCACAGTTGCCCCACCAACAGTAAAGACATAACCTATAGTACTCCACCTGGTATCAATATCCCCTACCAAATCTGAGTCAACATAGCCTTGTAAATCAGTAGTAGAGCCCCCAAAGTGTAAACACTTATTGGATGTCCCTCTCAAATATCTGAGAATCCACTTAAAAACATTCCAATGCTCAAATCCTGGATGACTCATATACCTGCTAACGACTCCCACTGCATCTGCAATATCTGGCCTAGTGCATACCATAGCATACATCAAACTTCCTACAGCTAATGCATAGGGTACCTTGGACATCTTATCCTCCTCTTCCTATGTCTTGGGACACATCTCCTTAGTCAATTTCAAATGACTAGGTAAAGGTGTGCTGACAGAGATAGCATTCTCCATAGAGAAACGTTGCAACACCTTCTCAACATAATCAGCTTGAGATAGCGTCAATGTTCTGTTCTTCCTATCTCTGCAAATCTTCATACCAAGGATTTGTTTTGCTGCCCCCAAATCCTTCATAGAAAATGCATGTGCTAACTGGCATTTTAGCCCCTTAATATGATGCATGTTAGACCCAGCTATAAGCATATCATCAACATATAGACATAAAATAATGTAGCTATCATCATCCAACCTCTTAAAATAAACACAGTAATTTGAATGACACCTGTTATATCCATGCTCATGCATAAAACTGTCAAATTTCAGATACCATTGCCGAGGTGCTTGCTTCAAGCCATATAAACTTTTCTTCAATTTGCACACTAAGTTCTCCTTACCTTTGACCTCAAAACCCTGTGGCTGAGCCATATATATTTCTTCATCCAAATCACCATGAAGAAAGGCTGTTTTAACATCCATCTGCTCTAAATGCAAATCTTCAGTAGCCACAAGACTTAAAATAGTACGAATAGAAGTCATTTTAACAACAGGAGAAAATATCTCATCAAAATCAATTCCCTTTTTCTGTGCAAATCCTTTTACAACTAACCTGGCCTTAAATCTTTTCTTACCTCCTTCCTCTTCTTTCAACCTGTAAACCCATTTATTCTGTAAAGCCTTTTTACCTGCAGGCAACTTGCACAAATCCCATGTCTTATTTTTCAGCAAAGAGTCCATTTCATCTTTCATTGCAGACTCCCACTGAATCTTAGTATCCACATGCACAGCTTCATCATAACTTTCAGGTTCACCAGCATCAGTAAGTAAAATAGAATACAAAGAGGGAAAAAACCTTTGTGGAGGTCTAATTGGCCTTGTTGACCGTCTAACATTCACTGGTGTGTGTGGTATTTGTTGTTTCAGTTGTTGCACATAATGAGGAATGGCTGGAACATCAGCTTTTGGAGTATCATCCAGCACTACATAATCATCTTCTTTCTTCTCATGTTGCTGAGACACATCTTTGTACAACACTTTTTCATTGAATATGACATCCCGGCTTCTTATAATTTTATGATTTTCAAAATCCCAAAGCCTATAGCCAAATTCATTAATGCCATATCCAACAAAGACACATTTCTTTGATTTCGCTTCTAGTTTGGTTCTATTTTCAGAGTCTATATGAGCAAAAGCTTCACAACCGAAGGTCTTGAGAAAAGAATAACTCACCTTCTTACCAGTCCATGCTTCCTCTAGAATACCACAACCCAAAGGAGTAGAGGGACCTCTATTAATCAAATATACTACATTATTGACAGCCTCCACCCACATGTGTAAGGGCAACCCAGCATGCAACCTCATGCTCCTTGCACGCTCCATTATAGTCCTGTTCATGCGTTCAGCCACTCCATTTTCCTATGGAGTCCTTGGAACAGTTTTTTGTCTATGAATACCATTAGTGGAGCAATAATCTTCAAATTCATGACTACAATACACACCACCATTATCAGATCTGAGACATTTTAATTTCTTACCAGTCTCATTTTCAACCAAGCATTTCCATTTCTTAAAAGTTTGAAATACATCAAATTTCTGTCTAAGGAAATAAACCCATACTTTTCTAGTTGCATCATCAATAAATGTAACATAATAATGAGAGCCACCAAGGGAAGATACCTGGGCTGGTCCCCATACATCTGTATGCACAAGCTCTAATTTCTCTTTTTTGTTTTCCTTCCCTGTCTTTATAAAACTCACTCTCTTTTGTTTTCCATACACACAACTTTCACAGAAATCCATATTCACACATTTTAGACCTAGTAAAACTTTCCTTGAATGAAGTACTTTCATACCTTTCTCACTCATGTGCCCAAGTCTATTGTGCCACAGCACTGTATTAGAATCTACAGCAGCTATTTGTTCTCCCTGCTCAACTGCAGTAATTGTTCCTGAATATTCATTTTTCTCTGAAACAATCAAAGTAGAAGGAACAATATGACCTATACAAAGATATAAGGTGCCTACTTTCACACCTTTTGCTACTACAAGGGAACCTTTTGAAACCTTCCAATTTTTATCATTAAAAGTAACTACACAACCCTCATCACCGAGTTGCCCTACTGAAATTAAATTTCTACTTAGTTTTGGAACATGTCTTACCTCATGTAGTAGCCAATGATTCCCATTCTGCAACTTAAAATTAATTTTTCCCTTTCCAAAAATCTGACAGGGTTCATTATCCCCCAAATAAACAAGCCCAAAATCCCCTTGGACATAATCAATGAAATAACCTCTATGAGGTGTAGCATGAAATGAAGCACCAAAATCTAAAACCCATGAATCATCAATACTCTCTAAAGACAGAAGCAAAGCATCCTCTTCAGATTTGTTACTTACCACATTTGCCTCCTTGTCTCCATCTGATTTATCTCCTTCATTTTTCTTTCGATTCCAGCAATCTTTCTTTTTGTGCCTTGGTTTCCAGCAGTACCAGCAATCATTTGGTCCTCTCGATTGAGACCTCCTCCCCTTTGACTTTCCTCTTGATTTCCCACGATTTCCAGAGTTACTTCCTCTTTCAGTCGTTCTGCCCCTGCTTTGTGCATTTAAAGCACTTCCTGATGTAGATCCACTTGAGGATTTTCTACGAGTTTCCTCACTTAAAATAACACCGATCACATCATCATATTTTAGGGTACTAGATCCAGGAACAAAATTACTCACCGCCATTACCAAGCCATTCCAGCTTTCAGGCAAAGAACACAAAATCAAGAGAGCCCTAATTTCTTCATCAAAATTGATACCCACAGAAGATAATTGACTAGTAATAGTATTAAACTCATTTAAATGATCTGCAACAGATCCACCTTCTTCCATTTTCATATTAAATAAACGCTTCATGAGAAATACCTTGTTTGAAGTGGAGGGCTTTTCATACAGTGTCGCTAGGGTTTTCATCAAATCTTCTGTCGTCTTTACTTTTGTAATATTAAATGCCACCGATGGTGCCAAGCATAACCGAATGCTTCTGAGTGCCTTTCTGTCCAAAAGATCCCATTCAGCCTTTGACATAGTTCCCTCATTCTTGGCTTTTCCTTCCAACGGCTTCCATAAATCCTTTTGATATAAATAGTCTTCCATTTGCATCTTCCATAACTGGAAGTTCTGCCCATTAAACCTGTCAACCCTCAACTTACCCTCATCTTCCATCGCTTCCACTCAGCTGTGAGACTCCCACTTAACCGTGAGACTTTCCTACAGAGGATAACTAAAAGACAACCTTTCTCTGATACCACTTGTTAGGATAAACCACAGACAGAAATAAAAAAACTACATGCAAATATAACCAATAACAAAAAAAATAATAGAACACACATAAATGAACACAAGGCACCAAGATTTAACGTGGTTCACCCAATCCCTGGTCTATGTCCACCAAATAGCAAGTCTAGTCTTATTACAATCCAATGATTACAACCTGATTACAATCTGTAATCCCTTACAGCTCAATACCGCCGCAAGAACCAATTTCGCATCACAACATAATGAAAAATATCCAACCCTAAGCCCTTTTATACAAGTATTAAACCGCTTTAGGGTTATAACATGTCGGCCATATGTCAGCCATAATATATCACTATTAATGAAGTATGTACAGTACTTTCTTGATCAGTCACCACAATCTAACAGTATGAGCAATCAATGAGATAGGATGAACTTGGGACTAGGGTTTACCAAGCTACTTGGAGCTAACAAAGAAGATAGTTTAGTCCATGAAAAATGGATGGAGAGATGTACTAGTTGGTGACTTTGTACTGGCCAACACTATGAGTTTTAGCATCAACTAAGATGGGGCTACAAAATCAAAATGGAGTAAAATCTCCAAAAAGAGAAAGATTTTATTGTAGGTATTAAAAAATGATCCTATAACACCTGACATTGTATCCATACCTCACATGAGCTCTTCAATATGCACCATAAAAGTTTGTTTCCCTATGGCATTTAGTGACTCTCAAGATCAATTCCATTTGGCATGCCTAAGAATGTTCAAATGGTAAATGAGATGAGACGAGCTTGGGAGTAGGTTTTAATTGACCACTTAGAGCTAATAGAGTAGTTAGTTTGGTCCCATGATGAACAATTAGAGAGATTCAATGGTTGGAAACTTTGTACTAGCCAACACTACAAGTTTTAGCATCACCTGAGATAGGGCCACAAAATCAAAATAGAATCCAATATCCAAAAAGTGAGAGAGGTTATTAGAGGTGTCGACAACATGATCTTGTAGCACCTAGAATTGCATCCATATCTCACACAAGCTCCAATATATGCCCCATAAAAGTTTGCTACCCTATGATACTTAGTAACTCTTAGGATGAATTTCATTTGGCATGCCTAAGAATGTTCAAGAGGTCAATGTAATGAGATGAGCTTAGGACTAAGTCTTACCTAGCCACTCAAAGTCAACTAAGCAGACAGGTTAGTCCAATGATGAACGATTAGAGAGATTCACCAGTTGGCAACTTTGTACTGATCAACACTACAAATTTTAGCATCACCCGAGATGGGGCTACAAAATCAAAATAGAATCTAATTTGCAAAAAATAGGTGAGGTTATTGTAGTTTTTGACAACATGAACTTGTAGCACCTAGAATTACATCTAAACCTTGCATGAACTCCAAGACACACCATGTCAAATTTCATTTCCCTATGGCATTTAATAACTCTCAAGGTCAATTCCATTTGGCATGCCTGAGAATGTGACAACCTTGGGACTCAAGTTAACCCAACCACTAAAAGCTAATAGATTAGACAATTCAATCCCATGACAAATGGTTAGAGACATTCACTAGTTGGCAACTTTGTACTGACCAACACTATAAGTTTTTTTGCATCACCTGAGATGGGGCTATAAAATTAAAATGGAATGCAATCTCCAAAAAGAGAGAGAGAGAGGTTATTGTAGGTATTGACAACATGACCCTATAGAATCTAGCATTGCATCCATATGTCATATGAGCTATGAGATACACCCCATCAAATTTTATTTCCCTATGACATTTACTCACTCTTAAGGTCAATTTCATTCAACATGCCTAAGAACGTTCAAGCAATCAATGAGATTGGATGAGCTTGGGACTAGGGTTTACTCGGCTGCTCAAAGCTAATAGAGTAGACAATTTGGTCCCATGATGAATGGTTAGAGAGATTCACCAGTTGGCAACTTTGTATTGGCCAACACTACAGGTTTTAGCATCATTCAAGATGAGGCCACAAAATCAAAAAAGAATCCAATCTCCAAAAAGTGAGAGGGACTATTGTAGATGTTGACAACATTTTCATATAGCACTTGACATTGCATCCATACCTCACACAAGCCCTGAGATATGCCCTATTATAGTTGGTTGTCCTATGGCATTTAGTGACTCTAAGGGTCAATTATATTCTATGTGCCCAAGAACATTTGAGAAATCAACAAGATAGGATGAGCTTGGGACTATGGTTTACCCAATCACTTAGACCTAACAAAGAAGATAGTTTGGTCCCATGACAAATGGATAGAGAGATTCACTAGTTGGTGACTTTGTACTAGCCAAAAGTACAAGTTTCAACATCACCCAAGATAGGGCCACAAAATCAAAATAGAAATCAATCTCCAAAAAGAGTGGTTATTGTAGATGTTGACAACATGGGCCTATAGCTCCTAGCATTGCACCAATTCATTGCACAAGCTTTGAGATATGCCCTGTCAAAATTCATTACTGTATGGCATTTAGTGAATCTTAGGGTCAATTTCATTCAGCATGCTTGAGAACATTTGAGTAGTCAATAGGATAGGACAAGCCTGTGACTAGGGTTTACGTAGCTATTCAAAGCTAATGGATTAGATAGTCCAGTCCCACAATGAATGATTAGAGAGATTCACTAGTTGGTGACTTTTTAATGGCCAACATCACAAGTTTAAATATAACCAAAGATGGGGCCGCAAAATCAAAAAAAAATTCAATCTCTGAAAAGTGAGAGAAGTTATTGTAGGTATTGATAACATGATCTTATAGAACCTAACATTGCATCCATACCTCACATGAACTCTAAGATATGCCTTGTCAAAGTTTTCTGCCCTATGGCATTTAGTGACTCTCAGGGTCTCAAGTATATAAATGTTACATCAAATATTTTTTAATTATATTCAATCTAATGAACCTTTTGGATCTGCTCTACATTTTAATGTCTCAAGTATTGCCTCATGGTCTGACTCGCAAACCTTCCAAAGAGTCTTACTATGTGGTTTTCCTCCATATTGAATCAAGTGGACCTTTGACACGACAACAAGGTTTGAATAATGAAGAACATTCCTCTATGTTTGCTAATCCTTGAATAACCACTAATTAGGGTTCTTCATAGAATATCATCTAAGTTATGTACCGGTTACAACCACCACACCTATATGTTACTCTAAGCCTTCACTGTTTGTAACTAAGTGATCCAAAAAAATTGGCTTGAACATAATGACACAAATAATAATATATCACTTCTTCATTGTCTTCAAGTGCAATAACAACAAAAACATGGCATGCAGTGATAAATGTACATAATGTGGTCATTAATTCAACAAATACTTGGGTTAGTGCAAGAAGTTGGGTCTCACTTTTGGCCAAAAAGTGAAAGTGTTTTTCCTATTTTTGAAATATTTTTTCAATTGATGCCAAAATTTGAGTCATTTAGAGATTAAATATTAAAAAACTTCAGAATTAAAAATTGTACTGCTTGGAATCTTCTTTTTGAATATGTAATTTATTTGTATACCCATATGATGGATTATTTTTTTGATATGGATCTTCAAAAACCACTTTTTCAAAATGTTTGTTTCAGGACCATACCACGTTCATGTACTGACACCATAATTTGACACAAATGAATGATTTTTTGTAAATCCTTTTAAATGGAGTTACCTGACACACCAAAGATTGATGAGAATATTTTTCTTGAATTTTTTAATGAATTTTTTTTTTATTAATTTTTAATTGGCTATAAAGGAAAATTTTAAAACCTCTCGTGTAAGGACAGCATAATTTGATCAAAATTTCACTTTTTCATTTTTCTTTTTTAAACTTCAAAAGAATTGAATGTAGATTGATGACATATAAATTAATTTAAGAAAAATTATAAAATAAAAAAGTTATTAAATTTTTAGTGAACGTTGCTATTTTACATTTAGGTACCACCTTTGATTAAAAAATAATACAAAAACAATAAATAAAATCATAACACTATAAAATTTATATTTCTAAAATCAAGACAGTGACAGCTCTAATGGGTTTTTGTTTTGTAAAAAAATTTGATCAAGAAGACCCTCTAAAAATTATGGCAAGGCATGAATTTGTCAGTTCAATGCCTTAGCCAAATCTTGAGAGGCCAAGGCATAGGCTTAGTCTCACCAAGCCTGTCCCAAACCAAAATCTGAGGCAAGAAAAAAAAATCCCGCCTCTTGTAAGAAATGAGCACCTGTTATTTGAATTTCAAAAAATGGGTACCCATTTTGAAAAGCTAAAAGTGGCATGTAAAATCTATTGAAAACTTAAAAGTTTGAATTTTTAAGAAATGGGTACCCGATTTTTAAAAATAATGGGTGCCCATTTTTTAAAATCGGGTACCCATTTCTAAGAGGTCTCATTCTGCGAATTTGACTTCCGCAAAATTGTGACCCAACTTTGTGCATTCACCCACCTAGGTAAAAGTTATAAAGTTACATATTGATATTGCATGTATATATATATATATATATATATATATATATATATATATAACCAGGTATCGGTATGTGCAGGATCACAGTGTGCCAAAAAGTGGCGATATGAAAAAAAAAAGAGTTTGAAGATGTTTAAAAGAGCTTCAAAATCTGCTTTGACTTTTTTTCACCTATCTAGATACCAAACCTGAAAAGTAAGGCCGAGCCTTATCAAATATCCAATTTGATATCGGATATCCGATAATTAACATAATAATATTATCATAATATAATAATTATAATTATTATACTATAATATAATATTATTATTATTATATTATAATAATATAAAAATATTATATTATAATAGTATAATATATTATGTAATATTATATATATAACACTATAAAATTTATATTATAATATATGGTAATGTAATATAATATATATATAATATAATATAATATAATATAAATTATAATATAATGTAATATAATATATATAATATAATATAATAATAAAAATGTAATATATTACAATATAATATATAATAAAAAAGTATAATATATTATAAATTATAATATTATAATATATTACATTATAATAATATTATTATATTATAATAATACATTATATTATAATAATATAATAATACATTATATTATAATAATATAATAATATATTATATTATAATATATAGTAATGTAATATAATATATATAAAATATAATATAATAATAAAAATGTAATATATTATAATATAATATATAATAAAAAAGTAGTATATTATAAAATATATGCAACGAATATCAGATATCTGATACTTACGACATTACATATATAAAAAATCATAGACTCGTGGGCCCTTATTTCCCATATTTGGAGGCCAGTATTTGCACTGCAATCAGATATCGGATATCAAGGCATGTTTTTTTTTTGTTTTTTAACTCATTTTTAACCTAAATTCAATAGATTTTAGCATGATTTTGTTTGTTTTAGTTGAATCTAGGGTTTTTTTGAAAAAAATTGTTAAAATTAAGTTTTTTTAAAAATATATATATTACATTTTCCAATTCAATAAGAATGGTTGATCAAAATGATGACAGTGAGGTCGAGAATAATTTTCCTCATAACCCCCCACCAAACGATCTAGTACCCCCACAAAACTGTCCACCAAATGATCCTCTAACCCCTCAAAACCCTCCTCGAATCAAGGATTTGATAAATGAAAATCTCACCAAATTGAGAGATTTGCATAGAACATATAATAATGTACCTACATTGGCTCCTATGTTATCCATGTTAAACACCATAGTGGATAACATTGAAACCCTTACGAACTCACAAAATACCACTCTTTGTTGGCGTGATGAAATGCATGAGATGTTTGATGATGGTTTGGACTATGATGAGGTTACGACCCTCAATATAACCAAAGAGGATTTGGCTAGCCTTTTTGTGAACCCAAAAATGAGTTTACCAATAGACCCAAAAAAATTCAAACTATTGATTAAATGGTGCACAAATGATGCCATACGTGCAAACTTTTGGAATTGTTGGTGGATGGTCTTTGATATCCCTCCACATGGCAATTTAGACATACCATTTTATTTTCTTAGAAAATTATATGCAAAATTTGTGTTGAAACTTAAAGTGAACTATTGGAGCATGAAGCCCAACATGGGCTTAGGACTAGGAGCTCCTCAGGATAGACCCTCTTTCCAGTAGAAGAAAGCTGACACTTTTGTCCCCCCCACTGATATCTCCCCCCCTCCTCGAGTGCAACATCTAGATATTATGGCAGAGGCTAGCTCTCAGACCATCAAAACCATTCATAGGCTGAGTAGCCTAGGTTAGTCCTGCCTCCTCGTGTTGATGATGTTGGTGCCAGTTCATCATTTGCTAGCTCATCACATGTTTGTGTGCCTCACACTTGCATTACGTGCAACTGGGTCCCATAGGTGATCTTCCTGAGTATCATTTTGTATTAGACGAGGATACACCAGACACATGCGCAAAGGCTACAAACCTTGATGTGAGAGAGGAGGGGAATGCAGAGGCATGGACTCCTTCCGTGTCGGTATGTGTATACATTTTTTTGTTATGACATATGCGATTTAAAGTTGATTTTTATAATAGAGTAATTTTAATTTTTAAGCCATACTAACTTTTACATGTATGTGATCTTCATCCATGTTTAGTTGATGACCAAGGAGGAGCTCAAACAGATTGATGATGCCACACTCTCAGCCATTTCATTTGGCCTTGAGACATCTACGGTACATTATGTTTTGTTCACATTTGTTTTTCTATTTGATATTGTAGCATATATGGTTGCTAATCTTTCTTTTATTTGGCAAGTACCACCTATCCCAGGGAGACAAAGTGTGGGGGGTGAGCCAACATGCATTGACAAAGGAAAGTTAATTAGGTTCTTTCTATTTGATTAAATGTCAATGCATTATTGTAAAAATTTTGTGGTAATCCTATTAAATTACATTCTTTATTGTATATAGGGCATGACTACTGGTGATGAGCCTGTACAGATTCTGTGTCATAGACCATCAATGATTTCCATTCGCACTAAGAGCTCCATTGTATGTATAAGTATCATTTATTTTTTATTTTTCTTATCTTCATAAACAAATTCAAAATTTATTTCCATGATATTAACAACTACTATTTTGTATCTCATAGGAGACTCCTAGTGCACATGAGGTTCGGTGGGAGAGTTATGTAGATTTGATTATGTGGCCACTCTCTCCTAAGGAGGAGCCTACAATAGTAAGTTGTAGTTTGAATTCATGATAGTTTAAATATGTTATAAATTTAGCATGCTATGAATTATAATGTTATATTCTAAATTGTAGATTCATCTAAAAAATGTATTTGAACATATACAACCCACAATTAACAAGATACAAGCATTGCTGAGGGCATACGAGAGGACTCCTAACCAGTGTAGGAGGTCGACGAGAGAGGTATTTACTCTAAAATTTTGATACTATAAATCTTCATTACAAAAAAGATCATTATGTATTTGAGTAATTCAATGTTAGATACAAAGAATCACATAATTTTAGTAGTCTAACTTTGGGTTTTCCTTTTTTGTTTATGTAGGAGGCATCCAATCCGCCTAGTGCAGTGAAGAGGCCACATTTTGATCATCCACCAGTACCCTAAGATAGTATAGTTTTCATAGGATGCATCATGAGACATTTTGAGATGGCATATGCCACATTGTATACAAAAACATTGATATTATACACATTCTGATGGCATGATCAGCCACATTTTGTATATGGATCTATGTATTTTGATACATATTTGAGTACTTTGTCTATGGATACATGATCTTTGATATATATTTGTGTATAATTTTGTCTATGGATACATGTATTTTGATATATATTTTTGTCATTTATGTGCACAATGATATACATATTAATTTAGTATCTAGTATTGTTCAATTTATCATGGATCATGTGTATTTTTCATGTTTATGGAATATCATTAATTTTGATTATGTTTTTTATATTCGATTCAAATGCAATAATTTTTGAATAACATTTTAACAACCTTTATTATCAAATTTGGATGCCATGTATAATTTGAAGTACTATCATGACATAAATACATGTGTTAACCTCCTACACAAGATTCAAATAACCCCAAATCTAATTTTAAACTCCACCTTCAACATTGAAACTAACTCTTGGCTTCAAATCTAATCTCAACATAGTTAAGGACTCCACTCCTCAACCTTGGATTCTATTCTCAACCACCAAGTCATTCATAGATTCATAATCTTTGATAACTAGCACTTCACTTTGTTACTATCCTCATACTACAACTTTTCAGTTTCAACATAACCTCAAAATATCTCAACTTAAAGTACTTGATTGGATAGTTCATCAATAGCCCTCACAAGCTTTGAGTTATTTTAGGCTTCAACATCACTATCCTGTAGCATTCAACGATTCATCGATAGCCCTCACGAGCTCTAAGTTATGACCCTTAGAAGATTGACCTTAAAATGAACTTAGAGCACCTTGGACACTCTTAGATATGAGGTGGTCGCGGATGATGGATGGTCTCTATGGCTAGAACAAGGGTGTCACTAAGGTTCACCCACCCACCCGAAGCTAATGGCACTGATGATTCGATGCCAAGATCAGCAATTTCAAAGTTACACTGTGGTGCACCTATGAATTGAGGCACACTGCGAGTTTTGGCATCAAGCGAGATTGCTATGCCCAATCCATATGGAATGTGATCTCTTGAAAATGAGATAGGTTATTTTAGGTCTTAGAATCACCATCCTATAACATTTGATAGTTCATCAATAACCCTCACAAGCTCTAAGTTATGACCCTCGAAAGATTGACCTCAAAACACACTTAGACCACCTGGGAGACTCCTCGGTACAGGGTGGCCATGGATGATGGATGGTCTTCGTGGCTAGAACAAGAGTGTGACTAGGGTTCACCCACCCACCTAGAGCTAATGTTGCTGACAATTTGATGCCAAGATCAATGGTTTCAAAGTTACGTTTTGGTGCACCTATGAATTGAGGCACACTGCGAGTTTTGGCATCGAGGAAGATCGCTATGCTGAATCCAAACAGAATGCAATCTCTCAAAAATGAGATAATTTATTTTAAGTCTTAGCATTTCTATCCTATAGCATTTGACAGTTCATTGATAACCCTCATGAGCTCTGAGTTATGACCCTCAAAAGATTGACCTCGAAATGCACTTAGAGCACCTTGAAGACTCTTCAGTACAGGGTGGCCGCGGACGATGGATGGTCTTCATGGCTAGAACAAGAGTGTGAATAGGGTTCACCCACCCACCTAGAGCTAATGGTGCTAACAATTCAATGCCAAGATCAATGGTTTCAAAGTCACACTGTGGTGCACCTATGAACTGAGGCATATTGCAAGTTTCGACATTGAGCAAGATCGCTGTGGCAAATCCAAACGAGATGTGATATCTCAAAAATGAAATAATTTATTTTAGGTCTCAGTATCACTATCCTGTAGCATTTGATATTTCATTGATAGCCCTCACGAGCTCTGAGTTATGACCCTCAGAACATTGACCTCGAAATGCACTTAGAGCACCTTGGAGACTCCTCGGTACGAGGTGGCCGCAGATGATGGATGGTCTCCATGGCCAGAACAAGGGTGTCACTAGGGTTCACCCACCCACCTGGAGCTAATGGTGCTAATGATTTGATGCCAAGATCAGCAGTTTCAAAGTTACGTTGTGGTGCACCTATGAACTGAGGCACACTATGAGTTTTAGCATCGAGCGAGATCACTATGTAGAATCCAAACGAAATGTGTTCTCTCAAAAATGAGATAGGTTATTTTAGGCCTTAGCATCACCATCTTGTAGCATTCAACAATTCATTTATATCCCTCACGAGATCCGAGGTATAACCCTCAAAAGATCAACCTTGAAACACACTTAGAGCACCTTGGAGACTCCTCGGTATGGGGTGGCCATAGATGATGGATGGTCTCCATGGCCAGAACAAGGGTTTCACTAGGGTTCACCCACCCAAACAAAGCTAATGGCGCTGATGATTCAATGCCAAGATCAATAGTTTCAAAGTTACGTTGCAGTGCACCTCTCAACTGAGGCACACTGTGAGTTTTGTCATCTAATGAGATTGGTGTGCCAAATCCAAACAGAATGTGATCTCTCAAAAATGAGATAGGTTATTTTAGGCCTCAGCATCACTATCTTGTAGCATTCAAAAATTCATTGATAGCCCTCACGAGTTTTGAGTTATGACCCTTGGAAGATCAACCTCAAAACACACTTAGAGCACCTTGGAGACTCCTCAGTACGGGGTGGCCATGAATGATGGATGGTCTCCATGGCTAGAATAAGGATGTCACTAGGGTTCACCTACCCACTCAGAGCTAATGGAAATGATTATTTGATGCCAAGATCAACGGTTTCAAAGTTATGCTCTAGTGCACCTATGAACTGAGGCATACTATGAGTTTTGGCATCGAGCAAGATCACTGTGCCGAATTCAAATGGAATATGATCTCTCAAAAATGAGATAGATTAATTTAGACCTTTGCATCACCATCCTGTAACATTTGATAGTTTATCAATAGCCCTCACGAGATCCGAGTTATGACCCTTTGAAGATCAACCTTGAAATGCACTTAGAGCACCTTGGAGACTCCTCGGTACGGGGTGGCCACAGACAATGGATGGTCTCCGTGCATAGAAAAAGGGTGTGAATAGGGTTCACCCACCCACATGGAGCTAATGGTGCTGACAATTCGATGCCAAGTTCAGAAGTTTCAAAGTTACGCTCTGGTGAACCTATGAACTGAGGCACACTACGAGTTTTGGCATCGAGTGAGATCATTGTGCCGAATATAAAATGAATTTCATCTCTTGAAAATGAGATACTTTATTTTAGGTCTCAACATCACCATCCTGTAGCATTCAATAGTTCATCAAAAGCCCTCACGAGCTCCAAGTTATAACCCTTAGAAGATTGACCTTGAAACGCACCTTGGAGACTCCTCAGCATGGGGTGGCCGCAGACGATGGATGGTCTCCATGGCTGGAACAAGGATATCACTAGGGTTCATCCACCCACTCAAAGCTAGTGGCATTGACAATTCAAACAATTCTAGGTGTCATGAATTATATTTTGAAAAGTTGTTAAGAAAATTGCAAAAGTTGGTAAGCAACTTTTTGCAAATTTTTGCGCTAAGACAAGTTTTATTGCGAATTTGTTTGCAAATGGACTCTACAAACACCTAGGGACCCTAATAATGTTCTAAACATCTAGACTTAACTAAAAAACATGGAATTTACCAAAAATGCACTTTATTAGACCAATTGATGGCCAAGGCTTATAGTTGCACCATGGGGTCTTGTGTCCATTACAAATGTGGATGGTCACAGGGAGATCATTAGATCTATCCCTAGACCTTATTACATCAAGAAAAGAAAAAAGATTAGGTACTTTGCACTAGTGTTCCATGTATTGATGTGATAAACAAGTGCATAGAATGGTTAGTGATTGTGCATACCTGATATATGTGTTACTTGATTTTTTTTTTTGATGAGATGTGGTTGGTATGTGATCGATTAACAAACTTTCTTAGCATGAGAATTGTTGTATAACCAATCCATTTTCCTAATAATTCAAATGGGTGTGCCTAAGGGCTCAACATGTTTGGGTGGTATTGAATCCACACAGAAATCACTTGCTTTTCTAGAGATGCTAAAGGGTGTATGCAAAGGAACTAGCATCCTTTAATATTGTAGAATTTCATTTTTGTGCATTTTTATGAATATGCATTTGGAAACATGTCATGCATTCTTGAAAATTATTTTTATTAGATGTAGTAGGTATGTGGATGATCAACAACCTTGTATTTCATTAATGTTATTGGACTAAGAACCAGTTTTCCTCTTAGTTGGAAAGGTGGGCTTAAGGATTCAACACTAATGGGTGATGTTGAACCACCTTGGTAATGACTAGTTCATTTGGGGAGGCTTGAGACTGCATGCAAAGGGATTCTTGTCGATTTTACTCTTGTTTCAATGGGTGGGTCTAAGAGCTCAACATGTTTTGGTGATGTTAAATCACCATATTACTGAATAGCTCATTTGGAAATGGTAGCTAACCAAAGCTTAGAAGATTATTTTTATAGCATTGTAAAAGTTTTTTGTGAGAACCTTGCTACTAAAAATTCAGAGTATATGTATTTTTCCTAATGATTCTAAGCATGAATGCAAGATGGATCCATTTCTCAAGAGCATTCAACAAGTTGATAGTTGTTATGAATTTTGAGCTACCTTAATAAATGGAGGGGACTCCTTGACAATGGATGATGCAAAGATGGCACAATGGAAGAAAGGATCAAGCCAACTCCTACACAACCTTCAAGGTTTTCACAAGGATTTAACAAAAGAGTTGGTCTACTTCCTTGAATGGATACTCCTCCTAACAAACACTAAAAAAGGTTTCTAGACTTACCTTAAACAAGTACGACCCAAAACCACATGCCAGAATTCACCCAAGAACAAAAGAACTCAACAATAGCACACAGTAGACCAAAATAGGCAGAGTATGATCAGAATGATGATATTCATTCAATAATGGATACAACCAACATGTTGGAGTACACTAGGAGTGCCTGAATATAAAGGCCTCAGGAGAGCTTCTAGAATGCCTAGAAGTTAGCACCATGACATGTCATACAACTAGGCACATGTCCACCAGATATGGATTATCCTCCATTAAGCACATGATTAAGTGCGATGATGTGAGGATAAGACTACAATGGTGTAGCACGAAAATCAGTGGAGTAGACAACATGTGCTAAATGAGGAGTGCAGAAAACTATGTTCTCACCATGACAACTAAGTGAATGATGCATACTCCTGTGTTGTAGACACCATGTGCCTAATTAGAGTTTCGTAACTCAATGAGAGTTCACAAACTCCTAAGTGTCTCACCTAAAATAATAATAAAATAATGCAAAATAATTAAATAATGCATTAACCTAAGTAAAACTTAAGTAAGTGTAATAAGTAAATACTTATTTACACCAACACCCCCCCTTAAGTGCAAGTTAGGGCAATGCCCTTAAGCTTACGCAATCTAGGATGAAATGCAAGATGGGTCCCAGCTACTAGGCCATGTTAGGTACCCATGTACATAATGATATGCAATCTCCCATAAAGCGGGGAAAGAGGGAAAACCTCATGGGAAAAACCCTCCCCCAAAAAGAGAGATAAAGAAGGATACATTGATGGATGGAGTAATCAGGACCCCCCCATTATGACATACATCCAATATATACATAAGAGAATGATGAGAAGAGGTAGAGAGACAGAATGGGTTCCCCCCCCAAAGAAGAATGCCAAACAATGAATGCTCCAATGAAGAAGCTGATCCAAGACTGCAAAATGGTGTTCCTCCCCTTAGGAAGAAACAAAGCCAAAGGTACAAATGAGATGCTTCCGTTGTGTGTGGAAAGAATCCCATGGATAAGTGATGTCTCTAAAACTTGCTCAACTAGCTGAAGAACCTGTCCCAAAGAACTGTCTGTCCCTACAACTGATGAAGAACCCTACTGCAACTGCTGATCATAAGAATCCACATTCACTTCAACCTGTAAGGATTGATCATGTAGAGAATGAACAAGAGAGTTTGATGGAACCCTCGTGACAACTGACGAAGGTAATTCTACATCAAGAAGAAGAGGCAGATCATGAATACTGTCCCCCAAATCTGTCACTGAACCTGTATCTGGAAGACTAAATGTACCCTGTTGTTTTGGACCTATCACTGTGGCTATGTATGCATGCGGACTGAACTGATGAAGTGACCTCTCACTGTATCTGTCGATAGAACTCCACGTCTCAAAAGTTGTTGAAGCACTATCGCTGGTGTCACTATCAGTATCCACACTGTATGATGTGCGAAGAGGAGTAGAGGTCAAGCTCAGAGAACTTTCCTCAAAATGTACATCCTTCTCCACAAAAATCTGATGTGTCTTAGGATCTAGAAGTCTATATGCCTTCACACTGTCTTCATAACCAATGAAAGTACAAGGCCGAGATGTCTGTGTCTTGTGACCCCTGGAAGATCTGTTTGCCCAAGCAGGACAACCGAAGACTCTAAAGTGTGTCACAATAGGTTTTCTACCACACCATGCCTCAAAAGGAGTTTTTCCATCTAAGGCGGGATGAGGAGAACGATTAAGAATGTGAGTGGCACTTGAGATTGCTTCGACTTCTAATGATGGATCTAGAGACTTGGCATGAATCATGCAACTTGCCATAGACTTAAGAGTTCGGATCATCAAAGCTGCAACATCTGTCTTATGCGAATTGAATGCTGAAGGAATCTGAAGATCAATGCCCTCATGTCTGCAAAAATCCTTAAGTCTTCTGTTCACATCCATGTTTCCATTGTCCATGCAGAGTACTTTGATGGACTTTCTGGATTGTCGTTCTACATGAGCCTTGAAGTCTAGAAATGCGTCCAAAACTTCACCCTTACTATGCAGAAAGTAGACCCAAGTGAACTTTGAAAAGTCATCAACTAAGGTAAGTATGTAGCAACCCTGGCTGAATGCAAAAGGACCTGCTAATATCATGTGAACCATTTGAAGAACAGTTGTTGCTCTAGAAGACTTCCCTCTTTGTAACTTCCCCTCTGGATGCATATCCACTGAATCTAATGAACACTTACCCTTAGAAAAGTTGATTTGAGGTAGACCTTTGACCATTTGGTATGTGCAAAGTTGTTGAAGATAGCGATAGTCAAGATGACCATACCGCTCATGCCATAATTGCATGTTTGAATGTGATTGAGATAACAAGGCCTTGGAAGGAGTCTTGGATACAAAATGCGAGAAAGAGTACAACCTCTTGTGATCATTCACTTTCCCTACTGCAACCAAGGAATTATCTTTAAGATTGTGCACTTGAACTGAGTCAGGAAGGAACTCAACTCTATGTCCATCTCCGAGGTGAGTAATTTGGTAGATTGAAAGGAGATTTGAAGTTAGGTTTGGAACATAGAGAACCTCTTGAAACTCTCCATTTTCCATCTCCACGTTTCCTTTTCCTTCAACTTCCATTTTGCTATCATTCCCCATGAAGATGTGTGATACCCTTGAGCGATTCAATGAAGAAAAATCCCCCTTTGAAGAACCTATATGATATGAGGCACCTGAGTCAAATATCCATTCCCTTGAAGAGTTTGCATTTGCCATGAGTGCTTGCCCTTTTTTCTTTGAATCTGAAGAAGATCCCTTCTCCTTGTAAGCATTAGGCAATGGAACATTATGTTTCTTAATGACGTTGGTCAATTCATCAATCTTTTTAAGATAGCAATCATGCTCTTCATGACCCATTTTCTTGCAATAAGAACACTTCTTCTTCTCCTTATTATTGTTGTCCCCTTTCTTGTTGGAATTTGAGGACTTTCCTTGTTGATTTGATTGTGGTGTTGTCTTTTCTACATCCTCAGATTTGCTCTTCCATTTCTTCTTACCCTTTCCTTTGTTTGAAGATTGTCTAGCTAAATGTTGAGAACCCTCATTGGCCACCAATGCTTTGGTCTGAGGTGATTTGAGAATCCCCATTATTTTCAACTTCTTTTCTTCATAATCCAATAGTTTAGCATATTCATCAAAAGTTATTTTCTTGTAGGCAGACCCTAAGGTAGTCTTTGAGGTGTTAAAAGAAGATACAAATGTGGAATATTCGGATGGCAGCTTGTTGTGAATAAGATAGATCAATCTGTCATCTTTGATAGAATTCCCACAATCAGTAAGCTTTGTCCTTAATTCATTCACCTTGATGATGAAGTCCTGTATGGATTCATACAACTTAGGATCTAAGGAAACTAGCTCATCTTCCATTTTAAACACATCGTCTTCAGACACTTTACCATAAAGGCTTTCGAGGGTATCCCAAGCTTCCTTGGATGTAGTACATTTTATGATTTGATACATGATCTTATCATCTACCCCCAAACATATATCACCTAGGGCTTTCCTATCCATGGCTACCCAATTAGAAATTTCACTTGTTGATACATTATCACCTGCTGGTTTAGGAAGAGTACCATCTACATATTGTGAAACTCCATTATGCATTAAGTGATACAACATTTTGATAGACCACGTAGCATAGTTATGAGGAGTTAACTTAGGAAACTTAAAGTTTCCCATGATGTAGAAAAATGAAAGAAATTTGCAGAAAAGAGAGAACACAACACCAAGAATACCCCCCCTTTTCACTAAATCAAGAAACCCCCCCAAAAGAGATGCTTTGGGCACTTTATCAGTAGTGCGATTACAATGGGCCACTTGACAAGTTAGGCCTTGTGGACTTCTGATGTTGCTTGTTACAACTTCTCAATAGAGTATAAATCTAAAACTTTACAATGTGCTACAAAACTGAAGCATTACAAAGCAAAGAAAGGCCCTATTCTGAAAGTGACAATTTTTTTCACACAATACTACAATCTGATGCCAGATCTAGAAAGTAGATGAAAAAATATTCACTTTCAAAAAAAACAGAACCTGTTTTCGACTCCAGATGTGCCCGTACAGAGCATCTGAAGTTGCAAAATGCAGGATTATCTAGGTACAGTTGCCAAAAAATGCAAATTCTAAAAAACCCGTGCACCAAAACCAAAAAATAGCTACACCACTAAAAAATTTAGAAAATTTTACCCAATTTCAAAAAAAAAATGGCACCTGATTTGGAGTCCAGATGTGCGAGTTATGGCCTCTTGAAGTCGGACGGCCAAAACCAAAATCAATTTGGTGAGGGGTTGCACCAGCAAAAGATGGGGTTAAATTTGACGGTCATACGGCCATCATTGTAGTTATAAAATGGCCTGTGATGACGTCCAAATGGGCATCAATTTTTAGGTCATAAAAATGATGATGTCAGCAGAAAACTGGCCCACTGGATGACGTGGTTGCTGACGTAGAGTTCTGTACTGTACGGAATTTGGCCTTTTTTGCCAATGTGTTAGTACGATTTGCTGACTGGGCAGGGATGTGATTTTTTGCAGTGCGGATCACGTGGCGACACCATGGCAAGTGATTGGGCACAGTGGTGTCAGGCAACGCTGACTAGGACGTGCGCTGTCGCTGGTGACTGTGCAGTCACGTAGATGATGAGGTGGCGAGCCTCTACAGCAAATTGCACCGCGTGGCATGGGATGATTGGTGATGGAGAAAGGTCGCCGAACTTTCACAGTTCCCAGAAATTTTCTTTTGCGATGCTGGAAACGTGCAAAAAGCATCGCCGGAGGTCTGGGTGGATGTCGGGTTTTGGATTGCCGATGTCGAGTGTGAACTGCCGACGATGGGATCAGTTGGAATGATCCCACATTGGTGGGTGTTGAAACTTCGTAGTTTTTAAAAGAAATGCGCCACGAGGTTAAAATAAACAATAGTGCTCACCATTGTTTGCTGGCCGCTGGTGAGTTGAGTTGTGCCGCTGAAAAGGTAGTTGGGGCTGGGTTTACAGAGTACGGCCTTGTTGATTAATAACTCTGCGAATATAAAATATATATCTGACCACAAAATAGCGACCATGGGTTGATAGTCCGGCACGCTAAAAATTTTCTCTGCTAATGTGTATAAAAAATTTTGAAAAAAAATACTAAATTCGAAAATTGCAGAGATTAAATTCAGATCCAAAAAACAATAATCAGATCAATGAAACAATCATACCCAATTTGCAAATCGGTGCCTTCGGGTGCCGGTTTGCAAAAAAAATTTGCCTCACGATCAACTTTCACCCAAGATAGGTGAATTTATAGTCAATCTTCACCGATTCAGCACTCCGGACGCAACGGAGAGGTCAGATTTGGCTCTAGACGCTCCCAATTTTTGTGGATCCTCCAAAATTGATGTGTTGAAGCATGTATGGTCTTGAACAGCTACATGATGAGAATCCTCCTCAGCTCTGATACCAAGTAAGAATTTGGCTTAGGCCAGAATTCACCCAAGAACAAAAGAACTCAACAATAGCACACAGTAGACCAAAATAGGCAGAGTATGATCAAAATGATGATATTCATTCAATAATGGATACAACCAACATGTTGGAGTACACTAGGAGTGTCTGAATATAAAGGCCTCAGGAGAGCTTCTAGAATGCCTAGAAGTTAGCACCATGACATGTCATACAACCAGGCACATGTCCACCAGATATGGATTATCCTTCATTAAGCATGGGATTAAGTGCGATGATGTGAGGATAAGACTACAATGGTGTAGCATGGAAATCAGTGGAGTAGACAACATGTGCTAAATGAGGAGTGCGAAAAACTGTGTTGTCACCATGACAACTAAGTGAATGATGCATACTCCTGTGTTGTAGACACCATGTGCCTAATTAGAGTTGCGTAACTCAATGAGAGTTCACAAACTCCTAAGTGTCTCACCTAAAATAATAATAAAATAATGCAAAATAATTAAATAATGCATTAACCTAAGTAAAACTTAAGTAAGTGTAATAAGTAAATACTTATTTACACCAACAAATGCAAATATGACAACCTCCCTCAAAATGGGCATAATGAGGATTTTTCTATTAGAAGTTACATTTTGAAAAGTTGTCAAGAAAATTGCAAAAGTTGCTAAGCAACTTTTTGCAATTTTTGTACTAAGACAATTTCTATTGTAAATTTTCTTGTAAATAGATTCCACAAACTCCTAGGGACCCTACTACTATTATAAATACCTAGACTACCTAGAAAACATAGAGATAACCAAAAATCCACTTTATTGGACCAATTGATGCCCAAGGCTTATAGTTGCACCATGGGGTCTTGTATCCATTACAAAAGTGGATGGTCATAGGGAGATCATTAGATCTATGCCTAGACCTTATAGGAGACAAGTTAATATCAGGGGGCAAATCAATTTGGTAAGCATTGTTGCCACACTTTTTACCAATGGAAGAAGAGTTGGCATGTTGTAATAATGCATGGTAACCATGATTAACCAACAAAAAGGAGAAACATGATGAACCATGATGCACTTGAACATGAAGACGATTATGGAGCAGATCAAATGCAACATGTTGCTTCAGTCCCAAATGGTGACAATATACAAGGGTTTGACTTTGACAATATACAAGATCACATTATTAGAATAAAATAATAAGTAAAATATACAATGGAAACCTCACACCATAAAAAATAATGAAATGCATTGATAAGACTTGTAGCAAAAGGCTTACACAATATTAGCATCATAAAATCACTTTTTGTTTCAATGCCTCATTGCGAAGGAGTATTCAAACTTATTGACACCTTCCCCAAATTATTTTTTTAAAAATCAAGTATTCTAATTGTTCATCTATACTTTCTAGATTTTTCTTATTTGATTCGTTTGATAAAAATAGTTTTAATAATCATAATGTCAGCTCTATGTCAAATATGAAAAAATCCAAACTTTTAATAAGATATCCGCAAGCAATTATCTTTCATATAGTTATAAATGCTCTTAAAATTTCCTTATAGCCTTGTATCACATGGAAATATGATTTTCAAGAACTTGTTCAATATTTTCCTCTTATAATTCCTTACAAAGAACCTACCAAAATACAAATTAGAATGTGCAACTAATTTAACCTGTCTTTTTCATTATTACAAAAACCATATACAAAAAATGTTCACATTTTACATTATAATGCATCATAAATCTTAGGAATTCTCCAACACCAACACCACACCACCACCACCACACCCCCCCCCCCCCCCCCCCAACTCTTCATGATGTGCCTACATTCCAATATCATAAAAAAATTAGTAACTTATATCAGTTCATTGAATCATTATGAAGAAAATAACATAAGAAGTAAATATACCTAGTCGAGTGTTCCAATAGGGTCCTCTCTCTGTTTTAGGGTCTCCAACAGGGCTTCCTGATTAGCATTAGTAATAGTAAAAAGTTCTTTTACTTTTTTTCTTCCTTGATGCTTTAACAAATTTACATTTTTTGCTATAATAAGATATGAATATATGAGAATTATTTTGTGCTTCTAATAGTCTTCAAATATAGGAATTATGTTCCTTTTAAGCATGTATGTCTGCAGCCATGTTCCAGCAACAACTACTAAACCAGTAGGATATGTGAATCCATCATCACATGTGATCGGTTGTGCAAGGTTTTGTTTACCTCTTACACAACGTGCTAACCAATAATCAAATTTCTCATCGTTCTCCTATGGTGCAACCAATGCAAAGACATGTCCTAGTTGAAGTAGATCTAATAGATGGTTATGCTCAAGTGAACTTTCCATGTCATCATTTCTGATAGTAAGATAATGTGGAGCCCATGTGTCCACCCACTCACTTGACTCACAGTGATCCTAATCATACTAAAAACAACTAGGACAAAAGCAAGCTAGCTATTGTGTCCAAATGGTCCATGTACTAGAATCAGAGCTCTGGAATGAATGCATTTTTGATGAGTCTCTCACTATAGCACAATCTGATCTATCAGCTATGCACCCTTCCTCAACCAACCAAAAGAACCTGTGTACCATTGAATCAAGAGTCCCCCTTGTGATAATGGTAAACTACACCAATTAACAAAGCTACGAGCATCAAGAAGCTCTGCTGCTGAAATCTTTAGTTGCTCCTTAACTAGATCTCTCTTCACACATGCAACTACTCCATCATGTTCCCCTTTTGCATGGCCAGACTCAAAAAACTCTAAATATGAGGCACCCCTCTCTCTACATGCATCCTACACAACCAATAAAACATGCGAGCATTCTTGAATTGACCTGTACAGTTATCTGACCAAATGATATGTCTATCCATAGCAATTGCATGCTCATGTAAGAAATCAAAATAATTCTCGAAACAATGTTGCACAAACTTGTGAGAGTGAGATCTATCATCAATCATATAAAAATGATACTCTCTAATAATCTTCTGATTATCTTCCGCACTATCAGGGGCATATCTATATGTTATGTGAATGAAAATAACAATTTGAATGGAGTTGTAATACTAAGATTGTGTCTCATTTTGAGGTTGCAATGTTTAGTTCTCAGCAAAATCAACAACTTATATAATGGTGCCAATAGAAAAAGTCTCCTTACACATTCTATATTATTGATCCAATCACTAAGACCTATGACTATGTCTTGCATACTTGTAGAAAATATTTGCCTTGAAATCTGAAATAAAACTAGCCACACTAATATCTTTTCCAACCAATTCACATCTAGAGCTCTCACCCCTACTCTTCAATGTGTATTTCACTGTTTCATATACCTTTATTTTCACTATTGTCTTTCCAAGATCTTTTTTGCACCCCTCATGGAAACATGTGTCAAACTTGAATAAGCCACCACATTCTAAACACTTTTCATTTAAGCAAGCATTTCTATTAAAGAAACAACCATCAACTCTATGACATAAAAGGTGATCTAGCAAGTCTCTTAATGATTTTGGAAGCCTGCTAGCACCACAATCCTCCAACATTTCTTTACTATGCAAAGAAGAACGGATGGAGCATAATAATTCATGATGCATAGAAAACTCAACATGATATTTGCAACAACATGTATTTCAAATTTTAAGTGGCACACAATAAAATGGCTTCAAAGATTCAAAAGCCCTTTCTGATATATGAAGACCTGGATGACTCTCTCTAAATTTTTTGAACAACATAGTTTGACTTACCTCCAAATAGTGTTTAGGATGTTGCGTGCGGTCTGTGATACCAATTCTCAACTTTAACATGTCTTTAGCATTGGGTGATCATGAGCTAGAGTGCCAAAATTGTGTAATTTCTTCCTTCACATCATCAGATAGCTTCTTATCAAAATGTGGAAGTCTCAACCAAATGCCCATGTTTCATTTTCAAGAGGGTCATCAATTTTTTGTCATCAAGTAAGTTTTCTTCTCAAAGTAGTACGATTTAGATTCAAATCAATACAAGTTTGTCTCATATATCTACCCTTTATCAAATGATGATTTACCAAAGAGGTTGTAATAACTCTTCAATCAGCTCTATTATCCTTCTCCCTGCTATTTTTCCCAATGCTATTGAGAGCACTAAAAATATTCTTCACAATAATGGCATTTCTTTCCAACTTTTTATTAACACAAATCTTGAATTTGGAAAGCATAGGTCTCATCTTTTGCATCTTTAATAAGTGCATGAAAAGTTGACATTGCTCCACCACTGTCTTGTTGCCAAAAAACATCTTATATAGTCTTGAATCCCATAACCCAATGATTCTTTCTAATTTTTTCCCTTCCAAAATAGTAATAATCATTTCATCAATTTCAATTATCCATTTTGGTGTTCTAGAACCTTCAGTTCAATTATAATTAGGAGATATGTAAGGTTCATGTGCATTAGGTTCTTGTGCATTGTCATGTTCGACATGGTCAATTATACAATTTGTATTATGACCTAGTAGCATTTCATCCTTGAAATTTTCAATTCTGGCATTATCGATTTCAATAGGTACATTTTCATTCCCCAACTGTACATATTCATTATCTGACTCTATGATTTCACCTTCGACTAATTCATTATCAACTTGACTGATATTTAACATACCTTGTCTTTTTCTTGAGTGTTCCATTTTGTCCCTTTCCCTATATGCCACAATGTCTTCATTGGATACCTACCTTTTGCATTTAGCCTTTCGACGACTGTTGCTCCCCATTCAGATGACAATATCTGACATCTAGGGTTATATTTTCAAACTTTTTTTGATTGTTTGGGCCCCAAAACATGACTTTTTGTAAAACCCGTGAAAAAAATCTCAAAAAGTGATGTTGTTGGGTTTGCATGGACAGGGAATATGTTGGAAAATGATGCTAGTTATATCGGATTTTCGATTTGAAATCAGATATCAAATATCAAATTGGATATTCGATATGCCACAAGAAGAATTTGGAGGGAAAAACAAATATGGGTTATAGTTTGTGAGTTATCAATTATTTGAGTTATATTACTATGTAAAGATATATTATAATATATTTTATATATAATAATGTAACTTAAAGATATAGCATATAATCTATTAATATATAATAATATATTATGTTATTCTTATTATAATCTATAAATATAATATATATTATTATATTATATTATTATTATTTTTACTATATTTTTATTACATTTAATAACGTAATATATAATATATATATATATATGTTATTAATATATATTATTATTATTATAATCTATAATATATTAGTATTATTATGACCTATGTTATTAATATATAATAATATATTATGTTATTAGTATTATAATCTATAAATATAAAATATATATATATATATAATCGTTCATATGTGTTGAAGGGGGTCATAAGGTGACCTATGACCCCTTTCGACCCATTACATGATGACATATGTCCCTAGGGGTCCTAGGACCCCTATGGACATATCGCAATCCTTCATATGGGTCGAAGGGGGTCATAGGTCTTCGACCCATTACATGATGACATATATCACAATCCTTCATATGGGTCGAAGGGGGTCATAGGTCACCTATGACCCCCTTCGACCCATTACATGACAACATATGTCCCTAGGGGTCCTAGGACCCCTAGGGACATATCACAATCCTTCATATGGGTCGAAGGGGATCATAGGGTGACCTATGACCCCCTTCGACCCATTACATGACAACATATGTCCCTAGGGGTCCTAGGACCCCAAGGGACATATCACAATCCTTCATATGGGTCGAAGGGGGTCATAGGGTGACCTAAGACCCCCTTTGACCCATTACATGATGACATATGTCCTTAGGGGTCCCAAGACCCCAAGGGACATATTACAATCATTCATAGGGTGACCTATGACCCCCTTCGACCCATTACATGATGACATATGTCCTTAGGGGTCGTAGGACCCCAAGGTACATATTAGAATCATTCATATGGATCGAAGGGGGTCATAGGGTGACTTATGATCCGCTTTGACCTATTACATGATGGCATATGTCCCTAGGGGTCCTAGGACCCCTAAGGACATATTAAAATCCTTCATATGGGTTGAAGGGTGTCATAGGGTGACCTATGACCCCCTTCAACCCATTACATGAGGACATATGTCCCTAGGGGTCCTAGGACCCCTAGGGACATATTAGAATCCTTCATATGGGTCGAAGGGACAATATTATATTTAATAATTATATTATATTATATATTTTAATATAATAATAATATATTATTAGATTATATAACAATAATAATCATATATGTTACTAGATTATAGATTTAATAATAATAATAACCATGTATATTATTATATAGAATAATTTTGTCATATAATACTACTATATATATTTAATAATAATAATATATATCATATATATCATTATATTATATTTAGAACTATATTATATTTAATAATAATAATCATACATATTACTATAATGTAATAATAATTATAATATTAATGTCCACACTTTCATGAAATAAATTTCCTCTAAAACTATGTAAAGTTACCCTCTTAAGTTTATTTCCTTTTAAATTTGTCACCCTCCAAATTTAAATTTCAAAAAAATCTCCCTTTTGAAATTTCCCTCCAAATATCAGTGTAAAGTTGTCGGGCCTAATCGGATATCCGATTAGGCCTGGTATTTACCAAGCCTATATGGTCAAACCAAAAAACGTATTTGAGAAGGTTTTCAGTGACACTTAGACTTTGGGTAGCCATCTGACAATGTTATTTTGATCAAAATTGAACGAAACAAAAGGGTTTTTTAATATCACTCTTGAGATTCCATTGATATAATTACTGTCAAATTTTGAGTTCGATAAATATTTATTGCTTAATTTTCAATGAAGATTGTTGTAAAGTGCTGATTGACATACTGATTGAGAAATAGCTATAACTTTCAAACGGTATAACATTTTTTAAATCTAAAAGTTGTGTCACATTCTATGCTTCGCTTAGTACAAGAAAAATTAAATTAAATTAAATTTAGTAAAATTTTCTATTAGTTAAGGTGGTCAGACATGGGAGTTTTTTTTTCTAAAAAAGTTTTGGTAGAAAATTCATATTTAATTATTTATTTGGAATAAAAATACCCAAAATATGCATCACATCTGGGCATGAGTCTAATTTTTATATCTATAATCATATTAAAAAAATATTATCATTTGATTTTGATTAAGGTGGTCAAACATACACCTACTTTTTATTTTTTCCCTAAAAATTTTGTAGTACTGCATTAAAATCCAAACTTTTGACCAACCAATTATTTTTTTCTCTAGATAAAGCCTAGTAGTTTAGAAACTACATTCAATTTTCTACAGATTAGTTTCTTACAAATTTTTGATATAAAGTCCATAACCACTTTAAAATTATGTGTCAAGTTGACATAACCCTGATTTGCTGATTTTTCACTGCCACTTAAGGCTATAGTTTGGTACACCATGATCCTTCACATACCCTATCACTAGATAAAACAAGTAGTCAAAGTAAATGAATGAATCAACTCTACCATTTTCATTGCTTGTGGGGGATGATAGGTGTCAATTGTGTCCAAAATTCATATATCCAATTTGTCCATCCATTCAGTCAACTCACACTCATCACAAATTTCCTCTACACATAATGGACAAAATCATGGCATTTTTCATGTGTGGATACTCCATGAACCTACATTAGAGCTTCTAAAAGAGTGTAACTCTCTTGATCCTATTAGTGTGCAACAATCCTCATATGGTGCAATATGAGTATTATCTATCAACCAATAAAATTATAAATTGTAGACTCACCTTCTTTACCTAGACCCATTGTAGCATTACACCATTAGACGATGCATTTTTCATCTGCCAATGTTGCTCCATCTTTGTACTTCAATTATCCATGAGCTGAAGCTCTTTTGATGCATGTTCCTACACTATCATTCTCTCCCTTTCAATGACTAGCCTCTATGAAATTCCACATATATTAAATTCTAGACAAACCCATGCATCCTGCTTAGCCGATAGAACATCTATGCATTCTTGAATTGAGATGCACAATTATATGATCGAATAATGTGTTGATGATATGGTATACCCCTATTAGCCAAATCTCGATAAAATAGTTGAAAACAACCATGTACATCACTGATGTAAAAATGGAATGCCCTCAATATCTTCATATCATCTTTTATACTTTTAGCTGAATGCATGAATGTTATGTGAACAAACATGGAAACTGGTTGAGAAGTATAATACTTTTCTTGCACCTCATTTTATGGTTGTGCTATGTAGTCCTCTAAAAATTCTATAACCAAAATAATGGTATCTAGTGGAAATGTATCCTTGAACAACTTGAATCATAAATCCAACCATTGAGCTCTATGTGTATGCCTTGCATACTCATAAATAATCTTTTCACCAAAAATCTTCATGAGCTTGTACACTGGAATCTTTTACTAAATCACACCTTCTACCCTATTTCCCATCTTTTAGAGAATATGTCACTATCTTATTTTCTTTTAATCTACTATTTAATTTTTAATTGTACATGTGTACTATCCATATATTCACAAGTTGATAAAAGCTAAAAAAAATCACAAAATAAGCATGTACCATCCAAGCATGACATCTTCTACAAAAATTTTGACCGTCCCCTATTTCACATAAAATATTTAATATGGATTCCCTTGAATATCTAGGTGGCTCATTCACGTCACAATCATGTAAAACAAAATTAGAGTCCAAAAGCACACATGTATGCCTAAAAACATCAAAATAGTTAGAAAATTCAATATGTATCCTAAAATAACAACTTGTGCATGTGTGATTTATCTTAGCATAAAATGGTTTACCCATCACTAAATATTTGACTTATTAAAATTTAAGGATATATATCAATAAATTTTGCAAAAAATTGTGTCTGAGTTGAGTCCAAAAAAATTTGACATGTGAATCACAATTTCGTCTACCAATCCTCTTTCTTATGAAAACTCTTTGATTAGGGGAAACATGTGTGTTATTTGTCCAAAAATATTTAATGAAAAATTTCTAAGCTTCACTAATTTATTTATCCTTTCATGCTAGTCTACCGCTAAATGTCCATAACTCATTTTTTATTGGATCTTCCACTCTTTCACACCTTACCATGGCTCTCCTTAGAGTTCCTCTACTAATTTTCAATGTTTTGCTTCTCTTTCTCTTGAATTAGTCTTTCTTTTTTTTGGGTACTTACTATTTTTTATGTAAGTATGTGTCTTGTGATATTACTATCTTTGGTGCATGATTTAGAACACCCTTTGTCACATTCACTCATTATATTGTTTACAATTTTATTTAATTTGAATCATCCATCATTCTTAGCTCAAGAAGCATCATGATTCGCCCAAATTTCATATTCATCATCATTTTAACAAATAATTGGCATTGATCTATCATATTTAACCCTTCAAAGAATAATATCCACATATGATTAACTTTTCTTTGACAAGTATGCTTGCTAATCTTGTGAGGAATTGATTTCAAAATGTTAGTATCAATATCAATCAAATATTTTGGTCTTCTACAATAAATTCTAGGTGGTGTTATAATCTCTTCCATTCTCTCAACATTTTGAGCATCAACATAAGGTTGAGTGATTTGTGTACCTTGAACCAAAGATGATGTGCCTTGGAAATAAGATGCCAATGATGAAGTATCACCTACTTGATATGTTTATGTTGTGCCTTCGACATGACATGAAGGAGTGTGTACACTGTCAAATGTAGAAATTAGTGTCTCTTCAACATGAGATGATGATATGACTCTAACATTGGAAGATGGTGTAGCTTCACAATCCAATTGTCTTCTTAAGAATATAAGAATATCAATTGTTCTCTTTGTCTTTCCAATTCTTTCTCTTTTTTTCTTTGTATTGATGGTTGGTGTTCCTCCTCAAAAGACAATTCTTCATTATTGCATTGCAATTTTCTTTTTTCACATAGTAGTTTCATTTTATCTCTTTCAATTGCCAAATATATCTCTCTCTCTCTCTTTTTGTTTGAGGTTTTGGTTTCTTCCTTGACATGATAATGATTTCTATATGTCAAAATATTCAACCATTTGAACTATTTACAACTTCTAAATAACAAATCATTCAAATACATATACAAATTACAATAATTTCAATTAATACACAATATATATTAAAAAACTTTTAAAATTATAATGAATTATTAATACATTAAAATCTCTAACCATTTCCAAATAACAATTCATTTAACCGTATAAATTTCAATGAATTCACTATATATTAGACAACTTATAAAATTATAATAAAATTTGTCTCTATAGGAACAAAGAATATTTTAAAAGAACTACACTAACCTTTTTCTATACAAAGAATGTTCAAAAACCCTTCAAATAGTTACATACAATCCAATTATTGAATTTGGTGTTTGCTAGCTTCCAAAACCATTAAAATCATATTTTCTATTGGGAAAACAAATCAGACAATATACAAAAAGACAATATCGGTCAATAGGGACCCAAACTTTCCTTCTAACAATTTTTTGGTGTTTTCATATAGTGTGTACGCACTATGTGAAAACTCTTTGTGCACCCCGCCCCTCTCCCTATCCCACCCTCTCTCTCTCTCTTCCTCCCCTCTGTGTGTGTGTGTGTGTGTGTGTGTGTGTGTGTGTGTGTGTGTGTGTGTGTATCTTGATCTTCCTCTCCATATTTCTCTAGCTAAATCTCTCTCCTACTCCTCTCTTTTACTATATATTTCTCAAACCTCCCCCTCTCTCTCTCTCTCTCTCTCTCTCTCTCTCTCTCTCTCTCTCTCTCTCTCTCTCTCTCTCTCTCTCTCTCTCTCTCTCTATCTCTCTCTACCCTCTCTCACTCTCTACCCTCTCTCCCTCTCTCCTTCTCTCTCTTCATATCCATCCTCTCTATTCAAATAAAAGGCTTACAAAGTGCATGAGTGCTATAGCACGTATGCGCTATAATACATGCATGCTATGTAAGCCTTGAATTTAAAAATTCTTTAGATAGCATGCATGCACTATGTCATGCATTTTTTATGTTGTGTACATACTATTTAAAGAATTAGATACCACTGAGCCTAAGGATTGGATTTCCTTAGAGATCCAACCCAAAGGTTTGGACTCTCTAAACTAGTCTAAGATGTGTTTTGTAGCAAGCATAAAAAAAAAAAATTGATTTTTCTTCTGTGCTCTGCTTCAAGTTTCCTCGTGGTTGAGCATTGATAAAATCAAGTTACATGATATTGTAGATCTTTGTGTTAGCTATATAACCATATAATTTATTTCAAATTCATACTATTTCAAGTCTTTAAACTATAATTTCTTTTGCATGTATGTCCATTTTCTCAAAAACCAACATGTACTAATTGTGGTGTGAATTTTAGCTCATTCATCAAATTTCGCAATAGTTTTTTAGAAACTAGACTCCATTCTATCTACATACTTTGAAAAAAATGAAGTTATAATTTTAGATTAGTTTTCAATAATTTCTTGGGGGAGCACACAGATATTTCATATTTCTAGGATGTGTCCAATTACAAAATTCATTAAAAGAAAAAATACACATTATAAAATTACACAAAAAATATTGAAGACGTTAGGTAACTTTTGACAAGAATGATTAAAGAATTTTTTTTTTAAATTAAAATTTTCGGGAGGTGCCACACTTTTCACTATGTTATGTTATTTCTAAAAAAATAGTAGCACTTTATGTGGTCCCCTTTTTTGAAGACCTAAAACTAAACCATTTTGAAAAAAAATTAGTAGTTTAGAAACTGAATTCAAAGGACTACTACTTTTTTTTGGTCATATCTTAAAATTTTGAGCGTAACTATCTTCAAATTCTTGTTGAAGTTTAGAAATTGTTGTGTCAGGTAAAAAAAATTTAAAAAGTGACCACTTATACCCCCTTTGCAAACACAACTTGGTGCACTTACCCAAAAAAGTCCTCCATCAGTCTCTAGGATTTTTCTAGTGTTGAAGTTGAGGCTATGTTGGATTCCTCAGAGGGGTTGGTTGTGGAATTATGGAAAAGTGCTAAGATGGGTTAGTAATATAGTGCATATTGAGATAACAAACATTGAAGATTCCATCAAAAATAGTGATGTAGGTCGGACTTATCTACATGAAGTGGGTTTGGTTCCTTTCATGAAATGTATCAAGAGATGTGATGACAATGTCTCCATGTATTTGTCAAATCCTTTAATAACTGACATGTTACTATTAATGGGATTTATTTTAAGATTAATAAATAAGCAATTTATAGAACTAGAGTGCTCTCCCTTGAAACTGGGAAATGGTAGAAGCAAATGAGGCTTTCATATTATGTTAGCTTGAGAAAATTTGTATTCCCTAATGAAGAGCAAATTTGTATGCATGGTGGTTTTGAAATAGAAGCTATTATGCCTCTATGTAGTGAGGTATGTTATCCTAGCATGTGTTACACTAAGTTGGAAGGTTGATTTCAAATTTAATTTTACTATGATTTCCTTATCTTGAATCACTTTAGGATTAGGGATATTATCTCTTTCTACTGCTTTCTGTTGCATTCTATGGAGGATAATATTATGAAAATTACAAAGAAAAGGAATGAGGGAAGTCCTATACTATGTTTCACCAAGCCTTCATGTTCTGCCTCTATAATTTTCATAGGGATCTTTGTTCCCCTCAACCTATCAATGTTTAGGTCCTCTCTCTCAACCTGTCACCTTCCATTTCCACTCCTCATAGCCCTATGGAGGTTGGCTAGGATGTTGGTACCAAATGCCCTAATCCCAACTTCCTCCTACATTCTTTAGAAGATAAATATGGAAAAGTATGTTAATGTTATTGATTCTCATGCTAAGGTTGAAGTGGGTAGGAGAATATCCCTTAGGAATAGGAAGAATGTGAAGTAGGGAAAACCTAAGGAGAAGTAGGAGTACACCATTAGTTCAGACTCTATGGACAATGGAAAGGGAAAGAAGCCTACTAAGAGGTAGAAGAGGAAGGTGGATCATGGAAATTTTATTGATGATGACAAGGATGAGGCTGCAATTGAAGGTCCTCATATGGGGGGTGAATGTATCCCTATGGATGGACACTTTATCCCTATACCCTCTCATATTTCTAACACTCTCAAAGGCAAAACCTACACCCTAGAGGCTATAAATACTAGAAAAAATCATAGGGACCCTGATACCATTATTTCCCTTGCCTATCAACATTGAAAGAGAAAGATAAATACTAAAGGAGATAGATTAACCCTAAGGTGTCTCCAAAGATTGGTGTTCAGGGGTATTATAAAGATAGGGTTGCATTGGAGGAGACTATCAAGAAACTCATGAAAATATAAGATAACCTAGATCAGAGGTTTGATGAGGAGGCCAATTTTACTATTAAATTGATGCACTTGGTGGCCATCTCTCTTCATTTCCTTCATGCTAAGAAGGATGGGTTTACTACCTCTACTAGTATTGACACCACAACCTCCTTATACCAATTCCTAGTGGATTATATGTTATTGTGTATTGTTGGAAAGACCTAACAAAGAGAAGATAGAGAGCTAGCTCTATACATGCTTTTATTTCTTTTTTAATATTTTTAAGTTTGTGTTTTCTTCTTGGATGGGTTTTTTTATTATCATAGTTGGACTCAGTTAGGATACAGTTATGGACTCTATTATGGTTATGTATATTTTTAATTTTTAGTATGTTATTCAACCTACCCATTGTAGTAGCTATAGAAATTAGGACACGCATAAGTGTGTCTTTTTTATATTAAGAAAGGAGGTAGGATGATAACATGTTGCAAGTAACTTTCTACTATTTTTCAGCTTGGTGTTTTGTGTTAGGCCTCATTTTTGGCTACTACTTAATGTGAAAAACAATTTAATATAAATTCTCTTTTAGAAAGAAAAAGTGAAATTTTTCAAAGGGTATATAATACAAATATTTGTTTGAAAATTATAAAAGCTTAGGAAAAAATATTTGATAAAAATTAATTAAATTTATTGACTTAATTAATTATAAAATTTAATTTAAAAATCATATAAAATTGAAACATACCATTAATGATCTATAAATCACTTGTTTAATAAATTAGAATTTCTATCATCTCATCATTGTACATACAAAAATGTAAGTACTAGTAAATAACTATGTAAGAATAAATAAAGTAAAATATTATTACAATTAAGGCACATTTGATATTAACTATTACTTTGAAACTACTTCCTTAAATATTACACATCATGGTTCCTTACTTCTTTCAAAGCCATGAAGCTAGTAAAACCTCTAGGATCTGAATTGTCGATTTTTTATTTTTTAGCTAGGAAGGTGGAGATGAGTTTCTTTAAAGAAACTCAAGTTAATATTTAGCAACAACTTTATTTTTATTATGTAATAAAAAATTTCTAATTTGTTTTATGTGGAGAAAAATAATAATTGATTTTATATATGATTTAATGTTAAACAAAGAGATGAATGATTATTTTCTTACAAGTTAAGTGAAACAGTTGGGCTATATACATGTAGGATTATTGTAGCAAACATGTATTATATTCTATTGTATTGGTGAGCAATGAACTTTTTATTATTGGGGTGAACAGAAAATCCAACTTTTGTGAGGGCTTTTCCACACACTAGGGTTGATTTTTTTTGTAATTGGCTTGTGTATTTACTTTCACTTAAATTATTATTATGTCATGTTGATTAATCTAGAGTGTTTGAATAATTTTAACCTTATGAGTACAAATAAGTCAAATTTGGTATGATTTTGAAAAATATATGCTATTATAGAATATCATTAGGTTTTTTGTAGGGGACCCAAAACCCCAAGATCTTTTACAAAATATTTGTCAATGAAGTATCAAAATGAAACGGTGTTGAGGAGAACTAGCATGCTCACTACCATAAAAATTAGCTAAACCTACTAGCACCGAAATAACTACGATCAATAGGAAACCAAAATACAACACGCACAAAATGAAAGGAAACCATGTATAAAGAACCAACCATAGCACCAAACCTCATGCTAGATCCCAAACTAGCTCCTCCTTTAACTCCTTAATTTTGTTAATGGCACTTTGAGTTCACCTTTGTTAGACTAAATGCTCATTGACTTATGTTTCCTAGATGCTAGCTCTTGTTTATTTACCTCTCATTGAGGAATTATCTACATAATCAAAATCCTTTAAATCAAGAACTAGTAGATTGTTAGCATTCTGGTCAACTTTTCACACTAATTTATTTAAACATTCAATAGTGGGCTCCATTTATGATCCCTAGTCGCTCCTCATGATATCATATTTTCTATTTTCTCAACTCTTTCTATCATATTTTGAAAGGCACTTTCATTGTTGTTGTGCTCCCCTATTTTATCTTCCCATTACCTTCCTACATTTTATTGAATATTTCTTCCATCTTCACTTACATGGCTCTATACTTAATATTCAATTATTTGATGGAATTAAATGACCTTTTTTCTATCAATAAATTATAAAGAGAAATGCCCTTCTCAATTTGTAGAACACCAAGGGGGAGATCAACCCTCATATCCTTAAGATCATCCTCCATTAACTTTACATTAGCTCATCCATATCAACCATATTGGACATGGTAAAATATATTTTATTAATTTCCTTAGCATGACAATCATCCCCTTCATTACTCTCCTTTTGTTTCAAGGCTTGAGGAGAAATTTTGACATCATGTTTAACAAATTTAGCATAATCAACAATGTAGGAAGCTTCCTTTTTTTAACCCTGAATATTCTCCTCATTGTTAATCTCTTTATCCTCCTCACCCTTCCCATCCTGAGATTGGACTATTTTCTTATGATAATGATCAAAAACAAAGGAAGGACTATTGTTGTGTGATTTATACATTTTCTCAATAGACTAAAATGAATGATCACTCTCCCTCTCTTCGGCAATCTCCATACTCTTCACTAATAGCACACTCTCATCTTTAGACTCTATTTTTGTCTTCTTATACTTCAAATTTTGTTTCTTCCTCTATTTTGACTCTCGCATAGATGACATATTACTATACTCATAATGCATTTTCTTGTAGTGTTAGGATGATCTCTAAAGTTAATATTTTTGTTTCTTTTGATTAATTTTCTTAGTATTTCTTTCTTTCTTTCAAAATTGTAATGGCCCAAAATTGAGGTTTAGTATTGGTTCTTGATGTTTGATTTATAATGCATTTATAGTCCTCTTTGAACTAACTTAATAAAAAATAGATGAGATCCCAAAAACTCTGTATATTTCAAGTTGAACTACATATCACATATAAGGGTAAGTAAAATCATAGTTCTTAAAGAAAAGAAAATATCCAAAATAAATAGATGTATAATTGGGAAACCCATAAAGTCATTAAACACTTTTAAATAAATGTACTAGATGTCTTTGAGTTTTATAATGAGGATTCTTTATATTCTCTTATAATAAATTTTTTTTGTTAAGAGTATTTAAAAAATTATTATCCTATATTTTGTGTTTCTAGTTATCCTCATAACTCCTCAAGTTATATTTCTAGATGATAATTTTAGCAAAGATAAAAATTATAAGGTGATAAATGCAAGAGAAAAATATTTGAGAAAGAAGTTTATGATTTATTTGCCAAACAAAATGAAATAGATTTTCAAAATGGATAAATTTGACTTTGTAATTTTGATCTTACATAAGAATTTAAATGCATGTGTGATTGATGGATAAGAGAGAAGCATCTATTTGACCTACAATATAACCTTATCAATCTAAGAATTTTGTTGTTTAAATATGAATTATGATAATGCAATAAAATTCATGGTCCCCCAATCATTCTTTATGAGTTTGTGCTTGATGTTGCAAGATTTTCTGAACAATGAAATAAGGAATAGAAACATTCAACAATGATCTGAGATAAAACTGTTACTTGATGTATTTATCACTATATTTTCCCATTTCCCTTTCTTCCTCTTATGGGCCTAAATGTCTTTTACACTGGAAGAAAATATTAATCGATGCCTCTATAATGTTCTTTCCATTTCTCTATCTTTTGTCTGCAATCCATATTTCTGTTCTTATTGGTGCAATGACTATCGTGTTGATTGGCCAATCACATGTATCACTGACTGTGCTTCGTTTCTGATTATTTTTATTCATTTTGTAGTTCCTTACTCTCTCCATTTCTTTTCAACCAACGATGGTTCTACCCATCTATACTCTTTCAGGTGGGATGAAATGGTGTTTCTTACTAGTAACCACATCTCTTCCAATTGGATTGCACCCCAAGAATATGTGGCTACTCTAGATCATTTGTGTTATGTTTATAATAATTGTAGTTAACTATCAGTGATCATATCCTCATATTTTTCTATTAATCATCAATATAATCTACTTGCTATGTTTGTTCAAATAATCATGTATTGCCTCAATCACGTTTCTGATTATGGTTGAATGTTATTATTTGTTTTGTTTTTCTCTCCATCGTAATCATACTCTCCGAAATACAACAGTGAATTCCATTCCATTACATATATCTGCGTAGGTGTTGAATGGACCACGTCACTGTCGTAGGAGGTTATTACCATGTTGCATTTCTGGATGTTATTGATTGTATAGTTTGATTAAAATTGACCAAAGTAACCTGATTAGAGGGGGTAGTACCTTATTCGATACTATATTTTATATATCATTTATTTATTTATATTTTATATTTATTGTTTATTGTATTATAAATATTAATTATTTATCTATTATTCTTTCATAAATATAAATTATTAATTATTTTCCTATTATTATGTATTATAATATAATTATATTTAATATTATTATATGGATGGATTATTTTAGTTTAACTTTGTATTTATTAAATATTTCTTATATGATTATTTGACATTCTATTGTTAATTTATTATTTATTATTAAATTCTATTTCAAAACAGACACATCACACTCTACCCTTCCCAAAAATTGATTGTCCTCAAGCAATGTGATTCTTCAATATGGTTGTGTCTCTAGTTTTCTCCTCGAATGATCTTGAAATGATAATTCCAAATTAGGGTTAGAAATGTTATATATTTACAGATATAAACATTATCAAATCTAAAGATTGTAATTTTCAAGTTGAATAAGAATAATGGATAGATAAAACTTAGCTTGATGTAATGTAATACTTTAGTTCTCTTGTTTATGCATGGCCTTGTCCACGATGGGTCTTGATTAGAAACCTTATAATCTCGCAAAGAGAAATTATCTCTTCATTGACCTCTATGGACACCCCTTTAGGATGTATCCATCTCTATAACTCCTAGGCCTCTATGGATATCACCTTAGGATTATCCCTCTTTATACCCCTAGGAGAGACTTTATCTCATCCTAGGTTTTTATGGATATCCATTTACAAGTATCCATCTCTATAATCCTTAGGAAAGACATCATCATGTCCTATGCCTTTATGGATATCCCTTTAGGATTATCCATCTTTGTAATCCTTATGAAACTCTAGCTATCCCATTAGGATTATCCCTTTCTATTTGATCCTTTAGAGGTACTTTATCTCATCCTATGGCCTCTATGAGTATCCCTTTAAGATGTACTCATTTTTGTGGTCCTTAAGAGAGAATTTATCTCATCTCAAGTCACTAGGGATGTCCCTTTAGAAGTACCCCTCTATATTTAATCCTAGGCTTTTATGGATATCCCTTTATGAGTATCCATCTCTATAATCCTTAGGAAAGACATTATCATGTCCTATGTGTCTATGGATATCCCTTTAGGATTATCCATCTTTGTAATCCTTATAAAAGACTTTATCTCATCCTAGGCCTCTAGGATATCCCATTAGGATAATCCCTTTCTATTTGATCCTTAAGAGGTAATTTATCTCATTCTATGGCCTCTATGAGTATCCATTTAAGATGTACTCATTTTTGTGATCCTTAAGAGAGAATTTATCTCATCTCAAGTCACTAGGGATGTCCCTTTAGAAGTACCCCTCTATATTTAACCCTTAAGAGAGACTTTATCTCATTTTAAGGCCTCTATGGATATCCCTTTAGGATTACTTGTCTCTATAATCCTTGGAAGAGATTTTATCCCTTCCCAGACCTCTAGAAGTGCATGATCTTCAATAGTTTCATGCAAGGAGTTTTGAGAATATTTTGAGTGTAAATAAAATTGAATACATGTATAAACATGCTTATCACAAATTCTCATTTTGATTTAATAACCAATTACTTTTCCAACCATCTTACTTGTTGATCCTAAAAATATAGTTATGAATAGTTTCACTAAGTTCAAGTGAATAAATCCCAATTCTCTTATTTCATTTTTTCTCATTCTTCCCTAATATTGGTTGTTAATTTCACTCTCAAATTTATGTATCAGGTTGAATTAATTCAAAAAAGCATTGCTTGTCCCCTTTATCTTTTGATTGGATTCTATTGAGATCTCTCAAATCATGCCTTTCTTTCTTATGCGACTCTTATGTTTCCCTCTCAAACACTGCTTCTATTCTATTGATGTGGTTCTATTTTTTACACTTGTGTCTTGATCCCATGATTCTATGCACTTGAAACATAGGCCTTTCTTCATTACATCCTCTTTTTATTTTAGAGTGTCCTTACCTTGACATTGATACACAATACTCCATTTCCCTTTGAACAGATAATACTCTTTTCATTTATAATATTTTCTTCAATCCTTGCTTCTATCTTTTGTCTTAGCTAAAACATTATTTTGAAGGATTTGATCCTATAATTCTTTCTTTTCTAATAGATTCTTCCATGTTTTGAGGTCAAGGCATTTTTATAGGGTGTCTGGTTGATTCTTTCAGTCCTTCTATAAAATTGTGACTGAGTCTCCTTTTGGAAAGGTATGGAACCATAACTGATAACCCTTGGTATTACAAGTGAATTCTTCCACTATTCCAATTTTTCTAAGTTGAGTTAGTTCTTAAAAATACCATTTGAGATCCTCAATGGATTCTTCATTGGATTTTATGTTGTCATAATAAAATGTGTTTTTAGGTCCACCAATAATCCATTGCTCCCTTTGAATTGAGTATTGTAAATTTTAGTGCATTGTCTTCTATCATGGGTTTTAGAATTAAAAATGTGTTTAACTTTTCCAACCATGTACAAGCTGTAATCTTTTTCAATCCATCAATATTTGAAATTTTTTTTTTTTGATTTTATGTTTGAGTTCCTCATTTATATGCCTTCTAGGTGTCTATCTTTGTTTACCTTCACAAAATTCTCTAAATGGAAACACTTTTCTAGTGTGAGGTTCTAGAGCTACATAAGCTCTTAAAATGTCTTTGGTCCTAGTCATCAACTACTTGATGCCTTCTTCTTCTCTTCATATGGGTAAGAATGATGGTTGAGGTATCCTGGCAATAGAAAATACATTATTATTTTCTAATTAATTGGAGCTAGTGCCTAGATTTCCTAGTTAAGCTTCCATATAGGTTCTCATATCATTTTCCAGTTTGTTCGAGTTGCACACTTCTCTTTTTTCCTCTTTCATAAGTTTGCATAAAATTGTACTCACATGATGGCATGATTATGCTCTAGTATTACAATAATGTCCCTATATGAAGTCTCTAAAAGGCCATAACCTTTTTTACTTAGATTGTATATGTAAGATAATTTAGTTTAGTTTATTAGCCAAAATATCTTGGCATTGCACTAACTATATGGTTGGCAATCCTAGTATAACAAATGATAGATCTCATATCATGGACCCTTCAAATAGTATATTACAATTGAGTAACGTCTATTTTATGTGATAATATAATGGTAATTATGGCCCCCAATCATTATTTATTAGTACATGTTCTTGATGTTGCAAGATTTTCTAAATAGTGAAATAAGGAAAAGAGATATTCAATAACGATTTGAGATAAAATAGGTACTTCATCTATTTATAATTGTATTTTCCCCCTTTCCCTTTCTTCCTTTTATGGGCACGAATGTCTTTTATACTAGAAGAAAATATCAATTGTTACCTCTATAATGTCCTTTATGTTCTTATATTTTTCCTATAATTTTTTTCTTTGTGCTTATTAGTTTAACGACTATTGTAATAAATGGCTAGTCACATGTATCGTTGATTGTGCTTAGTTTCTAATTGTTTTTCTTCAGTTTGCATTTCCTTATGGCCTTCCTTTGTTTCTTTTCAACCTATTCTCTTTCAAGTGGGATGAAATAACATGTCTGACTAGTAAGCATGTCTCTTAATTAGATCTCACCCACAAGAATACGTGGTTGCTCCAAATCATTTGTGTTATGTTTATAATAATTTTAATTAACTATCAGTGATCATATCATTGTATTTTTCTATTAATCATCAATATAATCTACTTTCTATGTTGGTTAAAAAATCATGTGTTTCCTCTGGCTAAATGTTATTATTTGTTTAGTTTTTCTCTCCATCGTGATCAAACTCTCTAGTAATAAAATGTGAATTCCATTTCATTACATGAATCTCCTTATTGTTACCACATAGGTGTTGTATGGACCATGTCATCCCCATAGAAGGTTAATACCATGTTGCAAGTCACTAAGTTTGGATGTTATCAATTGTATGGTTTTATGAAAATTGACTATAGTGAACTAATTAGAGGGGGTAGTACCTTATTCTATACTATTTTTTATATATTTTTAATAATAATTTCTATTTTTTATTATATTATAAATATTACTTATTTATCTATTATGATTTCACCAATATATTATTAATTATTTTCCTATTAAAAATATATTCTAATATAATTACATTTAAAATTAATTATATGGATGGATTTTTTTTTTTTAAATTATCAAAATATTTCTTATATAATTATTTAAAATTCTATTGTTCATTTATTATTTATTATTAAATTCTATTTAAAAACAAACGCAACACAGAGAAATTGAGAAATATCTAGTCAAATATCTTACAACTTATTTTGTTTACTTTAGCTAGTTGTAGCCTTTGGATGTTATCAATTGTATGGCCTTATGAAAATTGAATTGAACTGATTAGAGGGGGTAGTACCTCATTTGATACTATGTTTTATATATTTTTAATAATATTTTCTATTTTTTTATTTTTTTATAAATACTACTTATTTATCTATTATGATTTCATCAATATATTATTAATTATTTTCTTATTAAAAATATATTCTAATATAATTATATTTTAAAAATTATATGGATGGATTATTTTAAATTTTTCAATTAAATATTTCTTATATAATTATTTGAAATTCTATTGTTCGTTTATTATTTATTATTAAATTCTATTTAAAAACAGACACACAACAAAGACAGATTGAGAAATATCTAGTCAAGTATCTTACAACTTATTTTGTTTATTTTGTCTAGTTGTAACCTTTGTGGTGGTTCAAAGAGCCTCTATTATATAGAATGAGGATATTTTAAATCATCATCAATTAGATCGACTAGAAAAAGCTAAAATTTTGATCCATATGTGCAACTTAATGGCAATTATTTTATATCTACACTCAAGATATCGATTTCTTTCTTTAGGCTATTATACAAACTTCATTGTGACACTAAGAATTTGTTAAAAAATATTTATAAAGACATGATTTATTGTCTCCCTTTTCAAAGGGCATGGCTATCCTCCATACAAAATGTATCATTGACCAAATTCCAAAAACTGGAATACATAATAGATTTTCATTAAAAAATTAGCATTATCTTTTCATGGTCTATATATTTTGTGGTGGAAAAAAAAATGAAAAAAAAGTCATTGTCCTTTCACGAATCTGAAAAAAATAAGTTTCATTTTTATTTTTCTTGACTTTCGTGCATTTTGTCTAGATATTAGCTAGTGCCACATACATTAGATTCTCCCCTTTTCTCTTATATTTTACCCCCTCAATCTCTCATATTTTACCCCCTCAATGCTAAAATTTTTGCTTCAAATATTTTGCACGTTCATATTATTTTTAAACTAGTAAGTGATAAAGAGTGTCCTTTTAGAAGTGTCCTACTAAAAGTGTTAAATATTTAAATTTATCCTACTTTTTCCAAGATTATTTTTTTCCTAATGTTGAATGTTTAAGAATGGTGATATTTTCATCTAACTCAGTGCGTAAAGAAAATGTGTCTTCTAAGTTGTGGGATTGCTTTATAATTCTTGTACCAAACATATGAAAGGCACCCCATTATGTATAGCATCATCGGGTGAGATAAGTTCCCACACATTCTAGGGAATGGGTGTGGTGGGGATATTCTCCTTTGAGTAGGCTACATTACACTTTTGTAGTCCTATAAATGCATCACTCCAATAGCCACTACTAACTATCAATTCTTGAAACACAGAATTAAAATACACATTCAAGAGATTATTGTACAAGTTAAAACTTAAAATTAAGAGGGGTGAAAGTACAGATCTCTTTCACCTTTTAGGCTAACTTCATGGGTTCGACCGAATAAATTTTGCTTAGATGGGATTTGGCCGGAATAGGTTGAGTTGTATCCACATATTGTTGATTGGCTACCACACATTGCAAACGTGGTGTGAGAATTCTGGTCAAATCGGTTTTGGTTGGAACAAAAAAATTATAAAAACCTCAAAAATACCCACAAACAGCTCATTTGAATGAAGTGACTTGTGAGATTTTTGGAGCGGTGGACAGCTACAAGACTGGGTGACTGCATTTTTTTAAATTATTTTTACCATTTCAATATCTTATTGTTATTTTTTTAATATGTATTATAGTTTTCTATAGTTTTGCATAATTTACATACATTTTTTAATGTACTTTCTTATTAGCTTTGAAATATAATTTTTATTATTAATTGTAGAAAAAAATTAATGTAAGATTTAATTGTAGAAAAATGTCTATTTTTTATAGAAATAATTGTAGGAAAACAATAATTTTTTTAAAGAAATAATTGTAGAAAAATATTTTTTTAATGAGAAATAATTGTACCAAAATATGTCTTTGTTGTAATGAGAATTAATGTTAGAAAATATTAGAAAACTTTAGAAAATACTAAAATATGCATTAGAAAAATATTAGAATTAATGCTAAAAACATTTGAAAGCTTTAGAACATACTTTAGGAAATAATAGAAATGTATTTTAATTTCAAATGCAAATGTGTTCTTTAATTTTATTAGAAGTAATGTTACAAAAATGTTTGAAAACCTTAGGAAAACGTATATAAAAAGTTTCCAAAATGTTTTAAAAGCTTGTGTAAATAGTGATTGAAAATATTTTTAAATGATTTAGTGTGACCTAGTGAGACCGCATACAACATACAAAACAATACAATCTAACAAAACTTAACATAAGATACCTAAATTACTTAATATAACCTAATATGACCTATTAGGAACCTAACAATAGGTGTCATGATCTAATAGGAGCCCTTAAACTGTATAAGGATGCATTGATTAACCATTAATCAATCAAGTAATTTAATACTGATTATTACACAATAAGACCTAACATGATGTATTAAGACCTAAAAGAACCTATTAACACATGTTAGAACCTAGTAAGATTCCTTAGGTCCCCTTAAGACATATATCATTCATATCTGTGTAGTAATGTATCATAAGGGCTCCTAATGAGTCATCTAGTAATTTAATACCTATTATTACCAACTAAGACCTAATAGAACCCATTAACATGTGTTAGGACTTAGTAGGACTCCTTAGGCCCCATTAAGACACATATCAATCCTATGTACCTAGTAATGTAACATAAGGGCTCCTAATGTGTTGTTGAGTAATTTAATACCCATTATTACCTAAGAAGACCTAACATGATGTATTAAGACTTAATAGAGTTAGGACCTAGTAAGACTCCTTCTAGATCCCCTTGAGATGCATATTAATCATATGTGCATAGTAATGTATCATAAGGGCTCCTAGTGTGTTATCCAATAATTTAACACCCATTATCACCTAATATGGCCTAAAAAAATTATTAAGACCAAATAGAACCTAGTAACATGTGTTAGGACCTGATAAGGCTCCTTAGGCACCCTTAAGACACATATTGATCATATGTACATAATAATGTATCATAAGGGCTCATAATGTGTCATCCAGTAGTCTAATACCAATTATTGCCTAATGATACCTAACAAGATATGTTAAGACCTAATAGAACCTATTAACATATATTAGGACCTAGTAGGACTCCTTAGGTCTCATTAAGAGATGTATCAATCCCATGTACATAGTAATGTATCATAAGGGTTCCTATTGTTTCACCTATTAATTTAATGTCTGTTATTACCTAATAAGACCTAACATAATGTATTAGGACCTAATCAAACATATTAACATTTCTTATGACCCAATAGGACTCCTTAGGTACCCTTAGAACCCATATTGACCATATCTACGTAGTAATGTATCATAAAGGCTCATAATGCATCATCCAGTAATTTAATAACCAGTATTACTTAATAAGACCTAAAATGATGTATTGAGACCTAATAGAACTAATTAACATGTGTTAGGACCTAGTAGGACTCTTTAGGTCCCCTTAAGACACATCCCAATCCTATGTACATAGTAGTGTATCACATAATGGCTCCTAACATGTAATCTAGTAATTTACTACCCACTGCTACCTAATAAGACCTAGCATATTGTATAAATACATAGTAGAACCTATTAGCATGTGTTAGGACCTAGTAGGACTCCTTAGGTCCCCTTAAGACATATATCAGTCCTATGTACCTAGTGATGTATCATAAGGGTGTTGGAATATTCAAATGTGGAAAGAGTACTTATGAGAGGGGGGGGGGGGGGGGGGGGGGGGGGTGAATCAGAAGTACTAAAATTTGTCCTATAAAACTTTTATGTGGAAATAAATTGCATGCATGTAAATACATTAAGTAAACATGAAACTAACACATGCATCAATAACACATAACACCTGAAATTGGTAACCCAGAAACCCTCCAGGAATAAGAAGGTAAAACTGGGGTGGGGATGATACCCACAAAAATTACTGCAGCAATATTGTTTAACCACTTTTGATGGTTTGCCCTGTTAAAGGCCTTCCCTGTTAAAGGCTTTACACTGTGTCAATAGTGACCTGGTTAGAGGATTTACAAACACTTAACATGAAGTGTCACCCTGTTAAAGGATTTAATCGCCTATCTCTAAGATCAATGAAATAGCTGTTAAGCTAACCTATCACCATAGGATTTCCATGCTAATACAATGGCTAGAAAGTATTAGGTAAAATGAACCTGATAGTTTACAATCCTTGATTGCTAAATGCTGGCTCTGTTCTGCTTCGTCTGATCTTGATTCTTTGTGATCTGATATCTTTCGCTTCTGAAAATAGTATATCAACCACTCTATATCTTCTCCTCTATATCATCATCTTCATCATCTCCTTCTCTATCATTTCTTCTCTATGAGATATCGTCTTCCTTATAAAGACATTCGAGGATTTAGGGTTAGGTCTGGATCTATGATCCATATTCAATCTTCATTTCTGCTTAATACTTATCTTTTGCTGATTGGTTGCATGCCTTTATCATTTTTCTTATTGGCTGTATGCAAATTACATAGGAAATATAAAAGATTCGATCTGATCATTAAATCCTTCGAGATTTCCTTATGTCGGCTGTAAAGATTGTTTTCATCATAGTTTGTGTGATTCCAAACTCTTATGCTGATATCCTGGATTAGTCGGCTCCTAAAATATTTCTGTTGCTTGACACATGTTGTTCTACTGAGTTACTCAGTACTTACACAAAACTGTGTTACTCGGCATCTAAACTTTACTCGGCACCTGATCTTCACTCGGCATTTACACTTTACTCGGCACCTACACTTTACTTGGCATTTACACTTTACTCGGCACCTACACTTTACTCGGCATCTATTGCACTCGGCACCTATTCTTGATCTTGGTTAAGTGTATTGACACTCAGTTGTCAAATTTATTCTTTAAGCTAACAATCTCCCCCTTTGACATGAGTGGCAAAAACACTTAACCCATGCGACTCAGTAATTAATCCTTCATTCAACCTTTGCTTCCCAAAATTTGCTTTCTCCCCCAAAATTCCAAAATTTTCTTATCTCTGCTATCTCCCTGTCAGAATTTCAAAATTGGCTATCTCTGCTATCTCCCCCTTTTATTATACTTATCATTTCATTCCTGTACTCAACTTCTTTCTTTAATTACTTATTCTCCCCCTTTTTTGACACTTATGTCAAGGGTCTTTACAATGAAATGCCATATTTGGCCAAAAATGTGCTATTTACTTCAAGAAGTATCTTCAGAGTTGCATCCCAATTTGCTAATGCGACATCTAATGTCTTATGTTGGATGGCAATCTCTGCTGCTAGGTGTACAAGTCCATCAAATGAAGAAAGATTGGGGTCTTTCCTGAGGACTGTCTCTACATTTATTTGCTCCTTATGAAGTAATCCCAAATGAGGAGTAATTGATGATTGCATTTGTATCAATTTGGCTTTTGTAGTCGCCTCCTCTGCTGCCAAAACGGCTAACTCTCTTTGTGTGTGAAGCGATTGGACAAAATGCTTCTCACTCTGAGCTGGATCTGTAGGGAGTTGCATACTAGAAGTTTTCAGATTGCTTTCCAAACCCAGTATTTTCTGGCTAGTGTCTTGTGTGAATGTTGAAAAATTACACAACTTGTTGTATACGGAAAAGATGTTTCCTAGTACAATTTTAACTGTTGTAACTTTCTTTGCCAGTTCTTCTTGTGCTAGTGCTATATCACTGGATATTTTACTGTTTACTTTTCCTTGGAACTTCTTTTCTAACCATTCAAGTCATTTTACATTTGTTTCCTAGTCTTCATTAGTCACCTGTTCAACTATATCAGAAAGTTGTTCTATGATTGGTCTTGACTCATCTAGAGATTGTAAGCAAAAAGCTTTCGTGAATATGTCCTTAATTTCATTCAATGTACGCTTATGCTTGTATTCCTTTCTTAGTGCTTCTTGTCTCCTTCTTTTGTCTAGTGCACTCTAAATTTCATTAATCTTTTCTTCTGTAAGAGTGCTAGATTCATAATATGGGATTTTAATTTCTTCATCAAGCTTAGGAACTCCATAGTGAAGTCTCCTGACTGCTTTTGATGAACTCGAGCCTGGTGTTCTGATTTTCAGATGTAATCCATCTGTGCTCGGCTGCTGAAGAGTTTGTGTTGGAGTACCAGATTTGGGTAATGCAACCAATGTTTGTATTGCAGTCTCCTCCTTTTTCTGTGTCTCTTTTTCTTCAGCTTGATTATCCCCTTTTTGAATGCTAGATGGGGTTGAACTTGGTGGTTGTTCAGATTTTTCTTTTCTTTCCCCTGCTGCTGTACTTGGCACTTGGAGTGTATCAGTACTTATACTTGGTGGAGGTGGTGGTAGAAGGAATAGAATACCAGTAGTTTGTGTGATCAAAGGTGGCATTTGTGCTTTTACCCTTGCTTTTGCTTTGACTTCTGGATTCTGTAATTCATCAACACTGACCAATATAGGATTTGAACTTAATTTTGCTACTAAAGATGATTGGTCAAGGATTTCCAAATCCTGTGCAGTTAATGGATTGATGTTTTGAACTGAAATTTCTGTAACATCCTTTATTTTTATGAAATCTACAGGTGTGATGGTGGCATGAGGAGGACTAGGAGGAGATACCTGTATGTCTTGCATACTTTGATCTTGTGGCTTAGCTATATCTTTCTCTTCCTCTTTCTCCTCATTGAGTGCCTCTCCTTCCTTTTCTCCTTTACTCTCCTTCTCCACTAGTTTCTTCTCTTTTATTTCTAATGCTCCCTTTTCTTTTATCTTGGCAATTTCTTCTGCCTTATATTCCTCATTATATACATCTTCAATCTTCTTGTAAACTATTTTCCACAATCTTGTGGATTTGGTACTACCTCTTCAATTTTATTCTGTAGAATACTGAATGCTCTAGACTTGGGAGTGAATCAGTTATTATGCCTTTTTATCGCATTTATTATTTGATCTCTAGTCAAATCAGGCAACAATCTTGCCAATTTTGACTCCCTTATTTCTTTTTCCATTTGTAAACAAAAATGCCATTTATCCTCTATGATTGTATACAGTTCTCTCGGCATAGAGTCATCTAATTCTAGAGGTGTGTGCTTATATTCAGCCATCATAGCATACACAGACTCCTCTAATTTATTTTTCTCTCCTTTGGTGAGCTTAGAAAAATTCAGATTCTTTAATCCTTTCAAATCATTATTTCTAATTTCTGTACATAATTTATCAACATCAATCTAGGGTATTTGTCTTACCTCTTGAGATTGACTGTTGTCTTTTGACTTTGTTTCTTCCTCGTCTGTTTCAGGCTGGGGAATGAACTTCCTCTTCTTTGACTCAGCAGCAGTCTTCTTTGAGTCTTTCTTCTTCCCTTTAGCCTCTTCTTTTGCTTTTTGAGTTGTGGCCCTTGTGGTTGGTCTTTTTGGTGTTGGGGCAGCTACTTTCCTCCCCTTGGATTTAGGAGCAGATGGAGTTGTGGTCTTTTTCTTGACTGGTGCTTCCTTGGCTACTTCAACCTCAGCACTTTCCTCTTTGTCTCCTTCTGACCCTTGAGTCTGATCCTGAAGTTTGTCTTCTTCTTCTTCAATGACTTCTTCTTCTTTTTCAATGTCATCTCCTTCTTCTTCTGCTGTCCCTTCTTCTTCTACACCAAACTTTCTTTTGATTTGTCTTACCATTTTCTCTTTCTTCTTTACTACTGAAGCAGTCTTCAACTCTGTTATTATCTTTGATTTGACAACATCATAAGTTCCAAAGATTTTTGCATTTTTGTCTACTTCTTCTACAAGTAAGGTTGTTATTGCTGCAGAGGCTTGATCAACATCAAGTTCATATCCTAGTGGCCTAAGCCATCTTATTCTAGGTATAACTGCTTGCACATAAGTATAATCTATATCTACAAGAAAGCAAATATCTTTTTCATATTTCTCAGTCATTGAAATTGGAATTCTCATTCTTTGTTTCATGGACTTTTTGAAGTCCTCAAAATAACCAGTCATTTGGGCATCAAAATTTTCACCCATCTGTTCAATGTATCCATTAATTTGTTCAACAATTGTTTTGTCTGGATTCCATTTAACTTTCCCTATAGAAGGAAATTCTTTCATCAGATAGAAAAACATACATATCAAAACTGATCCAAATTTACATTGAGCTCCTTTGCTCTTCCTTATAGCTCCCAGATTTTCATTAATCTGTTGAAACATGAGCTCTGCCAGATCATAAGTGTGATCCCTTTTTATTATCTTGTATGCAACATCAACTGCTATACAAGGTACACTATTTAATCTGCCTGATTGATAGAATTTGTGTGAAATAATTCTTACAGCAAAGTCTAGTAGAGGATCAGTGACTGTGTCGATAGTCATCCCTCTATTGTTCCATTTTGCACCTGTATTTCTCTCAATTACTTCCCTTTTGTCACTTCACAGGGTCTTTGGCCGATCTAGGGTTGGAATACCAGTAACCCTATGAACGATTTTCTTGGTGAATTTTACTAGCCTCGACTCTAACCAAAAAGCTCCGTTATGTATTCGACTCAAAACTATCCATACCCATTCTGTTTTGAAGATAATAAAAAATGCTAGGGTTTTGGTTAGTCCTTTTCTTTCTACAATGGGAAACTCATTTTTCAGTACTTTGTTTTCACATAATTTATCATATGCATTATGAATTTCTAAGTCTCCTATGGCACCAATTTTACAATTGTAGCATCTGCGAACATCTTCTACCATAACAACTTTATCCGGAATAACTTATAATGCACCTGCAGGATCATTCTTGTATGCTACTTCAGGTATGGACTTAAATTCAGGTTGTTTTACTTCGTTTCTGACCAACTGAACTTCATGGCTTTCTAAACCCTTGGTGGTTCCTGACTCGGATGCCATTGTTTTCCAAACTAGTGTTTTATAATTCAAACAAGTTTGTGAGACCTACGTAGCTCGACACTTAAGAGAAATACCTTGAATCGACGAGATCATTGTTGGAATCTTTCACGAATTGCTTCTGAACTTTTCTTGATCTTCTCCGCTCCTTTTTTGGCTTTGCTTCTTGTCGTGATGCAAAAAACTGATTGAAATCGCGATAATATACCCTGATTTCATCGCATTAAATGCTCAACTGCCAACTCGGCTTCTGAAGAAATTTCAACCTAACTCGGCGTCTACTAAATTTCCTTCCCACTCAGCTTCCATTGGATTTTTTTTTAACTCGGCATCGGTTATCAGCTCGGTCGCTGTTGGGAGCTCGGCATCTATTTTGAGTTTTGACTCGATATCCAAAGGTAGCTCGGCATCAACATTTAGTTTTCGTCTTGACATCTTGTTTCATCTAGATTTATACTTTGAATTGCTTCTTTGTCTTGGGACTGATGTCTGATATAACTTTGTATATCAGTCCCATACACTTCTCATGCTTAGTTTGATGAAGTGTGATCACTTGACCCATTGGGTGAAGTAATCCTTTTACTTGATGTATTGCACTCATCTCTCTTTTTCTAAGTTTTGTTCATTTGCCCCCTTATATTTTCAATATCAATCTTTTCTTTTCCTTTATTCTCTTCAGACTTGGGTGCCTTTGATCTTGTAGGACAGTTTTTGCTAATATGACCAGTTTTTAGACAACTGAAACATGTGGTTTGGTTCAACCATCTTTTGTAGTTCCCTCTGAAATGTGTTCTTATGCAGTTCTGTGGTGTATGTCCATATTCTTGACAATAATGACAACTGTACCTGGTATTGTAATCCCAATGATGATGACTTTCTTTTCCTTCTATTTTTGCTGGTTGATTTGATGTCCACATAGGTTTTGATCTGCATTCAAATGCCCTATGTCCATACTTATTGCAATTATAACAATGTCCATTAAATCTCTGAGTCCTTGTGAAATTGGATCTACAATCTTGTGTCATATGTCCTTGCATGTTGCACTTGTGACAGAAACTCTTACTCTTGGGTGTGTTTGGTTGATTGAATCTTCTGCTCCTGCACACATTAGCAGTATGTCCCTTCTTATTATACTAATGACAAGTGGGTTTAGTATTCTTACCTTTGTCACTTCTTTGTTCAACACTTTTTGATGATTCTCCAACTTTAGTGCTATTGTAACCAAGTCCTGATGTATCATCGGCAGATCTTGGAGTTTTCAGCAACTGTTCAAAATACTTGATGGCTTCACTTGACTTGTTGAGATTTTTTGCTACCTCTTTTTCTCTGTTCAATTCATTCTGCATTTTTTCATTCTGCATCTTCAGAGTAGAGATCTCAATGTCCTTCACATTGAGTTCATGATGAAGGTTCATCATTTGAGCAAGTGTATCCATCTGCATGTTTGAGATCCATGTCAGTTCAGTACATTTTTCTTCAAGTCTGTTTGCAAGATTCCTTTTGTCATTTTCCATCATGACCTTATCATCAATTGCTCTTTTCTTTTGTTCTATAATTTCACATATCATTATGGCCTGTGATTCATGTTCCATCTTGAGAGATCTAATCTCTTCTGCTTGAATTTTTTTTTGCTCCATCAGTTCTGCTATTACTGCATCAAACTCTTTGGTATCTCTGTTGGAAAATATGTTGGTGGTATCAATTTCCTTGTAGTGTATATCATTCTCAGCTATGGCCAGGTCTTTCCTTTTTTTTTAATGAGTTTCTCGAATTGATTCTAAATTCCTCCAAGCTATGCAGAGCAAGTTGCACATCTATCACCTGATTTTCAATGATCTTTCGAAGTTTGAAAGCTTCCATCTCTAGATCTTTTCCTCCAAGTTGTTAAACTTTTCCTTATGAGAACCTGGTAACGCTCTGATAACAATTGTTGGAATATTCAAATGTGGAAAGAGTACTTATGAGAGGGGGGGGTGAATCATAATTACTAAAATTTTTCCTATAAAACTTTTATGTGGAAATAAATTGCATGCATGTAAATACATTAAGTAAACATGAAACTAACACATGCATCAATAACACATAACACCTGAAATTGGTAACCCAGAAACCCTCCAGGAATAAGAAGGTAAAACTGGGGTGGGGATGATACCCACAAAAATTACTGCAGCAATATTGTTTAACCACTTCTGATGGTTTTCCCTGTTAAAGGCTTTACACTGTGTCAATAGTGACCTGGTTAGAGGATTTACAAACACTTAACATGAAGTGTCACCCTGTTAAAGGATTTAATCACCTATCTCTAGGATCAATGAAATAGCTATTAAGCTAACCTATCACCATAGGATTTCCATGCTAATACAATGGCTAGAAAGTATTAGGTAAAATGAACCTGATAGTTTACAATCCTTGATTGTTGAATGTTGGCTCTGTTCTGCTTCGTCTGATCTTGATTCTTTGTGATCTGATATCCTTCGCTTCTGAAAATAGTATATCAACCACTCTATATCTTCTCCTCTATATCATCATCTTCATCATCTCCTTCTCTATCATTTCTTCTCTATGAGATATCGTCTTCCTTATAAAGACATTCGAGGATTTAGGGTTAGGTCTGGATCTATGATCCATATTCAATCTTCATTTCCGCTTAATACTTATCTTTTGCTGATTGGTTGCATGCCTTTATCATTTTTCTTATTGGTTGTATGCAAATTACATAGGAAATATAAAAGATTCGATATGATCATTAAATCCTTCGAGATTTCCTTATGTCGGCTGTAAAGATTGTTTTCATCATAGTTTGTGCGATTCCAAACTCTTATGCTGATATCCTGGAATAGTTGGCTCCTAAAATATTTCTGTTGCTCGGCACATGCTGTTCTACTGAGTTACTCGGCACTTACACAAAACTGTGTTACTCGACATCTAAACTTTACTCGGCACCTGATCTTCACTCGGCATTTACACTTTACTCGGCACCTACACTTTACTCGGCATCTATTGCACTCGGAACCTATTCTTGATCTTGGTTAAGTGTATTGACACTCAGTTGTCAAATTTATTCTTTAAGCTAACAAAGGGTTCCTAGTGTGTTGTTTAGTAATTTAAACCCACAATTACCTAATAATACTTAATATGATGTATTAAGATCTAATAGAACATATTAACATGCATTAGTACCTAGTAGTAATCCTTAGGTTCCCTTAAGACACATATCAATCATAACTTGGGGTCCTAATGTGTCACAGAGTAATTTAATACCATTTATTACCTAGTTAATAACTATTATTACTTAATATTTTCCCTAGCACCTTTAGTAACTGTTAAGCCCTAAAAAATCTAACATGACATATTTTATCCCCTTTTGACCTAACATGACCTACAAGGACCCCTTAAGCTATATCAAGACTCGTTTAGTCCTAACATGTGTAATATGTGATGAAGGGTGCTCCCCTTAATACCATAAATACATAATAGAAACAAAGAAATAACAATAATTGGTAAGAACAAAATATGGGCTTCTTATTATCTCCTCAAATGCAAGATTATAGAGTTGTATAATACAATATGAAAACCCACATGGGCAATATCTTTACAATATTCTTCAATACAGAACCATGAACTACCACCTAAAGCTACCTAAACATCACTATAGGCCTTCATTATATAGGCAATTTTTCATTGCCCAAGAAGGTTCTAGACATTAACCCTTGCCCTTAAGGGTAAAAAAAATCTAATTAAAAATTGTTTCCTAATTTATTACATAGGGTCAACCCTAATTATGTTTTTAGGTACCCCAACTTTTGGAGGCCATAACTTTCAAACTGTATGTTCGATTTTCAACTATAAGTACTTTTTGGAATCATCGGCTCTTGAACTACAATACATGGTATGTGCAAGCACATGTTAGCCTATTCACAATCTCATTTCGAAGATTTTAAGGCCTTCAAAATTGAGCTCAAAGGTTATGTACCCAAAAACCTCAATAACTTGTGTAATACATATGGTAATCACAATGCAATGCCACTAGTAGGCTAATATGACTAAGATGAACCTTCACCTATGAAATTAGAAATTCCTTATACCTCATTTTTCTCACCTAAAATTACTTATACCTCAATTTTCTCATCTTACTTAGTCTTGTATTGTGTATTCATCCTTGTAATGTGCTTCCTCGTGCCTCCTCATGGATGTTCTTCAAATTCTCAATAAAATCCTTTTCTTCATCACTACTTATCTCTCTCGTATCTAACTTCCTCAATTCAGAAGGATTTTTGGGACTACTCCCTCATACAATGTGGAATGGTGATTTAAAAATACTCCTATAGATAGAATTATTGTATGCAAATTCTGCTTGTGGTAAAACTAGATATCATCCTTTTGGTTTATCTCCGACAAAACATCTCGGCAAATTCCCCAAACTCCTTTTTACCACCTATGTTTTTCCATTAGTCTATGGATGATGTGATGAATTGAATTTTAGTTTTTCCTTTAATTTATTCCATAATTTGCACAACAAACTTGGTATATCAATCATAAACTATGTTCTTTGGTACACCATGTAGTCTCACCATTTCTCTGAAAAATAGCTCTCCTACATGAACAACTTTTCTTGTCTTCTTGGAGGGAATAAAATGTGTCGTCCATAAAAACCTATCAACCATAAAAAAAAATAGAATTTAATGTGCATGTTGATTCCTTGGCAAAGCAAGAGTAAAATCCATGCTAACATCCTCCAATGACTTCTCTTGTATAGGCAATTGTTGATACAACTCCATAGTTTTCTTCACTCCTTTTTCTACCTAACATACTTTGTAACTCTATACAAACTTCTTAACATCTTTCTAGAATCATGGCCATTAATAATTCTCAGTAGCCAAAAAAATGGTTTTATCTCTACCAAAATATCCAACCAATCCTCCACTATGCTTGTCCTTGATGAGATTTTCGCTCATAGAACTTCTTGGAATGCATAATTGACTTCTCTAATGCTCAAGAACTATAGCATTAAATTCTTGATTATAAACTAAATATTTTATTTTGGCATCATTCAAATTCTCACTAAAATAAGTAATAGGTCTACCTTCTTGGCTCAAAACAACTCCTATTGCAGTACCACTAGCATGAAAGTCTAGTTGAAACACCTTGTTAAAATATGGAAGTGCTAAAATAGACTGTTATGTAACTTTCTATTTCAACATATTAAAACTCTTATTTTCTCATATAGTCCACTTATATGATTTCCTATCCCCTCTCATTTTTTTAGTCAATAGTCCACAAATATTTTTAAAGCCTCTAATAAACTTTTTGAAAAAATTAGTCAATCCATGAAAAGATCTTACCTCTATAGGACTCCTTCAAGTAGTCCTTTTGAGCATAGACTTCACTTTATCAAGGTCCATTTTTAAACCTTTTTTTCTGAAGCTACAAATCCCAAGTACACCAACTCCTTTAGAATGCTATATTTATTCATATTTATTAGAACCTTTTCTTCCCTCAACTTATCAAAAACCTTATGAATATGTATCAAAGGCTCCTCCAATGTCTTACTAAATATCAAAATATTATCTAGGAAAAAAATGAAAAACTTACCTAGAAACTCCTTCAATACCTCATTCATAAGTCATGTGAAAATGCTTGGTGCATTGGTTAGCCCAAAAGGAGTGACTAATCACTCATACAATCTTTCCCTTGTTTTGAAGGAAATATTCCACTCATCTCCTTCTCTGATGTGAATCCGGTGGTACCCACTCTTCATATCTATCTTTGTGAAACACACAGATCCACTCAAACAGTCTATAATATCATCCATCTATGACAATATAAATCTAGATGTTATTGTGATCTTATTGATAACCCATGAATCTATACACATCCTCCATTCTCCATTATTTAGTGCTAGTACTATTGGTATAGAACATGGACTCAGACTTTTGGGATCAACCCCTTCTGCAACAACTCATGCACTTGTTGATTCAACACCTCACTTTCTGTGGGTGTCATTTTGTGCATTAGCTTGTTTGGAAAATTGGCTCCTAGAATCAAGTCCATATTGTGATTGATCTTTCATACTGGTGTTAATCCATCAAGCACATTATTAGATACAATATCCAAAAACTCTTATAACAAATTTGCAATGTCTGAAGGTACCTATTATACTTCTTTTTTACCATCTTTTGGAATTATAGAGAAACACACATTTTCATGCCTCGTACCCTCTACTAAATTATTTCCATCAATAAAACATACTCTTGTAGCACTAAACACCTTTTTATATGTATCCTATAATAGCTTCAAGTATTTTCATGCCTATCATGTACAACATCCATGTCAATTTGCCAAAGTCTACCCAACAACATACGACATATATCCATACATATGATATCACACAACACCTCATCCTAGTAAATTCCAATCTTGAACTACACTAAGCATTTCTCATTGATAATGACCTTGTGGTCATCTTACACCTAGACAATATGGTATGGACATGTGTTCTTCTACCTTTTTAGCTTCAACTTTGTGACCATCTTCTATGACTCTAGATTATTAGTACTTCAACCATCAATGATCACATCATAATAATTACCTCCACATTTTCACCTTGTATAAAACAAGCACCACCTTTGTTTAGGTTCATTCTGTTAGAATTATTTAGAATAACTAAGAGGGGGATGAATCAATTATCCTCAAGTCCAAATGTACCAATTAAAATTTTGAACTCTTTAAACAACTTAGATCTAATCATTAAGTTCAAAAACTTGGCTATCTCACAAAGAGAAAACCTATGCTCGTGCACTTCTTGGAAAACAAGAAAGAACCAAAAACAAACTACTTTACTATGTACATGATTTTACATATATGCATGGTTCATAAAACTCATTGACTAGTTTGTTGAAATAGCTACCCTTCTGCACAAGTTGATTTTTTATTCCATGCATAAGGGTAGCCAAGTGAATCAACAAGTATGACAAACATACTACTGCATCAAACACCTTCCTCCCAATGCTGAAAATAATGAAACTCTCTAGCACTAGGACATATTCAATCTAAGAAAAATATGCTTTTTCTTCCTTGTAATCATCTTCCTCATGCTCAAGAGTAAGCATGACTGGAAGCAAATTTTATTGTTGGAAGGGTAGATGTCTGATGGGGAATCCTCTTGATGGTGTGGGGCCAAAGGAATCATCTTTGACCAATTTATCATACTCTAAAATAGTGGCATCTTGCTAGTTTGGAAGTGGCACCTCCTCTGCTTGTAAAGGATTAATCTTCACATCTTGTTCATGGTGCTCCTAAACCACTTCCTTGGGAGCTACTGGTATGGTGTGACTCTTCACTTGTTGTTGTTGTTGAACATACTCTTCACATACAGGAGATGATGATTCAACATCTATGGAAGAATAGATAGCATCAAACTCATCCAAAATGTTATCTCTATCACCAATTTCCTCCATTATAGTTGTAATGGCATGCATGAGTTAAGGGGCAACCTCATGTTTATCAGCATGTTCCTCCTTAAGGACAAAGCTATTTGTAAGGCTCTCTTTTCCATCCTCTACATAATGGAAGATTGTCTACTACAAAAAATGGTTCTCTCCTTGCTCAACTTGTAGCAGATCCTCATTTTCTTCTAAAGGCTCAAAAGCCATGATTTGTTCCTCAAGGGGAGGAACAACTTTTTTGTCTTCTTCTTCTTCTTCTTCTTCATCAACAAAGGAGGGAAGCTCTTCAAATAAAAGGATGGAATCCTCTTCCTGCTTCTCAACATTTATCTCTTTGTTCTCCTTAGCAAGTTGTAACTCCTCCCATGGGAGCTTGTGGGCTTGTTTTCACTCTCCCAAAACTCAATATTTGGAACATCAAGAATCCATAAAATTGGTCCATCTTGAAATAAAGAAATACAAAATGGTCCAGGGGGCTCATGACTAACCCAAATTTCTCTTACAGTGAGTAGAGAGGAAACAAAAAAAGGCTCATCCAATGGAGGGGTTCCCCTAGAACTTGGGATGATGTATTTTGGGAAAGGGGGGGGCATCTACCTCCTTGGCATGTAGAGATGTCTAAATTGTAGATTTTGATTTAGGGTAGTTTAAAATAGGGGGTTAGAGAGGCCTACTTTGTATGAAACTGGAAAACTTCCTCCTTGGAGGCTCTTGCATTTCAGCCTTTTGTGCTTGGGAAAGTTTAAGTTTTACCTCCTCTAACTCCCTCATTTGTCTTTCTTTCTTTCTTGTTGTTGATCCTTATCTACCTCTATTCCTCCTCCCACTAAAAATGGAAGAGATCTCCCAGAGCCTTTTTGAAAACCAATCCAGTCTCACTTACCACCTTATAGGTATAAGGGTCATAAAACCATGTCTCCCTATCTCTATGCATTGCATCAACCCAAGACTTCATGAGGAGAATGATGAAGGCAAGGTTCCCACCATATGAAGGCTCATAAGAGTTATGGACCTTTCCAAAAGTTCTTCCTAGGTTAGAATAGTCATAAGATATACCATCTATGCAGCTACAAAGCTCCTCCATCATGACCTTGGGAATGTGATAAGTTATGGTGGGAAACTGAGTGGGCTCGTCAATTGGTGCTACAAGGGGGACTGAAACTAAGGAAGAATTTGCAAATGGGCTTGATTTCTTCTCCCTCTAGTGATCTAGATAATCCTGCTAGTCATAACTAGGTTGTGACTTACATAGGGAATGGGAGG